>OU862914.1:21959225-22559225 GCA_917880885.1 Limnephilus marmoratus | reverse complement strand
GATATTTTCAAAACAGTTTTTTTGACTCTTGACATTTTTATTAATTTTTTTGCATCTTTATCAATATCCATATCGTATTTTATAGGTTTTCGGACTTGTTTCCGTTTAAGGGGGTGGTTCTAGTCTAGAAATTTAAAAAAATTGAATAAAAAATATTTAGACATTCAAGAGTATGTCCTCAAAGAGATTTTTCAAAATTCCAATTATTTACCGCGATTATAGCGTTTTTGGTGACGCGGCAACTAAACTGGTGCGACCGGAACAAATCGAACAATTACGGTAAAAGCACGTTGCCAGACTACCTGCGGATGGATTACCCCATAAAATCTTTCTTATACTCTATACTCTATGCCTATATAAAATGTATATTATATTTATATATGAATATTTTGAAGTGGAGGAAGGTCCATTGTATGAAGCGGAATCGCCGATTATAAATATGTAAGTTTACCGTACCATTATATTATGAGTAAAACTGCTTGAAACTTTACTCAAGACTTTAAAAGCGTTTTTCTCGAAACTACTAAACAGATTTATTTGAATTTTTGTGTGAACCTTTTCTACCTTCTTAAGGCTCCGCAACCGGACCCGGAAAGAAAAAGATGGAGAGATACGAAATTACGAATGTTAGAGGAGAGCGCTAACATTTACAGCGACAAAATCGATGCGAAAATTGCGAAAATGTTTAATAAAACACGACTTCTTTAAAATAGAGTAAAAATCTTGCGGGCATTGTCTTGAACAGCATTTAATGAAACACTGTGATTTTTTTCATACATATAACTTGTAAAATAACTGAAAAAAACTTGTTTATAATAATTTTTAGAGCAGACTTTGCGATTTTTTCTATCGAGGGAATTTTATATAATTTGCGTTTCGGCCCGGGAATGTCTAGATATTATCTTTAAGAATAACGTATATTTTTTAAAGAACTTTAAAACTTAACGTCTTTAAGGGAGATATGTAAGAAATCGGTAGTAATTCGGGTTGCGGGCCCTTAATAAGAATTTAAATTTCTTATTTGAAATAAAATAATGTTAGAACATTCTTTATTATTATCATCTCTTTCTCATATATTATCATCTATTTCTCATCTCTTATTATCATCATCTATCATATCTTTATATGACCATAATTCCTATAATCACACGTAATATCCAACGGATATACGAAGAAAAGATTGGCCGCTAAATAATTTCGCATTGGCACATACTAATTGTTGTTCCAATTACATGCATACGAAACTTACAAAGATATGCCTAAACACAGTCTCAAAAATACAAATGCAGCGTAAAAAGAAAAAAATGTCAAATTACAAAAATACGTACGTATATAAATGCATGCTTACAAATATATATTATGCAGACTTACAAAGACATAATCGCAATCTCACAAAAAACGTAAACCCAGGCCTAAGAAGAAAAGGCGCACGCTAATAATACACGGGAGCAGGCTTATAAATACATAAAAACAGGCTTAGAAATACAAAAACAAATGCCAGATAAGAAATACGTAAGCACCGATTTACAATGACATAAACGCAGGCACAGCAAAAAATTGCCAGACAACAATGGCAAAGTATAAATTTATTGGATGAAATAATGCATTTTAACCTTCTGCCATTGAGGTGACTTTTTTGTTTTCATTCTGCCTGGGAGTAGTCTAACAGACGTGCATTTTAGGTACCATTATTCAACAACAAGAAGAGTATAGATATAATATAGAAGGTACGAGTTCTTGTCGAATAAGATATGTTTTTTTAAATATTTATGTCAATGGTTTTTACTGGAAATAGTCTAATAAATTTATTTATTAAAAAAAATAACAACGTATTCATTAATATTACGAAATCATGAAAATTTTCGCTTAACCAACATTAAAAATGTTTGAAAAAATTAGGTGACAAAAATGTAACATATTAAACATGTGTAACACCCATTTATATATATGTGACCAGCAATGGGACGGAATTAGCAGCGTAGCAGAAATAGAAGAAGAGGAAGGGTTTTCCGGTTACGATGGGAAGGAGAGTTCCGTTTATGGAGGGAGAGTAAAAAAGAACTGAACCGCTAGTTATGTCAAATTGTGTTGAAATCATCAATAAACCGTGATATACAGATTACAGACTATTATTTGACATTTTCCTGCACACCAAGTTATTTAATGTTACACATGCTTTCATTTCCCCAGGCATAAAATTAAAGTAATATCGCACTTAAAAATTAATATTTTTAGTGTGTTTCTTTCTTAATCCTAGATAGCTAACCTTCTGGTGTTCTCTATTTAAGCTAACCATCTGTTGAAAATACTGGTATTTGATTATTATATTTTTTTGGATGATATAATTACAAAAATCATCTTTTTTTTATAGTTTTATTCTTAGATATGATTGTAAATAAAAATGCATTTTGGGATTTAACCTGATTTATTTATTAATTTAATTATTTTAATCTTTCTTAGACCTCTAATGAAAAAGGAACATTTTTTATTAACCACTTTGGCATGCAAAATCAATTAGTAAATTAAAATAAAACTATCACTTTTTTGGTTTCATATGGCACGTAAAAACATAAAAAGTAATTAAAACATCAAATAAATCATTTATCTTTGGCGCAAGTGACACAAAAATCAACTGTATGGTCAACGCATACCGCAACGTTACCGTTGGCGCACATACTTTTGGTCATACGCTTTTTCTTATAGTGGCACTTTCCACATGTTTTCCTTTTACGGTTTTCTGGAGATGTTTCCAGGTCGAGAAAACCGAAAAAAATACCTAAAGTTAAATAGAGTAAAATATTCACGCACACTCGAATTAAAATACTGACGTCAAAGCTAACCATCCGTCGAAACGACGGGCAAAGGGCAAGTACCTGAAAATCTGTGACGCTTATCTGTTCACTGCGTGCGTCACTCACCGGTGACTGAGTTGGCTATCCGAGACAACACATTCGGACGCGGAGTTAAAAAGAGACAGCGATATTTCTTAGCGCTGCTCGTCGAATAGGCGGAGGTTAGCTATCTAGGGTTAAAATAAACTTATTATCATTAGATATCTTGATTCCATATTTCGCAGGTTTATTAGGCATGGAGACGATAAATTTGTAATAATATTTGAAATCTAGTAGAATTTTATTGATACAAGTGTGTATGCGTGTCTTCATTCAAACCTTCCTCCAGAAAGTTCTCTCTGTTCGTGGATTTCCTCTTCTATAAAAAAAATTGAATCCTCTACTTCATCGTCAACAACACTGAATTCCGTGGTCAATTCACTTGGTCTTCCTCCAACTACAGCATAATCTTCTTATCATTATTAAAATCCGCTGATGTTCCAATAGCCTTTCTCTTCTTTGAATGTGAAGAAACTGAGCGAGTCAGAACGAAATGGCAAAGTGGCAACTGCGCATGGATTTTGCGTTGTCTGACAGACGGATAGAAACGTCATCGGCAGAGGGTTAAATTACATCGGTTAGATCTGCTTATATTTTTTCTAATACGGCCTTGCTTCTGTACTTTACAACTATGGTTAAATCCTCTAAAACCCAACCTAGTGAAGACAAGTTCACCTTGAAACTTCTTGCAATAATTTCCCACTGCATTAATAGGAAGCCACAAGCCTTAGCGTGCCTTGTATCGCCCCGAATATAGGTAATAGGTAATAGGCATAAAAGTCGCTTGGCAAATGGAGTCTAGAGGTCACCATATCAAGCGCAAAATTGATTTTTATTTATTTTTTGAATAATTTCATAAGAAAGATAAACAAAAATTTTAACAAAACAATAAAACGACTTCAAAAAATGCACTAAAAAGTAAAAAAATAATTTCGTATTCTTCTACAACTTTATAATCAACTTACCTTTTCTACTCATCAATATGTACGTACGATTGTTATTTTTGGAGTCGGTGTCAGCGGGAGAGGAGCTGTCAAGTGAACACGCTGGGCCGCGGGTACCTTGGTTGACACCGACTCCAAAAATAACAATCGTACCTACATATTGATGAGTAGAAAAGGTAAGTTGATTATAAAGTTGTAGAAGAATACGAAATTATTTTTTTACTTTTTAGTGCATTTTTTGAAGTCGTTTTTTTATTTTGTTAAAATTTTTGTTTATTTTTTGATTTTTAGTGAATCTGAAGTACACTAACTAATTCGATTAAGATTCGGCCGAGTATCGTAAATTTGTTCTTCAGAATTGGAGAGTTCCGTTACTTTGTCATGGATCCCATAATCAGAACCTAACCAAACTCTCATCAAACTACCCTTGAAGTACATCCTTTCCAATAAAAAAAGAATCATCGAAATCGGTTGGCGTGATATTGAGTTATTCGTCCATTTGTCGCGCACATACTTGATGCAAATTTAAGACTTTTATGATTTTCTCATGGATGCCATTGTCAGAACTGGCCCAAATTAAAATGGGACTACACGGAAAGCACCAGCTTTCAAATAAAAAAAGAATCATCAATATCGGTTCACCCAGTCGATAGTTCTGAGATAACAAACATAAAAAAAAAAAAAAAAATACAGTCGAATTGAGAACCTCCTCCTTTTCGAAGTCGTTTAAAAAAAGGTAATCTATGAAAACTGTCACAGATAATTTTAGCCATAAAATTGTATTTATAAAAAGTCTTTCTTATAAGCATTCATACATATGTAAGGAAAAAATAAATTTTTTGGTTGTATACGTTCACATTTTTTTTTAAACTAATTAACAATTTTATTTTAATTCTACTTGAATGACACGGTAGGAAATTCTTCAATTTATCCCAAAAAATTTTTTTTTGCATTTATAATGTGAACCGATTCGTGGTAAAGTTTAATCGAAAAAAGTTATTTAGCATTAATCATCGCTTCCCTTGGGAGGCAAAGGGGACACTGGTGTCCCCTATGAAATTTCAAAAACAAAAACTTTTTATATGCGATTTTGACCCTTATGTATAAAGAAACTGAATGAAAACAAGGTCAAAATCGTTTAAAGATTTCATTCATGTGGCAACTCTAGAATTTTTTTAATTAATTTATCTGTGACTTCAGACCGCCAAAACCGAAAAACCGTGTGTTTTAGCATTTTTGTTCCTTTTCAAATGCATATAAAGGTATTTATTTATTATCAATCACCTTTGAAACGTGTTTTTTCACGTAGGATGTCTATTCAGGTTTACGTAAAACTAACAATATCAGTTCATTTTCGTATTTATACGGATATTTAAGCAAAATTCGGGAAGCCAAATTTTCGCGCCTTTGTTCTTGGCTACCCAAAACCCCTTAATTTAACTTTAAAATGACAAGATGTAATTTTAACTATTCGGGTCATCACAAAAGTTTTATAAAAAACATTGAAATCTTACGCAAATGTAGGTAAATAATCAGTCATAAAAAAAGAGACAAATTGTTGCAAAACATCAAATATTAATTATTACTTTCTCTCTTTTCATTTATGACATTTCTTCTTTTGATTATCCTACCAGCGTCACCGAGTGCGTACATACCTATGCGATGAAATATGTATGTAAACTTAACATAAATACAAATGATAAAATTTCATTCGTAATCCGCAGCTTAAGGTTCTAAAAATCTTTCTAATTTTCTTGATACCTTGACATTGAAAGTGTAAGTATTAATAGAACGAATACAGTTATTTTAATCGTGATTATAAAAACTGTGATTATCTTCTCAATATGCAGATTAATATATGGAAATCTGAAAAAGAGGTATGTTTTATTTATCGTAGAATTATTTATCTAATATTGTAATCAATGAACAGATTAGCTGAAAGAAGTGTGTCTTGGGCGGATCTGTTTGCTAAAAGTATGCACACTTTTCCATATTTCTGCTGAAATCGATGAAACATTTTCGAATTTGTTAATAATTTCTCGAGCTGATAAACAACTTCATTACTTATCTTGGTCCATCAGTGGCTAAGGATAGAAAGGTCGTTTTGAAATTGGTCAAATCCATTTTATAGAATACGCTTCGGGAGTTTATATTTATGGTCAGTGTGTATCAGTAATTGATTTAGGACCTACTTTCCAACAAGAGACTTAAACAGATATGGGGTATTTAAATAAACATAGAGACACTTCTCTTGCTTTTTTAAAGTTTTAAACTAAAAAGCAGTATATATATTTGTTGGGGCATATGTGTATTGTGTAATGTGTACCTCTCATTTCTAGGGATTATCTCTTTAGTATTTGAAATAGACGTCATTGAGTGTGAGGCAATCGCTCAGTTCTTTGGAAACCCGTGCAGACAGAAAGGTGCTAAGTTCAAATTGTACGTCGCGAGAGCAAACAGCTCATTGACATTGAAAGATCGTTGACGTCGGAGCCGATAGTTTCAATGGAAATTTTTGTCTTAGTGATACAATTGCATCTCTTTTTTCCTTGAGGTGGATTTTTGCAGGGGTGTCCAAATTGACGAAAACAGAATGAGAAAATGACAAGAAACATAAGAAATAATCATAAAGAAAACAAAGATTAACATAATTATTCAATTACAAGTATCTTCAAAAATTACATAAAAAGAAATCATTACATAGTATAAAATGAAGTCGCTCAAGATGTATGTGCGCATAGATCTTTTAAACTACGCAACGGATTTTCATGCGGTTTTCACCAGTAGATAGAGTGATTCAAGGGGAAGGTTTATATGTATGATACATGCTTATTATGGTTGAGAAAAGCCAATTCAATTCAGGCAGCGGGCAGCTGGCAAGCGGGTAGTGTGGATTTTATAAAGGTCGGGTAATGGCGTTGTGTTTCGTTAGCCACAGCAACGTGTGGCCGGGTCTACTAGTATAACAGTAAAAATAAAAACAATCCTAAACAGAAATAGACGGCCGCCTTGGTCAAGGGGTAAAGCTTTTGACTCACAAATAAATTTTATTTGATCAGTTTGTGTTGTTTCACAATTAATTAATTTAAAAATAATATACCTACAATACATTGGCGGCACGTTCCAGAGTGGAAGATACTCTCAGTATGGCCTTGGTGTAAGACCATCATTCAGAATTGAAACGTTGTTTGAAATGACTTTAGCCGTGTTTAGTGACCAGATCAGAATAGCCAAATACTTCCCCACCTTCCTATTAATCATCTCCTTTCTCTCCCCACTACCTTCAGCCTTACAACATACTCTAATTCTGGATGCCGTAGTCTCACTAGCTCCAGACGGGAGCAGCTGGGAACCTTGTGAGGTATTCACATAAAAAAAACAAAACGAGTAAAAAGCATTAAATATAGCAAGTAACATGAAAGTCACATAACGGCTAAAAGTAACCGAGTGGAAGATTCTCTCAGTATCGCCCTGGTGTAAAGCCTCGATTACACCGAGCAAGTTTACAAGCTACTAGCCGGTAAGTTTAAAAGCGGGTGAATCGGCGTGTGAGATTGTCATGATGACACACAAAACTGTCTACTCGCTCAGTAGCAACAGTAGCAGCTAAAATAACGACTGCCGCGCAAACCAATTCTGTCGACATTTTGTAAAAAAACTTGAGATCGTAGCTAGCGCCACACGCTAGCCAGTAGTGAGAATTACGACTCCCGCGCGAACTAATTCTGACAGTTACGAAATAACAGATAGTGAATTTCTCAGATAGTAAACCCGCTCAATGTAATCGAGGCTTAACACCAGTATTCGGAATCGCGTTGCTTGAAATGGGTTCAGCCGTGTTTAGTGATCAGACATGAATAGCCAGCTACTTCTCTATCTTCCTCCCATCCATCGCCTTTATCTCCCCACTACCTTTAGTCTCACAACATACCGGGAGTACCTCATAGTCTTACTGGCTCCAGACGGTTAGAAGCAGTTGGGACTCTTGTGCAGTATACTTTAAATATATAAGTATAAAAAAAACAGAAAATATTACTAGATATTAGAATATTTTTAGTGTACATTTAAATTGTTTGTATAGTTTTTTTTACGTTAGCTCCACACAGGAGGCCCTGAGGAAAATAATTCCCTTCAGGGCCTATGTCATCTTTGGGGATGCTGGATGGAGGGTCTTTTTAAGGAAAAGAAGGAGAGGAAGTCGTGGAAAGGAAAAAGGTATAAGGAATCTAGGGGTCAGTGTGTACAGGAGTGACGGACGTATGAATCAATCCCCCCTCTGCGAGTAAGGCGATGTTCCAATGTCCTGCTGGAATGGTCTACAGGTCTTCCGCAACCAGTCTCTACCGATCCAGCCTGCCACGCAGTTGGTGGGCAGACGCTGCCGCCCCCAAGATCTGGAAAAATCTTACCTAATGAACCTACAGGGAGTTCTTAAATACAAAGTAAAGTAGTTTACTCACAGTCTTCCTCACTATGGATTTCTGGTCTGAGGCGGACTGTAGGTAATTTTTAGTTAGATATGTTTGTGCTACATCATGATGTGTTTGATAACGCCTTCTGAAGGTGAATCAGCCGTCATGCGTAATAATAATAACACGGCGGAACTGGTTTATTATTAAACAATAATGACTGATATAAAAACTTTATGTCAATTATTTATTCATAAACTTACCGTTACAATTAAAAAACTAAAAACAAAAATAAATTCCTAACATTTCGAATTTCAAATTAGCTCTTGCCTTCACAACAAAGCCTTAAACTCCACAGCTGTAACCCCTATTAACTCCATGAACCTGTCGTTCTATAAGTAGAGTTGACAGTACCTATTAAATATCTTGGTATTCAAATAGATGATCTTCTTAAATGGAACGTACATGTGTACAAAACTGAGGACACTCGTCTATTTCTTTAAAAATGTTACAGATATATTAAATAGAAAACAACTGAAACAAGTATACTGTGCTCTTATAGAATCATCACTTGAAAATGGTATTATCAGCTGGGGACGTGCCACAAATACTTGCCTGGAGCCTTTAGTAAAGATTCAAAAACTAATTTTGAAGGTTATTCTTAAAGTCCCGTTGAGAACGAGCACTGATTTTATTTTTAAGACACTTAATGTTCCTAATCTGCAAAAATTGTATTAAAAAATATCCTGCTTCATCAATTTAAAAATACACACATGTTTGAAGAACGAATAAGCACCAGAGCCTTAAGAGAGTCGAATGTAATTCTTTTAACACCCCAGTTTGAAAAACTTCTTATTAGCAAAGAAGTTTTAAATATAATGCAACAAAGCTGTTCAATTCTCTACCTCCTGAAATTAGAAACACGCAAACCAAAAGTGCATTTAGAAGTAAAATCATTGATCACCTCAAATAAACATATCCATCACGAGTATTTAATACCATACTTACCTTAATAACTACCGTGTGTATATATGTAACCATGTACCTTTTGCAATCTTCTGTATATATACTTGAATTGTATATTTAAAGAAAAAAAAGATTTTATATCAACCTGTCATTTTCGTACAAACCAAATCTTAGATAACCACTCTGTAAATTGCCATCTCAACACAGGCATTTCACACCTAGTGAAATGGGCAATGCGTCATTATTATAACCAAATGTAAATTGAAAATAATGAAATAAATAAAATAAAATAAAAAATTATTTCGAAATTCACCTACAAAGAAAATAATGATTATTATTATTATTTGTTCATGTAAGGCAGATACAATTATAAAAAATAAAACAACCACTTGGTAAACACCACTTTTATTTTTTAGACTTTATGCCGACCAGATTTTGCTACAACTAGTAAGGTAATTAATAATCAAATAAATTTAAATAAAAGTCCAATACTTAGGTTGTTCCCTATTGACAAAGAACATTCCCTTTCCCTTCCCAATTCTCCATCTACACTTACGCCTACTCCTTCCTTCGCTGGAGGAGTCCAGCATATTTTGTTTTAAATCATGAATATTATCTACTAGCTGGTACCCGGCATGCGTTGCTATGCCATTTAATAAAGAAATTGTTTCTCCCTGCGCGTTCTTTCCCATTCGTCCCGTTCACCTTCCTTCTCCACCTTCCCTCTCCTCACTCTACTCCCCACCCCCTTCCCCCGTCCCGTGAACCCCCCTCACGAGTTTCCCACCCGCCTCCCGAATTCACCTCCCCCCTCCCGCGGATCCCCCTCCCGAGTTCCCCTCCCCCCTCCTGCATTCCATACATTCAGTTTTCAAACAGCTCGGGTGCCCAAATTTCATGATGTCAGAGCTCGTATGTGTTATTCTGATATATAAGCTACACTATTGTAAAGTTTTGTTAAAATCAATTCAGTAGTTTTTGCGTGAAGGAGTAACAAACACACATAGATCCATATAAACTTTCTGACCCGACAGACGTTGTCCTGTCCTAGGTATGAATATTCAATTCGAACTGGATTAAGTAATAATAAAAAATAAAAATTTCACTAACATATCGTTTATCGTGTTCGCAGTAACAGTTCGCATGGCACCTATTGCAATTTTGTATGCAAATTTCATAATGCCAGCCTCACCAGTATATATAGAAAACTTCGCGGGCGTGCTCACTACAACTCACCAAAGTTTCATCGCAATCGGATGAACGGTTAGGAATTCATAGTTAAGATAAGTTAAAATAGTCGTTATGTTTTCTGAAATTATTAAATTTTCTGCGTAATTTTCTTATATTTTGGCGATTCAAAACCCTTCGTTTAATATGTGCTTCAATTCAAGTGGACCCGAGTCTATCGTCCCGAAGGGACGAACGTCAAATGTTTTACAGGAAAGAAGGTAGAACAGTTTATATTGGAAAATGAAATTGTTGTTTTTACTATCTTCCTCGCAATGTTTCCAATTCAAATTAATGATTTAATTAATTCAGCTAGGTTGTTTAAACCTTCCCTGGACTACGACAAACATTTCAAAACCGAAATAAGCAGAATCGGCCCAGCCGTTCTCGAGTTTTAGCGAGACAAACGAACAGCAATTGATTTTTATATTATGTATGTATACAGGGTGTTAAGGGACGTACTTGACTTACTTTAACCAGTGATTCCTGACATTATTTGGAGTAAAAATGTAAATGAAATTTTGGTCTCCGGTGACATTTTTGATGTTTTTTTTTTTTTGTTTTCTACAAAAACATAAAAAAATGGTAGTTGTTGAACAGTTGGAGACGGGGTAAGGGGTTCGTCGGACACCCGGCTGAGTGACCAGTGACGACATGCGGAAGAAATTTTTTTAGTTTGATTTTGAAGAAAAAATTAAAAAAAAAAAAAAAGTCATCAAAAAAAGTCACCGGAGACCAAAATTTCATTTACATTTTTTACTCCAAATAATGTCAGGAATCACTGGTTAAAGTAAGTCAAGTACGTCCCTTAACACCCTGTATAGATATATAGATATAGATAACACATGTAACTTAACTTTAGTAAAGTATTATACTGCCCTGAAGAAGCTACGGTTGTAGCGAAACCTGGTCGGCATGTAGTATAAGAAATAAAAGTGATGTTAACAAAGTTGTTGTTTTATTTTAAATTACTTTTATTATTATTATTACTAAAATGTAGTTGCCCTTCATTGCAGTAGTATTTATTAACCTTTCGCCATTTCATATTCGAGGAAAAATACCAATTTGTCGGGAATACCTTGAGTTCTGCTTAAATGTGAGTCCACATAATGTTAATTCCTCCAAGCTTCTTATCTTGGTTCCATAGGAGGTCGTTTAATACTTTTTGCTATCCCTTTCGCTCTTACGAAATAGTTCGTCAATTATATCATTGAATAATCTAAACGAAAAATTTTGAATCTGTAGATATAAGATGTAAATTTTAAATTTAAAAAATGTATGTGAAACTAAAATATAAGCTTTGACAAGCCAATTCAATTGACTTGCAGGACTTGTTTGTTGATTGTATATATACGCACCAGATTTAAATGTCCGGGTTAAATCTTCCCCACAGGAAAAACTAAACCCTTTCACACACTTCCCCAAATGATCATCTAGTCAACCCACGTTATGCAATTGCACTATATAAGTATTATAAATACAAAATTATTATCTCTTTTTTCAATAAAAAATAAAAAAACTCCTTTTAACTATTTTCTTCCCAGAACTCTCTCTTTTTCCTTTGACATAGGCCCTGAGGGATTTTTTTTCCTCAGGGCCTCCTGTGTGATGCTAATGTAAAAAAAAAACCTTCCTCACAAAATATAAATATCCTATCCGACAGTTATGGCCTAGCTGGGCCTAGCCAATCATCCCTTTGTCATCATGATGCCTACTTATTAGAGGGAAAGATATGTGTGATTTCACGTCGATTTTCGGATTTGCATATTCCACCAATTTTTACAGTTTTTCAAAAGGTATTCTTTTGTTTTTTACGAAACAACAAAAATCAATTCCACAGATTTTTTTTTCCGAAATCTATAAACAATTTAGCATGAAGCCGTGCGCATTTATCTGGTTGAGTAGATACTGTGTTCGACTGAACTCTAGTTGCAACAACAGGCCATCGTAAATTTTGAATCACCGAGACTTCAGTGACAGGTTTATTTAGCAAAACAATGATTTCCTTCATTGTTTTGTTATATTTTTATGACCTTTGACCTGATTATACAATTTAATATTCGAGGAAATATCAATTTATGGTTTATCAACTCTTTAATCACCTCCAGCTGCAACTGACCTCAGTGTCTGTGACTACTGCGTGCACTCGCAGAAACGTTTTCCATTATGGATTTGGCATTGCGACCCCTTTGAATGAAGTGGCACCATCTGACTCTTGCTATGCTATAGTAACCTCCATAAGGAAATACGTTAGGGGTCATTATTGCTTAAAGTTACTGTGTCAGATAGAACCTTTTTTATGTAAGTGGTCCATTGATCGAACACTTGTGAATATTGCGACACAGATTAGAAATGATTTTAGTTCTTCTTACTGAATTTTGGTCACGGGCAAATATTTTTTATACTACTTCTTAAGAATATGACTCACGATGATGGTACACTTGCATGTTCTTTTCGGTTTCAGAAAGGAATTTTTCCAAGGCATTGTATATTTTTAAACCATATTTCCAAAATTGTAGATTTTTTATGGAATATTTTTTCCTTTTTTTATTCCATCCATAGTGAACCATTTATCGTAACAAAGAAAAAGGCTTCCTTTCGATATTCGATTACATCATCATCATCATCATCATTACATAGTATAAAATGAAGTCGCTCAAAATGTATGTGCGCGTTAATCTTTTAAACTACGCAACGGATTTTCATACGGTTTTCACCAATAGAGTGATTGAAGAGGAATATTTATATGTATAATAACATGCAAATTATATTAGAGAAAAGCCGAGAAATTCAAAGAAAACATATTTTTGTGCGATTTAAAACGGCTGGCGGGCCGTACTGTAGTCACTTTTGAAATTCGTTCTACGGAAGAAATTGGAAAATAGATGTCCTAGAGTAAGTAGGTATTTGATTTTCCCTTTTCAAATATCCAGTGTTGCATTGCAAGCATTGTATAAGTAGTGGCGATCGCTAACTATATTATTAGATAAATAAAAAATAATAATATAGTTGATTCAAGAGGAAGGTTTATATCTATAATACATGCTGATTATAGTAGAGAAAAGTCGAGACATTCAAATATTCAATTCAGGCAGCGGGCAGCGGGCAGCGGGCAGCGGGCAGCGGGCAGCGGGCAGCGGGCAGCGGGCAGCGGGCAGCGGGCAGCGGGCAGCGGGCAGCGGGCAGCGGGCAGCTGGCAAGCGGGTGGTGTAGATTTTATAAAGGTTGGGTAATGGCGTTGTGTTTCGTTAGCCACAGCAACGTGTGGCCGCGTCTGCTAGTTATAAATAAAAGCCATCAACGATTTTTTTATTTATTTTATTTGTTGTAAAATACATTCAGTATAAGGAAGCTTTGACTGTCCAACTAGGAAGGTCTCCCGTTCTAGGACAGTCAAATTGACATATTCATATTAGGGAACGTACCCATACTACGTGACCAACTTTTTGCAATTTTTACCCCCCCCCCCCCCCCGGTGACCAAAATCCTAAGCAACCCGCCGCTCATTTGAATGGAGCGTGACATTTTGAAGACCCCCTTCCCCCTAAACGTGTCACGTAGTATGGGTACGTCCCCTTAGGTTGGTAGGTACATTATCATTCATAAAGCAGCTTCACAATTTGCATTTACGTAATTATACAGTGGAGTAATAGGTTCTGGAATCAATTAATTAACAAGAAAAAGTGCATTCGAAGTGTGTAAACACGAAAAACGGTAAAAACAGTACTATTATGCAAATTTTATCAAGTAAATCACAAATGTAAATCCCCATGGCCACTCAAAAATGAACAACACATTGTGCATCCAAATGCTTCCTTGCCAACAGAGTAGCTTGCTAACAATTCGGGAGGCGGATATAGGTACGGCCGCCCCGGAAACCAATTATTGGATAACCAAGTGGTTCGCTATCTTTGGCGACTTAGCAGGGGTGCCCGAGTTCATTAGGTGAGGTTTGTCTAGGTCTTGCCTTTGCCTACCTACTGCGTGGCGGGCCGGATCGGGAGAGATTGGTTGAAGGAGACCTAACCTAGACCTCTTCAGCCAGACTCTTTCGACCCATCACCGCAGTGGGAGGAATCGAACCATATGTCTGTCACTCCTGGACACATAGACCCCACATTCCGAGCCACATTATTTTTTTTCTTTGGGGCCTCCTGTGTGGAATTACGTAAAAAAATTAAAACGTGGAACAAACTGTTATGTTGATTATGAGTTAACATATTGTAGTTAACAAATGTGATTTGTAAAACCATTAATACATTGTAAAATGACTAACTAACTAACCATCACGCCGTTTCCCCGCAGGGGTAGGCAGAGAGGACGGACCGCTAAACAACTCGATCTTGGCACACACTCCTTGCCTCGTTCACATTCATACATCGTCTCATACATGCTCTTCTATTATTCCGACTCTTCACATGGCCCGACTCAAGTATCTGATTCACTTGGTTGTGCCATGTCTTCCTCGGGCGTTGACTTCTTCGACTTCTTCTTCCATTCATATTTGCGTCATATATACTCCTTTCCTCGTGCATTCGCTCACAAGCCCGAACCATCTGAGCGTCCCTTTCTTAATCTTACTCATTACGCTTATATCAGCCTTGCATTCTTCGCTGATCTCCACATTTCTCATACGATCGAACATGGTTTTACCACGCCTACGCCTCAGGGATCTCATTTCTACAGCATTCAGTCTACTTTCATCCTTCCTTTGCCAGTTCCATGCCTCACTGCCATACATCAGGGCAGGTACTAGCACTCCATTATGGACGGCTAACTTCGCTTCTTTGGACAGTTTTTCGTTGGCCCCAACGGCGTTCAGTCCTCCATTAATAAAATGACTGTGTTTTGAATACAGCTTTTTATACAGTGAATTAATACCATTTGTAAAATGACTGTGTTTTGAATACAGCTGTTTATACAGTGAATTAATACCATTTGATATGGAATGTATTGAGTGGGCTTGAATGTTATGGGAGTAAAGTTATTGTGTAGATAATATGCGAAGTGAGAAGAGTGTCCGTATCTGCTAGTTTTTATTTAATTAAGGGCGCCACTGGTCGATGGACCAGGCTAGCAGAGGGGAAAGCAAAATCCTCTCTCAGGGCCTTGGGGAATACATACTTTATAGTCAATACAAAAGGATTAGAAATGTTAAACAATATTCATTTGAATAACAAATTACATTTATAAATAATATACAGTTATAACATAAGCAGGGCTGGGCAAAATACATGCTTTGCTGTAATTGAAATACAAATTACAAAATACTTTTTCGCATGTATTTAAAATACGAAATACAAAATACTTTCAAGTCGTGTATTTAAAATACAAAATACAAAATACAGTATTTTAACCATTTTTTTCTTTCAAATACAAAATACAAATTACAAAATACATTTGGTTTTGGTAGAACCTTTGGTTGCAATAAATTGTCGTAAATGCCCTTATCTAAGGGTGCGTTTCCATAGAAGCAATGTTGAGCAGAGTGAAACAGAGACGTGCAAAAATTGACCAATCATATTGCTCAAAAGACACATTTCATCTCCGCTTCACTTCACGCTCCGCTTAAAATTTGTGGTAAAGGACTCAGGTGTCAGGTAATATAATAATAATATATTATTATTATAACACGACATTTGTATAGCGCTATTTTGTGTTATTTCTAGTGACCGACCGAAGGTTCGGTTTCGGTTTCGTCAAGGTTCTGTAAAAAAATCTAGTTTCGGCATCAGTTTCGGTTTCGGCAGAAAATCTGCCGAACCTTCGGCCGCACCGAAACTCTGCATTTGTGAATTATCGCGTGCCGTTTGACTGACTTCGGGTGAGTTCGTGGCTCGTGTGTCATCCACCATCATCAACTGAGTTCGTTGGCCGGACCGGCGTGCTTGTATTGTGAGTTTATGTGATCACAAACTTCAATTATTTTTATTTATTTCATTCTAATTTTAATTTTATTTAACAAGTGTAAATAAAAATTAAAATATAGTCTCCTTCAACGGAAGCGATCTTCCGAACAGCCCCTCCTTTGATGTGGTTGGTGTAAGGCCCACCGTTCATGGAGATACTTACAATCTACGTAATTGTGACGAAACCACAAGTACCCTGTTGATATACATACTCCTTTTTAATGCTAGTCTCCGTACACGGCGCTATCCGAAATATACTATTTAGTCACATGAGAACGGGTCGTTTCTACGACTCATTCTTGAGTTCAACAGCTCGGCTGTGGAACCCGGCCTCTATGTTTCCTCCCTCCTTCCTCTCCCCAAAAAGACCCTCCATACAGCATCTTCAAAGATGACATACGCCCTGAGGGAAATTATTTTCCTCAGAGTCTCTCATGTGGAGTTAATGTAAAAAAATGTTGTGATTGTAAACGCAATTAAAATTATAATACTCAATTTATGAAGTCCTTACTTTATAGTGAATATAAGTGTAAAAAATAAGCCGACAGTAAACAATAGATTTTTAACATATCTAAAAAAGTTTCGGTTTCGGTTTCGGCCGAAACTGAGACAGATATCGAATATTCGGTTTCGTTTTCGGTAGAAAATCCTGTTTCGGTCGGACACTAGTTATTTCACTTCAAGTGCGCTCTACTGTAATTAACTTAAAAATAGTTTAGTATTCAGTCAAATTATTCCTATAGTGCTTGATCCTTCGACCAGGGTATAGGTCGAAGGCTTGATCTAATACTATGACACAAAAATGTACAATACAAAGCAATGACAAGCATTACATAATATGATACAAATATGATAGAAAATGTACAATAACAGTGCTATTATAGCCCAGGACGTGTTGCCAACTCTAAATATTAACACACATAACATATAGCTTTGGATTCTAGCGTTTTTAGTCTACGTATTACCTATGTCAGTTTATTTTTCAATATCATTATTAAGATCGCTAAATGTATTTGAAAATGTATTTTGAAGCCATAAGTATTTGAAATACAAATTACAAAATACCTCAGCCCCAGGTAATTGAAATACCAATTACAAAATACATTTTTAGGAAGTAATTGAAATACAAATACAAAATACGTATTTGTATTTCAAATACGTATTTCAATTACAAGTATTTCAAATACTGCCCAGCCCTGAACATAAGAATATAATATAATATTGTATGGTGGCTTACCCCAGGATCGACCAAATGAATTGCCTAGATATCTAATTAAAACACCATTGTTGACCGATAGCAACGAGGATTGATGTACGACCCATATTTGACCCCGCCCAGGGTGCTGCAGTCCAACATTCGTCTTCCAGTGATGAGCCGGTTGCAACAGGTGTCTGATCAGGTCCAGTGCCACAGACAGGGTA
The DNA here is from genome assembly GCA_917880885.1 of Limnephilus marmoratus. Lineage (NCBI taxonomy): Eukaryota > Metazoa > Arthropoda > Insecta > Trichoptera > Limnephilidae > Limnephilus > Limnephilus marmoratus. Next base: position 22,541,457 of record OU862914.1, on the reverse strand, counting down.
TCCACGTTCCATGTAAAGAAATATTGGTATATTGAGGGATCTCCAAGTTTGATGGTAAAATATTATAATTTCCCACTCACGGCGGGACGATACTGCTAAGTCGCTAGCCCGGTCAGTTATTTAACTTAAGGATTCAACGAAATAAAACCCGATCAAAATCCACGGTATACGCGGTCGACATTCTAAAATGATCCCTCTAGTTCGAGAGAAAAATACTCGGCAACGAGTTTTCGTAACTCAAATGATTTTAAAATGAACGTACATTTTAATATGGAAATGAAGAAAATCCCGTCGTCTCTCGGAATGCGATCCACCTCTCAAGAACTCAATCCAACAAGTAAAGCAGCTTGCTTTTTGAAAACCTGATGTAAATTCTTTCGACAAAATAATCGAATAGCTTAAGGCTCCGCAACCGGGCTAGAAAAGAAGAAGATGGAGAGAAACGAAATTATGAATGTTAGAGGAGAGCGCTAACATTTACAGCGACAAAATAGATGCGAAAATTGCGAAATTTTTTAATAGAACACGACTCGTTTAAAATAGAGCAAAAATCTCGCGGGCAATGTCTTAAACAGCATTTAATGGAACACTGATTTTTTTCATACATATAACTTGTAAAATAACTGAAAAAAACGTGTTTTTAATAATTTTCGGAGCATACTTTGCGAATTTTTTCTATAGAGGGAATTTTATATAATTTGCGCTTCGGCGCGGGCAATGTCTAGATATTATCTTCAAGAATAAAATATATTTTTTTAAGAGCTTTAAAACTTGACGTGTTTAAGGGAGATATGTAAGAAATCGGTAGAAATTCGGGTTGCGGGCCCTTAATTCCCTGTTTAAAATACATTTCACTGACGTTTCACCTAGACAATCACCGTTAAAATTAGGCACCTGACTAGATTCTTTTGATGAAATAAAAATCAGGTTAAGTAATTGTATCATAAGAAAACTTCCAAAACATGTATCATGTCACAAATTAATCAATTTAAGGCAAAGCTTAACGTGATACTACTATTTTATATTAATCTTTGCTACGACTCACAGAAAATAGATAATAATAAATCACAGAAAACATAGAATAAGAAATCATAGAAAATAGAGAATAATAAAAAAAAAATTTTTTTTTTTAGAAAAATAAATTATAGAAAATAGATAATAATAAATCATAATAAAATAAAGAATAATAACTTCATAGAAATTAGTAATAAATAAATCATAGAAAATATAGGGTAATAAATCATAGAAAATAAAGTTACAGTAGTTTCCTTAGATTTTCTTGTTTTCATTCCTATTAAATTATTAACAAAATAAATAAAAACCACTCTTTCGCAACAATCGAGTATTTCTATACTCCGTTCGCCAAGCGATGTAAATGTCTATTATCTATGACATAAGGCACACTAAGACTGTACACAACTTTGGCTTGTTTATTAATTTAAAGCTTGATTGGTTTCTAATATGGAAGTAAGGATTGACTTAAAGTGAAATCAGATATTATGAACTCGTCAAGAGAAAGCCTGCTCATTAATTAACAACCAAAATAATAATAAATAGAATTGTTTACCTACACGTGGTAAAACCAGCTAATTAAGGTAAAATGTTGTAGAAATATAAAAATACGTATTATTATTAATATCGAAGATTAAAAAATGATTTAAAAAATGTATTATTAAAAATTCGCTGCAATCAACGATGTTAAATTGCGACGCAATTGGCATTGCGTCTAGTTCCCGTCAATTCGTCTGCAAGGTAACCTCCATCACGGCACAAATAACATTTTTCGTTTTATGAGATTAAAAAAAATATATTATTGTCTGTTTATTAAGTGCCTAATAAAAAGCTACCGAAATACTTCATTTTTTACAAGCTCCACTGAGGAAAGTAATTTCCCTCAGGGCATATTTCATCTTAGGAGATGCTGTTTGGGGTTTTTTTAGGGAAAGGAAGGAGAGAAAGTTCTGGGAATGAAATAGGTATGACGGGTGGGTAAGAATTTTGGGGTCAGTGTATCTAGGAGTGACGGATGTATAAATCCATCTCTCCAAACGGTGCAAGGCGATTGGTGGAGAGATTCTGACTGGAGAGGTTAAAATACCTCCCTCGACCAGTCTTTTTCGATGATGTACAGACGCATCGGCAGCCAAGACCTGGACAATCCTCACCCCATGAAACCGGGCACCTCTGCTAAGTTAACAAAGTGGCAGAGGTTTTGGTTATCCGATAAATGGTTCCCGGGGCGCGTATTTCCTTTTCCGTGTTCAATATTAGGCAACCATGCCTCGAAATCAACACGGGTTTGTCACGCCACATCTCCTTCAAACCCGTGTCCAGGAGAAGGCAAGCGGCATCCTACTGTGCACGGGTTTGTAACGCCAATTCCCTTCCCAAACCCGTGTTCAGTACGAGGCACGCGTCCTTCAAACGTGATTATAACATAAAAGGAATGTGTGACTTTAAAATATAAAATGGAAGTATTATTTAAAAAGTAAATAAATAAAATTTTATGTTATATTTTATTAATATTTTTTTATTATTATCTATTAATTTTTGGTAAATGTGAATTTAGTCCACCTCACGGATAATACGGAAGATTAGTGTTGTCAATGCGCGGATAATGTGGAATATTCCTCTTTTTAACTAATAGACAATCAAATATTACAATTGTTGGAGGTACCAATGTTATAAAATAAATTCATGTCAAAATAAAAACATAAAAAGTACCTACTTCGAATTAAGGTTCAAACTACGAAAGCTGCATGTCATCATAATTTAAATATACATCCCAGGTTTTGAATGGTTTGTTTGGCAAAGCAAGGTTTGTCTAGCGGGTATGTGTAATTATTCTAATACATTTCTTTCTGCTCTTATAAATACAGGTACAAACTTGTCTTTAATGCATTCACTTAATATCATGAATAAATTATTGTTTTATGTGGCAATAATATTTTTTATGTTTCATGCACCGCCGAGGACGCGTGCCTCGTACTGAACACGGGTTTGGGAAGGGAATTTGCGTTTCAAACCCGTGCACAGTAGGATGCCGCTAGCCTTCTACTGGACACGGGTTTGGAGGAGAAATGGCGTTACAAACCCGTGTTGATTTCGAGGCATGCTTGCCTCGTATTAAACACGGAAAAGGAAATACGCTCCCGGGGCGGCGTAACCCGTACCCACCTATCAAATTGTAATTACGTAGTGCCTAATAAAATACTACTAAACAGATTTTTCATTTGGCTTCGCGTGCTTAAATAAGTTGTTGTTTATGTCACCACCAAAAAGTTATAATTAAAATTAAAGTATAGCCTTTTCGTACTCTCCGTATAAAAATGTATAAATATGTTTTTTTCCAAAACAATTGAAAATGATTGCAAGTGGATCATTGTTACTGGAATAATGGCCTACAAATATTTTTTTTAAAGTTTCCTACTGCGTTCTGCGTATTACATGTATTATTATTAATACATCTATGAGTAAAAAATAACGTTATTACGGCGTGTATTGGTTTTCCACCCATGCAGTAATTTATACAGGTAGGTAAGTACTTATTATTAATTGGATTTAGAAGTGATACATATTCATCCATTTATACACATTTATCTCCACGATGGGTACTTGTGAGTAAAATTTACTCACTCCATTGAATGCAGCTCATCCATTTATACAAATTTATCTCCACGATGGGTACTAGTGAGTAAAATTTACGCACTCCTTTGAATGCAGCTACGCCTCGCCCCCATTCCCCCAAAATGCAATACATATACCTACTTGCAGGGAGTTAAATTTAAAGCTGAAACGAAAGTCTGTGCTCCTCGTATATCTTTATCTTTACATGGTATAAAATGAGTCGCTCACGCTGTATATGCGCTTAGATCTTTTAAACTACGCAACGGATTTTCATGCGGTTTTCACCAATAGATAGATTGATTCACAAGGAAGGTTTTTAAGTATATAATTTATCAAGGTTTTGTGTAAATTGGTTGAAATACACAATATATCTGGCCAAGCGGCAGCGGGCAGCGTGCTGACAATTGGGCGGTGTGGATTTGATTTAACAGATGGCGTTGGTTATAAAAGTTTGATTAGCCACAGCAACGTGTGACCGGGTCTGCTAGTTATAATATAATTAAGTAATTTTATTATTATTTTCGTTTTTCGCTAGATAAAAATATGGACTTTGTCTTTTAAAAATATTGCAAATAATATTATTGTTTTCTTCTCGCGCAACCATGTAATACTTGGGTTATTAAAATAGCATTATGTTCGATCCTTAATTAATAAAAAAACGAGTGTTTCGACTAGGTTTAAAAAAAACTGTTTTGTGAATAAAATTTACTAATAATTCCCTTCGCTTACCTATAAGGGGATAACACAGTTCAAGGGTAACGAATATGCAACAAACTTGTGCCCAGTAGTTTTTACAACGCCACATTGAAAAATATGTACGTATTTTAGATACATATATTTGAATTTCAATGTTGTTTTCGTGAATGAATGCAAATCTTAGAAGTGGAAATCATGCCACTTCCCGTCAACCGATCGAGCTGAAACTCGGTAGATAGACTTGTTATCGATGACAGTGCTTTCTGTTTATTTGGCACTCACGCACACATTCGCTCACCCATACTATATATCCGATATTGAATGAAATTTCATTTTACTTGGTCGTGCCTTTCGATGCGTAAGACCGTGGCGCAAAGTCGAAATTGATTCACTAAATAATAAAAACAGATACATTAAAAAATATATATTTTTACGGCTTGATTTATTATCTGCCCAAACAACAGCATTGACTTTTTCATTCGTTTTTTTTTTATCCTTGTTTATATTTATTTCTTTATGTCTCTATTACCATAATTATTTAAGTAATGTTCTCTTTTATCTTTTCTCGCTTATGTTTTATTTTGATTTAATAACTTCAATGAACTTAAAAAAAAATCTCGGTCAAAGTCGAAATCTTATCTTTTTCGAGATTAAATAGATGTACGGACTGCCATTATGATACCACAATAATACGTGTGTGGTTTAGAGCAGTGGCCGGAAAAGCGGAGGGCCCCGGAGTTCAAATCCCAGTGTCACCAATAAACGTTTTCCTTCTACAATTTTAATAGACGTGTAAATGCATAATCAAGGTTAAAGATATCAATATTTTTAATTTATTCACCTTAATTACGTGTAATGGGAATAAAATTAAATATTCCGCTAATTACGGCATGATTCTATCTTCGTTTGTCCAGAACGTTAACACTTAACTGGTGTACATATTTTCAACAACATTAACGGTATAACTGGGTCTAATAATTGGACACGAATTCAATTATAAAGTAGTGTAAACTTTGAACTCAGTATTTTTACGTGTATTTAAATTTATTGTTGTGTTATATTTTACTAACAGGGTTATTCACGCAATAAAACACCGGTTTACAAAAAGACTCAATTTTATTAGATTGATTAATTTTTATTTTTCTAATAAAATCTTTAAAACTCAATATAATATGTGTTCTCCTCTTAAGGGCATTTCACCAGCCATACAGGGCGGTTCCAATGAGAAAGATTAATCATTCTCCGTACCGGCTTTTTAAAATTATATTATAACTCAATATTGATTTTATTTCGTTCCAAATTTGCTTTAATTTATACCTACATCCAAAAATGCTGAAAGGCGTGATGATAAAACTATCAAAATTATGTACTTTTATTTTTTGATCGTAAGTATTTATCATTTTTCAATAATATCTAAGCAAAACAAGAATGTAAAAAAATCTTGTAAGTGCGCAAATAAATACACAAGCTGACCAATTTTCGTCAAAAACACATGTACGAATATATTTTTTAATGATTTTATTTAAACTAAAATTAAAATTCTGAAACATGCGTATCCCAGATAATTTATTGATTTATTTTACTGAACGATTATATGATTTTTTATGGGTGTTGTATAATACAAAATAGTTTAAAATTTAACAAATCTGTTAACGACCTATGGCATAACCTTATTATACCAAAAATCAACATTGGTTCTCAAAATTTAAAACATGCGTTTACTAGATAAAAGGCCAATCCTTCGAAATCAATATATAATTTTCTGTGGAAAAGAGTCAATACGTCTAAAATCTGATTTAAAAATGACATATTTCTGGTTTTCTCTGGTTATTAATATGATTATGGTCTTAACTAAAATAAAGGCATTTAGAAACATCAAACCACTTATTTTTTTCTTTATAAATAGAAGTAGAGAATAAATAACGAGTGTCCTTTTGCGATATTTTTTATAAGTAGGTACTAGATAAGACAAACGTTTTTTCAATATGATCCGATAAATATTTCAACATAAAAAACGCATTACCAATCCAAATTGGTAAGGCGTTTGTCCCAGTAAGACCAGACGTTTTGGGTTCGAGTCCCAGTTGCAACTGTTATCTTTTTATTTTTCTGTGTCTAGTTCTCTTTCATATTTTTGTTAAGATTATTAGTGTTATTTGCTTCTTCAATGATGTGTTACATTGATGGGAAAAACCTTCAAAAGCTGTATAAAGAGAGTTGTTCCACAAATAACGGTTGACGCTTGTCACACGTGCACCCTGTATTGCAGAGTTTTGCGGAATTACTTGCGACTGTTTTGTCCGGGTCATAGACATCCAAATCAATAGACCAGAACACGCAGATGAGGGGTAAAACCAAACTATGGGGGGCGAAGAGAGGAAGAAGAGACTGTGATTCGTTGAAAAATTTATCTGACAGTATATAAGCATCTCGCATTATAATATCACCATTTAGTTCTTAAAAGCAAAATCTGCGGAAATAAAATGGCGGAGCTCTAGCCGGCTCCATGGGGAGGGGGAAATAATACGTTTTTATCACTTAGGGCAGGTCCAGATATTTTCGTTATTTGTTTTGGGGGTGTTATGCCGTGTTGCGCTACCTCCTTTTTTAGCCAACGTTTCGGACATCGTTGCAGTGTCCATCATCAGGGCAGATCCGGCAGATCCGGATGATGATGACATCTACCGGATCTGCCGGATCTGCCCTGATGATGGACACGTTAGATGTCATCATCATCCGGATCTGCCGGATCTGCCCTGATGATGGACACTGCAACGATGTCCGAAACGTTGGCTAAAAAAGGAGGTAGCGCAACACGGCACAACACCCCAAAAACAAATAACGAAAATGCTTTTGGCCGTGAAAATCTTAAAACCTACAGGTCCAGATATATTCATATGTCCGTGGTCCGGGTCTATTTTGACCCATGTCAACCAGTTAAGTGTTAATTAAGATACGGAAGAGATTATTATATCATTGTTTTCTGATATTGATAAAGAAAGATGATAAGGGAATCCACATTCTTGGCATTATCGCACGCCTTCAATATTTTAATTATTGTAAAAAAGTTATTTGAACTAGTCATTCTAGTAAATAGTTAACATCATACCAATACATCCTGTTATAATGCGGTGAGTAACAGGATTCTCCCACCATTGTCCCATCCGGCATCGGGAGTCAACAAAGTGTTTTTTTGCTATTTTTCATAGAACATTTCTTCTAAAGGTATAGGTTTGCTTTGTGGTGACATAATTAGAGAATTAGGTACACCCAAATTTAGTTAATGTCACTTTATCTACATGTTTGAAGAACAATGATCAAACATGGTTTAATTGAATTTGGGGGAGGAACATGGTAAAAAACACTACCCTTTTATCTAAATAATTGATTAAACGTGTGTACAATTTCGGTATTTGTTTTTAGGTGACTGACTGAATATGGTAAATTATAATGTTTTTATTCATAATAGTTTTTCAATCCTACTAATATTATAAAGGCGAAAGTTTGTATGGATGTATGGATGTCTGGATGTATGGATGTTTGTTACTCTTTCACGCAAAAAAAAATACTGATTGTCTTCTTTCACTAATAGAAAGCCACATTATTTGGGAGTACTGTAGGGTGTAAATTAATATTGGTGTGCTCTGGCGTTATGAATAAGCTCTGGCGTTATGAAGTTATTTATTATACGTTTATTGTTCAGACAAAAAGCAAAGCATTGCTTGGAAATATAAATAATTATTTGACGTGTGCTGTCATTTTGTTATTTGTTTAGGTTACCACGGAGATCCCTTTGATATTAAAAATTATACTAATCTATACTAATAATTTTAAAAATGCGAAACTGCGAGCTGTTTGAAAAATGAATGTAACGGGTATGGAGGGGGCGGTGATGGGATGGAGAGGGGGAGGGAGGGTGGAGAGGGGGGAGAGGGAAGAAGGGGGAGGGGGAGGTGTTGAATAAGGCAAGGGGTGGGGGAGGGTTTGGGAAGGGGGAGGGGGAGGTGGTGGAGGGGGGAGGGGGTCGTTGGGAGGGGGAGTGGGGGTAATTTGGGGGTTGGTGGGGGAGGGGGGGAGTGGGGATAGGGAAGGTGTAGGAGGTGGGAAATGCCCATTTCCCTAATTAATTCCCCCCGCTCACTCACACCCCTTCCACTGTCCATTCATTCATCAATTCTTCTGCCGATTTTGGTTTCTCCCAATAATCTAAATTTATTGAAATTAATAAATTACTTGGTTTTTACCACTTTTATTGTTTATAAAACCGACATGTTTCGTCAGCAAAGCTGACTTCTTCAGGGTTATGTCATAACCCTGAAGAAGTCAGCTTTGCTGACGAAACATGTCGGTTTTATAAATAATAAAAGTGGTAAAAACCAAGTAATTTATTAATTTCAATCATAATGGTGCCACAAAATAAGTTTGCTGTGTTAGAAGAAGAAATCTAAATTTAACTTTATTCCGTAAATTACCGATTTTGTTTCTAATAAAGTGGCGTACGCTAAGTTATTGATTTTAATTAATTCTTTTTTGGCTTTTAAGTTTTTAACATATTATTCGACTACAGTGCTGTAAAAAGGCACCTAACATTTTTTGACAGTTGACATCGACTTATATGCTGCCAGTTTAACGAGCCCGTCGCTAATGTAGATAACTGAGTTTCAGTTTTAGAACTCTTTAGTCCATACATATTTTTATACGTGAATAAACACATTTCTCCACCAAGAGTAGAATTTATACAAATTTTTATTTTCCTCATTCTCCACGTAAATATGTTTTTTTTAATGAAAAATCGTTCAATTTGGTTATAATAGTTTCGTCCAATGTCCGTTAACGTCCAAAATATTTTCTAATCAGGGAAATTCTAAATTGCGTGGAAAATGTGATCGTATTTCATAATAACAGACATATTCGCGAATAAACATTATAAACAATGAATCTAGTGCACAATTCTCTACGTAGTAACCAGAAACCTTTACTTTTCTAAATACTTATTTGTAAACCCTCGAGCAACCTGAGGAACATTTTTCGTAAACAGGGGGAAATCAGAAATTAAAAAAATTAAACGAACTAATTCCATTATTTGTTTTTGGGATGTTATGCCGTGTATAAACAAATAACGAAAATACTTTTGGTCGTGAAAATCTTAAAACGTATAGAACTAATTCCAATTTACACGGAAGGAATGTCACATTAATGCTGAGGGCTTATAAGGTTCTGAATGGTTTAATGTCAATACTAAATATTCTGGAAAAAATAGGATCCATATCCCGGATGATTTCACGTGAGGCCGCCAACACAGGCTTTTGATCCTTCCCCAATGAAGACTCACTAGGTTAATTAACTTGGGACTCACTAAGTTAACTATTTTTTTTTTATTTGGGAGGCAGATATGAGTACTACCGCCCCGGGAATCATTTATTGGATACACCCTGCCAAGGTCCCGGATGATTTTACGTGAGGCCGCCAACACAGGCTTTTGATCCTTCCCCCTAGGAAGACTCACTAGGTTAATTATCTTGGGACTCACTAAGTTAACTATTTTTTTTTATTTGGGAGGCAGATATGAGTACTTCCGCCCCGGGAATCATTTATTGGATACACCCTGCCAAGGTCCCGGATGATTTTACGTGAGGCCGCCAACACAGGCTTTTGATCCTTCCCCCTAGGAAGACTCACTAGGTTAATTATCTTGGGACTCACTAAGTTAACTATTTTTTTATTTGGGAGGCGGGTATGAGTAGGTACTGCCGCCCCGGGAATCATTTATTGGATACACACCCTGCCAAGGTCACCCCAAGTGGTTGGCTACGTTTGGTGACTTAGCAGGGGTGCCCGGGTTCATGGGGTGAGGTTTGTTTGGGTCTTGGCGGTGTATGCGTCTGCCCACCAGTTGCATGGCAGGCCGGATCGGGAGAGAGTGGTTGCGGGAGTCCCTTTGATATCTCCAGCCATACCCTCTCGGAACATCGCGTTGCCCCGCAGTGAAAGGGATGGATTCGTACGTCCGTAACTTTTGGACACACTGAATCCTAGATTCTTACCCACCCTTAACACCCTTTTCTTTCTCAGAACTTCCTCACCTTTCTTTCCTAAAAAGACCTTTCACACAGCATCCCCAAAGGCGACATAGGCCCTGAGGGGAATGAATTATTTTCCTCGGGGGCTCCTGTGCGGGTCTAATGTAAAAAAAAGAAACTGCCTCGAGGGAAATGTGGATTTTTTCCACGTGTGATTTTAAACGTCAAATATCACTTATGCTTTAAGAGCGTTTAACCAGCCAAAAATCCGAAAAATGGCCGAAAATCCACATTTCGTCGGAAGTTGTTCTTACGATCGTGCAGGGCGGTTACAATGAGAAAGATTAATTATTCTCCATACCAGCTTTTTGAAATTAAAACTCGATATCGATTTTATTTCATTCCAAATTTGCTTTAATTTATACCTACACCCAAAAATGCTGAAAGGCGTGATGATAAAACTATTAAAATAATGTACTTTTTGTAATTATCTTTTGATTATATGTAGTTATCATTTTTCAATAATATCTAAGTTAATTAAGAATGGTAAAAAATCTGAAATATATTAGTTTGTAAGTGCGCAAAGAAAGCCACAATGTCAGACTCAAGATGTCAGGTCAAAATAGAGGGGGAACTGTCGGAAGAATTCACAGTATCGCAGGGACTAAAACAGGGGGACGGTCTGGCTCCCACTCTCTTCAACATTGTGCTCGAACATGTAATAAGAAAAACGCTAATAGACACTGGCTCCAATATTTGTTTCAAGAGCAGTCAAGTTGTCGGATATGCGGATGACATTAACATTGTTGGAAGATCAATTTCAGCTATTAAGGAGGTCTTCGATCCTTTAGAAATAGCGGCACGGGAAGTAGGACTGCAGGTTAATGTCAACAAAACGAAAATGATGATACAGAGCAGGAACCATTCACACAGAAGAAGAAGTAGTGCACAATTCAAAGACAACTACTTATACGAAGTGGTCGACCAATTTGCCTACCTGGGCTCCAGTCTAACAGAGAATAATGAGGATACAGCAGAAATCAGAAGGAGAATCACAGCAGCCAACAAAACATACTTCTCTTTGCTGCCAGTGTTTAAGTCACGTAGTGTCCACAGAAAAACCAAAATAACCATATATAAGACCATTGTTAGAACTGTATTGGCATATGGATGTGAGGCGCTGACACTGACGGTAAAGATGGCTGAAATGCTGGATACTTTTGAAAGAAAAGTGCTGAGAAGAATATGTGGATCCGAGAAAGAGGGTGAACAGTGGCGCATCCGGCACAATACAGAATTGTATAATATATATAAGGCACCTAGCATCTCAACACATATGAGACTCCTCAGGCTGAGATGGGCTGGGCATGTACAAAGAATGCCGGATACACGCGTCAAAGAATTTTGACTGGACACCCAGGTGGAAAAAGAAAAGTGGGAAGACCCAGACTGAGGTGGGAAGACGAAGTAAGAGGGGATGCAGCACAGCTTCTCCAGGTACTAAATTGGAAGTCAGCCGCTGAGGACAGGAGGAGTTGGAGGCGACTGTTGCAGGAGGCCAAAGCTCGATATGGGCTGTAGCCAGGGCTGGGCAGTATTTGAAATACTTGTAATTGAAATACGTATTTGAAATACAAATACGTATTTTGTATTTGTATTTCAATTACTTCCTAAAAATGTATTTTGTAATTGGTATTTCAATTACCTGGGGCTGAGGTATTTTGTAATTTGTATTTCAAATACTTATGGCTTCAAAATACATTTTCAAATACATTTAGCGATCTTAATAATGATAATGAAAAATAAACTGACATAGATAATACGTAGACTAAAAACGCTAGAATCCAAAGCTATATGTTATGTGTGTTAATATTTAGAGTTGGCAACACGTCCTGTGCTATAATAGCACTGTTATTGTACATTTTCTATCATATTTGTATCATATTATTTAATGCTTGTCATTGCTTTGTATTGTACATTTTTGTGTCATAGTATTAGATCAAGCACTATAGGAATAAGTTGACTGAATACTAAACTATTTTTAAGTTAATTACAGTAGAGCGCACTTGAAGTGAAATAACTTTTGTCCGACCGAAACAGGATTTTCTACCGAAAACGAAACCGAATATTCGATATCTGTCTCACTCTCTTTTTTAGACATGTTAAAAATCTATTGTTTACTGAAATTCGGCTTATTTTTTACACTTATAATCACTATAAAGTAAGGACTTCATAAATTGAGTATTATAATTTTAATTGCGTTTACAATCACAACATTTTTTTACATTAACTCCACATGAGAGACCCTGAGGAAAATAATTTCCCTCAGGGCGTATGTCATCTTTGAAGATGCTGTATGGAGGGTCTTTTTGGGGAGAGGAAGGAGGGAGGAAACATAGAGGCCGGGTTCCACAGCCGAGCTGTTGAACTCAAGAATGAGTCGTAGAAACGACCCGTTCTCATGTGACTAAATAGTATATTTCGGATAGCGCCGTGTGCAGAGACTAGCATTAAAAAGTAGTATGTATATCAACAGGGTACTTTGGTTGTGGTTTCGTCACAATTACGAAGATTGTAAATATCTCCATGAACAGAGGGCCTTACACCAAGCACATCAAAGGAAGGACTATTCGGAAGATCGCTTCCGTTGAAGGAGACTAGATTTTTTTTTATTTACACTTGTTAAATAAAATTAAAATTAGAATGAAATAAATAAAAATAATTGAAGTTTGTGATCACATAAACTCACAATACAAGCACGCCGGACCGGCCAACGAACTCAGTTGATGATGGTGGATGACACACGAGCCACGAACTCACCCGAAGTCAGTCAAACGGCTCGCGATAATTCACAAATGCAGAGTTTCGGTGCGGCCGAAGGTTCGGCAGATTTTCTGCCGAAACCGAAACTGATGCCGAAACTAGATTTTTTTACCGAACCTTGACGAAACCGAAACCGAACCTTCGGTCGGTCACTAGAAATAACACAAAATAGCGCTATACAAATGTCGTGTTATAATAATAATATATTATTATTATATTACCTAACACCTGAGTCCTTTACCACAAATTTTAAGCGAAGCGTGAAGTAAAGCGGAGATGAGATGTGTCTTTTGAACAATATGATTGGTCAATTTTTGCTCGTCTCTGTTTCACTCTGCTCAACATTGCTTCTATGGAAACGCACCCTTAGATAAGCGCATTTACGACAATTTATTGCAACCAAAGGTTCTACCAAAACCAAATGTATTTTGTATTTTGTAATTTGTATTTTGTATTTGAAAGAAAAAAATGGTTAAAATACTGTATTTTGTATTTTGTATTTTAAATACACGACTTGAAAGTATTTTGTATTTCGTATTTTAAATACATGCGAAAAAGTATTTTGTAATTTGTATTTCAATTACAGCAAAGCATTTATTTTGCCCAGCCCTGGCTGTAGCGCCATCGAAGAAGAAGAAGTGCGCAAAGAAATACTCAAACGGACCAATTTTCGGACAATCACGAAACACATGTGCGTACATGTATTTTAATGATTTTATTTAAACTACAATTAAAATTCTAAAACATGCGATACCCAGATAATGTATTGATTTGGTTTACTGCATGATTATATGATTTGAAATGGGTGTGAAATAATACAAAATCTTTTTAGAAAATTTAACAAATCTGCCAACGACCTATGGTATAACCTTATTCTACTAAAAATAAATATTTTTTCCAACATTTAAAACATGCGAATGCTAGATAAAAAAACAATCTTTTGAAATACATTTAAAACTTTTTGTGGAAAAGAGTCAATACGTCTAAAATCTGATTTAAAAATGACATATTTCTGGTTTTCTCTGGTAATACCCTCTTAACTATCTACGTGTAAAATTTTTGCCCAGATTAAAATGTATTTCCTGTGGTAAAAAGTATTTTTGCATTTTTCGTTACCACTTTTGCAATGAATTGGTAAATGTACCTAATGTTTTTGCAAATAAATAAATTACCTATTCTGAAGACGGGTCTTGAGCCCTATCTGAACTAAACGTTAACGAAAGAAACGACCCTACATTGGTTGTCACTATGCTGAATAATCTTTGCAAAGCGTTAATTGAATCTCATTCAATGAAGGTCTTTCATAAATGTTCCTTTATGATATCAAAAATACGACGAGTTTAAGAATATAGAAACCAATTAAAAGTTTCCCTTCGAGTTCATTTTCCCCTTTTTGACGGTGTTTCTCGATAACATCTCGGTTAGAATATCTTCAATTAGCATTACGAAATACCAAGAACTTATTCCGTTCTTTTCTTGTCCTTAGTACACTTAACAGAACGAGTAAATATTATTGTGAGTTCCATTCAACATCCAATAAGCACCTTGTGTATTATTGGGAAATCCAAACGAACTGACGTAAATAGAAATGAAAAGAAACTTGATATTACCTGTCGTGAAGTTTTTGAATGATTCATTTTAGAAATGACGGCAATTTGATTAAGAATTTTGCACTTTCCTTATTCAAAAAACGTGTGGTTATAATCCTTTGCTATACATCCGGTTATCGTGGATTCAAATTATAGCCTGCGCAAGAAATTTTGTTTTTTGATTGAATTGTGTTATTTCACGATGAATTATCCCATTTTATGCCATCACGGTACCGAAATCGTGGATCGTCACGATAATAATAAAAAAGTGCATTGGTTGTATATTCATTGGACTTCAGATACTAATATCTACAGCCTGTATGTCAGACGAATATCTACAGCTCATATATTGGATTAATATCTACGAACTTCAGAGTGTGGACTAATATCTACAGAGCTAAGGTCGGACGAATATCTATGACGGTCCCAGTGGTGACTAATATATATGGATTGGGCTAATATCTGTAGAGGGCAGCTGAGCAAGAAGTTGTACGGAAAATCGTAAATTACTTCAATTACGTAAAGGCTTAAACGTTTAAAGTACCTACGAACATGAAGTTTTTGCATAATATTACGTATTTTGCTGTTTACTAGGACAATAATTTATTGAAATGTCATAATACAAAGATATTTATTTACTTCGAAATAAACGGCACCACAACCTAACCTAACCTAACCTAACCTAACCTAACCTAACCTAACTGACATAGAAATGGTCATGGTAACAGACTAAATAATTTAGAAGCCCTCGACATAAAGAAATCTGTTAAAACAAAAACCCAAATCCTTAATAATCAGCTGTCCAATAGTCCGATATTAGGGATTTTTACATACATAGATAAATTAAGTTTTTTAAACTGCATATGCAATATTACGTTATTCCAATACGCTATACATAATTGCAAAATCAACCTCTGCCAGTACTGTGGATATTCGTCCACACTTTTGTTCTCATAGATATTAGTCAGCAGTTTGAGCTGTAGATATTTGTACGCACTTTGGTTCTCATATATATTAGTCCGATTTGTTCAGTTTTTGGAATTCCTGTAGATATTAGTAGACGCCTCCCATTCATTGTTATCAAGTTGAGTTTTTCTGAACTCCGTTTTAAATATAAGTCGTTGGTTGTTGTTTTTAGCTTTATCGGCTAAATATTCGTTCGCATCTCCTTATTCAGGTTGTGAATCTACTTAAAACTTTTCTGTTTTCATCTTTTTTCAATTTAACTTCGTCTACATTCCTATCTCGCGGATTTATTGCAGGTACTCACTCATTGCGTAAAAATCAATCTTCAAAAGGAATAACTTTTCAAAAAGCTGGTAGTACAGATAATTTAAAAATATAATATTTGGATGTCTTGTATGGTGCCGTTTTTGTGAAAAATTACCTAAAGGGCGTTGTGCAAGATCATAGGTACAATACAAATATTGCTGACTAATATTTCGATAAAATATACGGCATTTTCACATGAACTCCACATTTTTTTTTACATGAGCTCCATTCACGAGGCCCTGAGAAAAATAATTTCCCTCAGGGCTTATGTTACCTTTGGGGATGCTGTGTGGAGGGTTTTTTTTAAGGAAAGGAAGGAGAGGAGAGTTCTGGGAAGAAAAAGGGGTAGGTCAGAGGTCATTTATTTAAATAAATATGAGCAATTATAAGTATCCCTTATATTCGCGATCGATAATACAGTAAATTAGCGCCTGTAGCAGAACTCTGCTCATCCAAGTTAATTTTGAAATGGTTAAATACGATTATTCGAATTTGGAGTAACCGCGTATTTTTCTACCCTTTCCATGAAAATGGTGACGGTATTACTTATACTGGAAATAAATCAGAAAATATACATTGTTTCGAATTAAATTGGATGAACTCGGATGCAACTCGAAATCCAATTTCTTTTTTTATATGAGCTCCACACAGAAGGCCCTGAGGAACATAATTTCCCTCAGGGCCTTAGTCATCTTTATGCTCACCTATGATGCTGTGTGGAGGGTTTTTTTTAAGGAAAGGAAGGAGAGGAGAGTTCTGGGAAGGAAAAGGGTTTAAGGGGTGGGTAGTAATCTGGGATTCAGTGTGTGCTGGTCATCCGCCTCCAAGACTCAGACAAACCTCACCCCATGAATCCAGGCACCCCCGCTAAATCACCAAACGTAGCGAATCACTTGGGGTGACCTATGGCAGAGGTGTTGGTTATCCAATAAAGGTTCCCGGGGCGGCGGCACCCATTCCCGCCTTCCAATAGGAGGTATTGTGGAATACATTTGTCCAGGTCTTGGCGATGGATGCCTCCGTCCACCAACAGCCGGGTTAGGGAGACACTTGACCTCTCCCGTTGGACTCTCCCAATACATCGCTTTCACCTATTTGGGAGGAGTGTATTCATACGTTCTTCGCTACTGGACGCACCGAAACCCAGATTTTTAACCACTTCTCATACCTTTTTTTCTTTCCAGAACTTCCTCTTCTTTATTTCCTTCAAAATACCCTCCAAACAGCATCCCCAAAGATGACACAGGCCCTGAGGGAAATTATTTTTCTCAGGGCCTCCTGTGTGGAGCTAATGTAAAAAAAAACTTGGGGTGTGGTTCGTCTAGTTATTGGCGGTATGGGCATCACTTTTATGCGTGTGGTATCCCCACCACGTAAAGAAAACATCTCTGGATCGCTCCGGCGATGACCGAGCAAATTATTCCGCTTCCGCCGGTACCTCTCTACCCGTTTCATACGTGAACACTAAATCGTGTAAAATATTTAATCACTCAAAAATGAATAAAACTGATGCCCATAGCGGCATATAAGTTTGTTCTCTTACTGCGTTGTGGGCCCGATCGGGAGAGACTGGTTGAGGGAGACCTAATTTAGACCTCTCCAGCTGGACTCTCTTGACCCGTTGCCTTGCACTGCAGTGGAAGGGATGGATTCATTCGTCACTCCTGGAAAAATTGACCCTTAGCATCCTACCCACCACTTATATATTTTTCCTTCCCAAAACTTCTTCTTTATTTTCCTAAAAAGACCCTCCACACAGCATCCTCAAAGATAACGTAGGCCCTGAGGGATTTTTTTCGTCCGGGCCTCCTGTGTGGAGCTAATGCAAGAAAAATAAATATGTGATCAATGTCTTGATTTTGTGCCCATGTTTTATTCCCTATAATAGAAATTGTAAATATCAGATACAATATAATTTTATCGTAAATAAGAGCATAAAATTTAAAGTAGGTACCTAATTTTGAATGTATAATATTATCACATAACAAAACAGCAATACGTGTAGTAAAATTATTATTGATTTTCAAACAATTTGCATGCTAATAACTTCTTAAAGAACACGTGTTACATGATAAAGAAAGACATTAAAAATATCGTGCCATTCTCAATAAGAGGCCGAAAAAACGATTAGTTCTATTTTGACTTAGAGGAACGTGACTTTACATGCGTAAATGATGTAATTTTAATATACTACTTTAATAACTAAAAAGGTCGACGTGCGCCAGTGTGCTAATATTTTCATTATACCTTATTATGTTATTATCATGAATTATAAACAGTACCTAATAGCGGATTTTTCTTATTTCAGTCTTATTTCATTTTTCTATAAGTTTTTATTGATGATTAAATTCACTCAAATTATATGGGTTGGACCCAAAGATATTGAAATATAAGTAGATGTGCTATCTGCTGTTTTTACTATGTGGGTCTGCGCTTCCGGGTGTCGCCGATATTGTTTAACAAATAACAAATAAACTAAAAGAACAAATAATTAACGAATAAACCAAACGAACGTTAAACTAAATGAACGAATTCTTTCCTTATTCAAAATATATTGTTAACCAATATTAATGCACATTTTCAAAAAATCAACGAAATGAACAAATTCTTTTTGTATGAAAACTACGCTAATTAGCGCGTAGTCCGGCGACAGTTGCGCGGACACCATAGCATATCTTTCTGTATTTGAATATCTTTGGTTGGACCCTTGATAATTTGATGTTGCACCCGCGATTGATTTTTTTATCTTTTTAGTTGATTAATTTAACGCCTTACGAAATATCAAAGCATAACGTAATAAATGTTTCACAATTAACAGGCTTTGGTTTACCAATTAACAAATTAACTAAATGAACGAATAATTAACGAATAAACCAAACGAACGTTAAACTAAATGAACGAGTTCTTTCCGTATTCAAAGTGTAACATTGTTAACCAATACTAATGCACACCTTCAAAATATCAACGAAATGAACTAATTATTTTTGTATGCAAACTACTCTAATTTGGTCGTAGTCCGCCGACAGTTGCGCGGACACCATAGCATATCTCTTTTGTATTTTAATATCTTTGGTAGATACAATATCAATGAACAAATAAAAAAAGTACCAAGGGTTTTTTTACAATATAATGAGAAAAATTACATTTTTTGCCTTGGACTATCCGTCCGAAGTTTGGACTAAAGTTTGTGCAGGCAATTGTCATTAAATCTTGGAGATGTTCATCGGTAAGTCTGCTCCGGAATTTATGTTTAATGAAGTTCATCTTGGAAAATGCTGCTTCACAAACATATGTTGACCCAAACAAAGTGAGAAGTTTCATGGCAATTTTTTTTTAATTCTGGATCAAGAAACACCATGTTTTTGTGTTTTAAAGCTGTACTTTCTTGGAAATCGATCATTTCCAGCTGGAGAGCAGCTTTATTAGGTACTCCCGAAAATATTTGCAGTTTCATTGCTCCATTCATCACCAGGATGAAGAGAGTAAATGTTACTGAGGATGTCGACGAAGTTCTCAATTTTCTTAAAATCTGTTGTATTGGCTGACGTCAATCTTGGTGTCACTGCTGATTTTTTTTAATTAGGGAAATGCAGGCGTTCATTATCAAGATCAATGTTGAAAAGATCGAGTTTTCGGAAAAAGCTTTTTACTTCTGTCAGGAGCTCCCATACAAGCATTCCTTTGCCTTGAAGTTTAAGGTTCATATCTTTGATGAGCAAAGACAAAGCGCGGGAAAAATCATCAAATTACATACTCGATTTACGTGTGTAAAATATTTTGTATTGTTAACATAAGGTCCGCACAAAATAGGTCAGCATTCCGCCATTTGGTGACCCCTGTTATAGACTATCAATCAGATCTCGCTACCCTATAATGCCATTTTAAGCAACTTTTAGATTCTGAGAGATGCTTCCATCGGGGCGATACTAAGAGTAGGTATAAACATTATATAGTTGTATTGTTCTGACGTTCGTAATAGTAATCACTAATATTATTTTTGCTTGTTTCTAGAACGCACATTTTGTACATTTCTGTACGATATTCCAGCCCAAACATAAATGGTTTTCATTGGCCCTTTTGAGACCTAGAAGTCGAAATGTTTTCTTTAAAATCGGTTTAAACGACATCCACTGGTTTTTTTTTCTTTGGTGACCGCATTGTCAGTCGTATTCTAAGATGATGCACGTCACAATATTTGTATTCATCAAAGCTGATGATTATTTATGTTTTATTCAAATTTTTGACGGGCTGATGACGCCTAGTGTATTTTTTGAGGCGATATCAGGTTGTACATTGATGATAATAACATGTTTAAGGAATTTATTATATGATGGACTGGAAAAATTGGTAGTATTTCGTATAATTTGATGCTTTTTGGGTGATGCAAATTAATGTCCATTTAAGGAAAAAATGTTAATAAATCCTGTCTACGAGCGAAATTGAACGGACGTATTTAACGAACAATTCTCACAAACCCTGTTTTAAGCACACAACTAAAAGTTTATACATGAAGACCGGAAACTTGTGGTACAAGCGGAAAACTGGGGAATCTTCAACACATTTGAAGTAGATTTTGTGGTATTTTATTTGATTTGAACGCCACGTACTAAGCGCTCTTTATTAATATTTCTGAATTAATTTTGATGGCATATATACACATTTCGATAAATTATAAAAATCGCTTTCTCAACACAAACCAAAATTACCTGTAATTTTTCAAATTTTTTAATAGGACTCTAGATACGAATCGCATTTCCACGGCAAAAGTTTTTCTTTCTTACTTTTGTCGGCAACGTTTAAATAATCATCAAATATACTAAACCCGACTTATGAAATATTTCTGCGTAATGTAATTTAAATTATTAACGTTCTTTGAACTTAAAATTTTCAAAATTGAAACTGATAAGAAAAATGAAATGATATCAGACAAGCGATAAAGTAAGTTGGTACCAACATTATTTAATTTACTGATTAATAATCATAATGCTACATTTGAAATGTGAATTTCTTTTTAAAATTTTCGACAAACGATATATTTATTAAAAAGAAAAGTATATATTTTTGAATGTAGCTATCACTTTGTGGTTATCCATTATTGAAAAATGAAACAATACAACTTTGTATAAACCACTTATATAATGCGTAAATCCTACCGGTTTCGGAACAAACTTCCTTCTTCGGGGAAAGCTTATACTATTTTATAAAACAAATTGCTATAAATAACGGATATGAACCAAAATTAATTGACAACATCCTAAATAAAAAACTTAACCAAATTTCAAAAAATAATTATCTATAATGATAAAGAATGGCGTAAAATTCTGTATATTAATAATTTTTCAGTTCAATGTTGCAAAAATCTCCCTTCTAATATTAAACCAGCTTTTTATACAAGAAATAATATCGGTAATTTTTTGAGAAATACTAAAGATAAAGACCATAAATTGACTAATTCCGGAATATATAAACTCAAATGCAATGATTGTCCTTCATTTTATATTGGAAAAACAACTCGTAATTTTGAAATCAGAATCAAAGACTCTACATTACCTACCCACCCACTCTACATTAATACCTTGTAACGTAATATTTACCTAATATCTCTATCTTTACTTATCACCCCCATCCAAATACTCTCAATATTTCTCTGTATTCAAAATAGAAACAAGTGCAGACATGTGGGTGGATTAGTGTAAGAAAAGACGGATTATACCAGTAACAAAGATGCAACATTTATTTAAATACTTTCAAACAATTAAGGGTAGAGCATGATTAAATTGATTTAAATCTACCAGGGGTGGTTGATTACCATAGGTAAGTCAATTAATGTGAAAACTATTATCTCGGAACATGTGGGTCTCAATAAAAGGAAGAATAATATTTGTAAATCCTGAAGGGCGCCTGTACGGATAACCGAACATATTTATAAGGATTTAAATTAAATGCTAAGGATAATAAAATACCAAAGTTAAGCTAAATATCTCGTGATGATTCATTATTAAATATTAATTCGCTCACGCGTGTATTGGCCATGACCTTTGGCGGCTTGAAGTTCAGCTGTCCACACCATGAAACTCCCCAGAAACCAACTGACGAACGTATCGAAACTTCATCTCGATTCGCCCTCTACCAGCGCCTGTACATTTACGGCTGTCAAATTCATCCGGTACCCGCGTGGCTAGAAACTCCGTCTAAATCAGGCCAGTACTTGCCCAAACTGCTGCATTACCCCCATGGCCAAGAGAATTTTTGCAAAAAATTCCACTACGCCACCTGGCGTCAGAAGCCCTGAAGAGCGAAGGTACCGCTGCCACCAAGAATTCCAAAGTGCTTAACGAGATTTGTGGTGAATGAGTTTGAGCTTCTAGTGCCTTCCCAGCTGTGTCACTTCTCGTAATGTTCTTCCCAAATATGTAGAGATGAATTATCCTCAAGATGATGTTGTAAACCAGTAAGCCTCCCTCGATAATGATTCAGTGAAGCAGTGAATGAAACTTCAAACTGCCCAAATAATAAGGGCTCAATCCTCTGCTTATGTCAGAGCCACAATCTGTAGGTTGATGCAAATAAGTACTGATCCCTGTAGTTGAAGAAATCCATTTGATGCAGACCAATGCTTGAGTTAAACTTCTGCCTATTCAAGAGCAACTGAAGGTAGGTTGACATAAATAAATGATGTGCCATGTTGATGTAGAATTTCCATTTGACGCAGTCCAAATGCTTGTGTTAAAACTTCTGCCCATTCAAGAGCAACTGAAGGTAGGTTGACATAAATAAATGATGTGCCATGTTGATGTAGAATTTCCATTTGACGCAGTCCAAATGCTTGTGTTAAAACTTCCTCGAAGAATGTAGAAAACCACGTGAGCGAAAAAATAATTACTGAGCTATCGTTAAGAAGAAGCAATTACTACGTATTAAGGTGAAATAAAACTTATATAAAGCAAATATTTAGATTGAGCTAAAATAATTTGACCTAAACTTGAAAGGATTTAAACAAAAGAAACTTGACTCTAAACCCACATTCCACTCAAAACTTATGGAAATATTTATCCACAATACTGTTATAATACCATTGAAAATTTAATAACATCTAAAATCTTGACACCTATCAATAAAAATTTCAAATTGTAGAAAACCAACCCCTCAAAAGAAAATAACATAAAGTTAAGGTAATGAAACAACCACTGACATCTGTTGAACAGCGGAGAAGGATGAATAATCCTGTCAATATTAAATGGTTGAGATCCCGGAATAAAACTCCAAGATTATGTAAGAAAATTTAAGAATTAAAATCAGTCATACAGTTCCATTTTAAAAAGACAAACATGTGCCTTCAAATGAGTTCCGAGCTCTAGAACCGACTTAAAGTCACATGCCGTGTCAAAAAGGAACTGTGCAAGAAATGTTAAAAATTAACTGTGAAACTAAACATCTAATATTATGTACTCACTCTATAGAGAATACTAATTAAATTTCCATTTAAAATGCATATCTAATTAAACTCATGAAAAATGAATTGTTATTATTATTTTAATTTATTAATTGGTAATAATTATGTTACCCGAAGTAAATTTATACATTATCGTATGTCTCCAGAACTCGTTCCTGACTATTTGAAATAAACATGCAACGGAGCTTCCTAAAACTCAAAATAGATAGTTTCTGAGAACTTCTGAGATTATGCGCAAGTATCAAAGTAAGATTGTATGACTATAAACACAAATTCTCCGTAAAGTTTCTCTATGGAGAATTATTTTAATAATTTGTGTAAAATAATCAATAAATTTAAATCTTATAAAATAAGAATACTGTTTTATCTGTATTTCTTTGAAGAATGCATCACCCGAGCTAACATTATTATAACATATCTAAGTAAAGTAAACCCATTTCCTTGACTTGGAAAATTCCCATGCTGCGAAACTTCCTAAAGCTCCCAAATAGATTATTGTCAGCTTCTGAGGCTATTGATTATGTATAATTATCACCATGAAAATACATGTGGAATTTTCCAAGGTAGAAACCGTATGCACGACACCATTCAAGTCAATAATTACTACATGTAACCATAAATTATCAACCATGTACAAAACCATGTAGTATCATTATAAACACAATTCATATTATACAAATAGCAAGGTTTTCCTACAGGGAAAGGAACCCACTAATTTTATCAGTTCAAAGCATGAGCGTAATGGCCAATTACCCCCATGTTCTGAAGGAAAATTTTCATACAAATTACAATATTCATATGCTACACTAACTATCACAAATACAAAGGACAAACAACCACAAAACAATTAACATATAGCACTCAATGTGTGGACACAAGTTTCATGTCAAAGTCATGTCATCACATTGAATGTATTTTGCAAACATAAGGTCAAAATGCATGCAAATTTTTACTAACTATCGGTACTTTAGACCGAATTAAATCCCATTACGGAAAGATTCTATTTCCTTACTGAAAGGAAATAAATTAAACCGCTGACTCCTCAGCATGCTCAGACTTTAAAATGTCCTTCGCGTGGAAAATACCTAAAAGCTTCCCATCCATGTCAGCCAACTGGTATGCCACAGGGGAAATTTTCCGCACAACTTTACTTCTAATAAATTTTGGAGCCAGTTTAGCTGAAAAGTGTTTAGAAGCATCTGAAAGAACGAAAGACCTCCGCCACACTACGTCGCCTTCCGCGTACTGAACCTCCCTCCGACGAAGATCATATTGACGTTTGTTGCGTTCATATGATTGTCGCAAAGATGTGCGCACCTGTGAAAAAATATCATTTAACTCTTGCAAACCTGCAGCCCAGGAATCCCGTTCAGCAAATCTAATTTCCTCCGCGTTGAAGTCAGCTCCTATGTAGTCCTTCCCTGAAATGATAATTTCCCTGCCAAAATTGAGGAAGAAAGGAGTGTAACCCGTGACTTCGTGCACAGCAGTGTTGATCGCTAATTCTATCTCAGGTAAATAATTTGCCCACATTCTGTGGTCAGTGCCTACATATGAAGCGAGGGCAGAGACTAAAACCTTATTAACTCGCTCAACAGGATTGTTTTGAGGGTGATATCTACAGTTGTAGAAAAGGTGCCGAATGTGAAATTTGCTAACCAAAGCCTTCATGTCCCGAGATATGTACTGCGGACCATTATCTAACACAATAGTATCTGGCACTCCAAACTTGTAGAATATCTCATTTTCTAAAATACTAGCGATATTGCTACCCGTTGCCTTCCTTAGAGGGAATAGCCTAGTAAATTTGGAGAAAAAATCAGAAACTACTAACAAGTATGTATAGCCTTTTTTGTAAGAATTCGGATACGGACCCAGCAGATCTGTGGCAATCATCTGCCAAGGACGCTGCACCAACTTGGGATTTCCCATTAGCCCTGGCGGTAACAAATTGGTGCTTTTATACCCTAAGCAAATCTGACATTTACTAATGAACCGTTTGACATCAGCTGACATTTTAGGCCAATAATATTTAAGTTTAATCCTATTCAAGGTTTTCATAATCCCGAAGTGAGCACACACTGGAGGAACGTGGTGTTCTACAATAATGTTCTTTCTAACCTCCTTTGGCATAACTTCCTTCCAGTCATATGACCTGTGAAGAGCGTCCATGCTTTGGATGTGTTTAAAAATCCTATCATTTTCCACTTTCCAAGCTGAATATTTGTCCTAAATTCTTTAGTAGAATTTTCATGAGGGTAATGCAACGGGTTGATTTCACACGGACCTTCTCACCCCGATTTCATAGGAATAAGTACTGGCGTTTTGAGAGGTGTTAACCCGTTTCATTTATCATCTGTGCAGAGACTCGGCTCGCGGCTAATGTCAGTCAAGAAACCAAACCACGGAAGGAAGGTGCTTACGGCTGTCTGGGGGACCGACCATTGGCGCTTTAGATCGCAACATTATATTCATCATATGTCATCATATCTTCGCTTCATGGAAATCGTAACGTTATATTATTTTCTTAATTCTCAGGTTACCAGTTTAGTTTTTGTTTTCTATAAAAATGCAATGGCGCTCAACACTTGCACACTTGCGTTCTACCCACTTATAACTTATTGTCTAACATCCATCAATCTTCGATTGATGATGTACACGGCCCGAGATATTAACTAATAATTTAGAGTCTTCACCTTTTGTTTAATTTACCGCTCAAGTCCCTGTTGTTATCACAATAAATACCCTATTATATATCTTGAACTTATCTCTTTCAATTATGGGTTTTAATTATCATGCACCTACCCTTTACTGGAGCTAGCCGCACATAGTAATGAGGAAGGAGTTTATACGTAAGTATCAGGTTTATCAAATATACATTTAAGTAACTTCATCCACCCATTACAGTGGCCCCACGTTGGGCGCCACTGTAATGGGTGGATGAAGTTACTTAAATGTATATTTGATAAACCTGATACTTACGTATAAACTCCTTCCTCATTACTATGTGCGGCTAGCTCCAGTAAAGGGTAGGTGCATGATAATTAAAACCCATAATTGAAAGAGATAAGTTCAAGATATATAATAGGGTATTTATTGTGATAACAACAGGGACTTGAGCGGTAAATTAAACAAAAGGTGAAGACTCTAAATTATTAGTTAATATCTCGGGCCGTGTACATCATCAATCGAAGATTGATGGATGTTAGACAATAAGTTATAAGTGGGTAGAACGCAAGTGTGCAAGTGTTGAGCGCCATTGCATTTTTATAGAAAACAAAAACTAAACTGGTAACCTGAGAATTAAGAAAATAATATAACGTTACGATTTCCATGAAGCGAAGATATGATGACATATGATGAATATAATGTTGCGATCTAAAGCGCCAATGGTCGGTCCCCCAGACAGCCGTAAGCACCTTCCTTCCGTGGTTTGGTTTCTTGACTGACATTAGCCGCGAGCCGAGTCTCTGCACAGATGATAAATGAAACGGGTTAACACCTCTCAAAACGCCAGTACTTATTCCTATGAAATCGGGGTGAGAAGGTCCGTGTGAAATCAACCCGTTGCAACCTATCCACCCAATGTACATTAATAACTAGCAACGGCTCCACCCCTAACATAATAAAACATTGTTCGAAACTGTCAAATTAGTATAAGCTTTCCCTGAAGAAGGAACCTTTGTTCTGAAACCGGTAGGATTTACGCATTATATAAGTGGTTTATACAAAGTTGTATTGTTTCATTTTTCTAAAAGGAAAATTTACTATTCATATTTATTTTCGAAAGGCGATGTTCCTACGCCATATGTTTTTTAAATACTTTCAGTTTCATTAATCCTACAATTATATTTCGGTTTCGAAATCAAGAATTCGACACAAGATGCCGCTACTTCCGCCAGCAAGTCGGACAATCAAAAGATTTACGGTAATACATGTTGTACCAAGTAGCAGTATATCAAGTGTTTTGTCTCGGTTACTTTGTCCCGTTAACTAGCTACAGTTCCGAAGAACGGGCTGTTTTTGGAATCAGTTCGTATTGAATCTATAAAATAGTCATCAAAGCCAACTGGGCGAAGCCGAACCAAAAGCCGCCCACAGGGCCTAGCACTAAAAACATTAGTAATATTTCGTAAGTGGTAGCTTTACAGATATTTTTGCTTATTTTTTTATGTGGTCTTTCGTGCCACAGTACACCAAAGTATAAAACAACGTTTATATAGTAGAACTTACTGGGTACATTATATAATATGGTGGGGTAATAACTATATCTAGGTAACTCTAAAATCAGCTATATTGGGCAATTGAATCAAAAGAGATAAATAATCTGAGTCGTGTTTTATTAAACATTTTCGCGACTTTCGCATCGATTTTATCGCTTTAAATGTTTGCACTCTCCTCTAACATTCGTAATTTCGTATAATTCCATCTTCTTCTTTTCGGGCCCGGTTGCGGAGCCTTAAACAAAAACGTGACCGTAGACCAAAATTTAATTAATTTTGTTTACTTCGATTAATGTCAGAAATCACTGATTAATGTAAGTCATGTACGTCCCATAACACCCTATTTAATATTTGGTGAACCCCCGACAATTGCCCCCCCCCCCCTCCCCCCCGAAATGATATTTATTACAAAATTATAATATTTTGTGCATCATTTACTAATTTCAAACATAAAATCGACTTTAAAAATTCCTTTAATAATAACTTGCACGGATATCGAACAAATTCATTTATAGTCTCGATTTTTTGTAATCATACGCTGGTATACAGGGTGTTAAGGGACGTATTTGACTTACTTTAACCAGTGATTCCTGATATTATTTGGAGTAAAAAAGTAAATGAAATTTTGGTCTCCGATGACATTTTTGATGTTTTTTTTTTTTTTTTTCTACAAAAACATAAAAAAATGGTAGTTGTTGAACAGCTGGAGGCGGGGTAAGGGGTTCGTCGGACACCCGGCTGAGTGACCAATGACTACATGCGAAAGAATTTTTTTTTGTTTGATTTTGAAGAAAAACTTTTTGAAAAAAAAAAAAAAGTCGTCAAAAAAGTCACCGGAGACCAAAATTACATTTACATTTTTTACTCCAAATAATGTCAGGAATCACTGGTTAAAGTAAGTCCGGTACGTCCCTTAACACCCTGTATACAGTATAACACAGACAAGTAGTTTTTTCCTTGATGCATTTGAATAAAAATATGTTTTATTCTTTTGTTTTTCGGCGGTGCATCCTCCCTGCACCTAGGGTGGATCGCCATTGTATGGAAATTTTTATTTTTTATAAATCAGTTTTCGCGGGGTGCGGAAGAGATGCTCTAGGTACATCCAATTAAGCATACAAAATATCAATTTAAAATTTTGATAACAAGTACTGCCACAAAGCAGTTGAATTATTTAAAATCTGGTAAAAAATTGTCCCTTTTTAAAACAGTTTTGTGTCAATAGGAATACTTTAATTTTTATTTTTACATTTCATAATGAATAAAAATTGCCGCACCTTAAATAATAATATTTTAAAAAATTGATAATATTTATTTTCCCGCGATAATTTGACAAATTGCTGAGTTCACTTTCGCGCACTATACCAAGAAACACAACAAACATCTTTAGATCAACCGTCCATATCTCGCAGTACAGTTTCAAGTTTTACTAACGTTGATCTTCCAACTGACCAACAATACTTTGCTTCATCTACTTCTTCTTCTTCTTATGTAATAAATCCAACAGACAGTAGACTCTCTGTTGTATCCAGAACATTGGATCGGTACAGTATTTCTGATCGGGCAGGTGCTGCCATCGTCTGCGCCACAATGCAAGATATTGAATTAGTGACAACAGATAATCTAACAAACGTGATCGATCGTAATAAGATTCGACGTGCTCGTGCCAAAACTAGGACCACACTGACTGCCATCAATCAGCCCCATTTTGATTCATGCATTTGCATATCGTTTGACTTTCGAAAGGATAAAACATTAATCATGTAGGATGGACGCAGAAAAGTTGTGATAGAAGAATACATCAGTCTTTTGAAAGAACCTAGCGGACAATACATTGGCCATATAGGCGTTAAGTTCGGTGATGCTAAAACAATAGCTCACAAATTGTTTGCATATTTTGTGGCAAAATCAATTGATTTAGCGTGCATCGTGGCTATCGGATGTGACGGAACAGCAGTTAATACTGGAACTAAGTCTGGCATTATTCGACTTCTTGAAGGAAAGCTCCATCGTCCACTTCAGTGGTTGGTCTGTCAGTTACATGCTAAAGATTTAAGTTTGAGACACCTTTTCGAATACCTTGATGGAACGACAACAGGTCCTAGAAGCTTTAGCGGCCAACTAGGAAAGTTACTCAAGAACTGTGAACATCTTCCTGTGATAGAATTTCAAGCAATAGAATGCAACTTACCGGACATTACAAAATCCCATGACGACCTTAGCACAGACCATCTTTATTTATTGGAAATGTGCCGAGCAATCGCCAAAGAACAATGTAACGAAAACTTAGCCAAAAGATACCCGGGTAAAATCTGTCATTCGTGTTTGTTAACAACAGCCAATACTATTCTCCGACTTCACATTTAAACCAAGAATCCGAAAGAAAAAGAGGTGATATTGACTAAATTTATGCTAAGAGTGTGTTCCGATGTGGTTTAAAATAAAAACACAACCTTCGTGTGTTTACGGGGCGAGACACCTCCACGAAACCATAAAATTGTCTCGTTACCTTCCAGAGCGTTTGAGAAAGGTGGTAGATCCCGTAATTCAACGCAACGGGTATTTTGGCCACAGCGAAAATATACTTATTTGTATGCTAAACGACGAACGAAGACAAATTAGAGAGTAGACTCTGAGACGGATTCTAAGTATCCAAGAACATACGTCAGGGTTCTCTCCAATAAGAGTATTTAAGCTACCTACTTTTAATTTCAACACAGCAGACTATATTGACTTCATCTACTGAGAAAAACCATCAGAACCACCTCTTACAAAACTGATGTCAAGCGAGACAATAATTGATGCCATTGCAGACCACGAAATTATCGAATCCAACATTTTGTGTAAGTTCCGATTGATGCCCTGTCACACGCAAGCCACAAAACCATGCATCAAAGTGGTAACGGCATCATGCTCTGCTGTTTGCGACCCTGAAAGACGGAAGGGTGGATACAAAACAAGCTAGAATCTTGTTGTATAATGCCAGCATTCAATTAGAAGAAGGACTATAAAACACAATAACTTTTATGATTTTTGACTTTATTTTTTAACATTGTTTGTATTTTTTTTGTGTAGCAATCGTACTATTGTTTCTTGATTAGTAGATAATATTACAAGTAAACGAAAAGTTAATTTTTTTATTATTTTAACTACTTTTATTGAGCAAAGAAGAAACCCTTATTTTTCTAGTTTCTCGCTGTTTTTGTAAAATTTGAATTGACTTGTGGCAGTACTTGCACTCGAAATATCTTAATGCTGTTATAATGACTTTTAAAAGTATCCCCATAGAGCATCCATTCCACACCCCGCTGCTAAGAAAAACAAAAAAACAAGAAATCGATCCACACTACTGCACACCCCCTTCCTGGACACTGTATTTTCGTTATTTGTTTTTGGGGTATTAAGCCGCGTTGCGCTACCTCCTTCTTTAGCCAACGTTTCGGACATCGTTGCAGTGTCCATCATCAGGGCAGATCCGGCAGATTCGGTAGATCTGCAGATCCGGTAGATCTGCCGGATCTGCCCTAATGATGGACACTGCAACGATGTCCGAAACGTTGGCTAAAGAAGGAGGTAGCGCAACAAAAACACCCAACACCAACAATAACACCCCAAAAACAAATAACGAAAATACTTTTGGCTGTGAAAATCTTAAAACGTATCGTAATAATATAGTATAGAGTAGTATAGTGTACCGGAAAAAACCCTTCCAAGAGTCACAATTTTCAAAGAAAAATTATTTTCCACGTGATAATTATTCGACAGAATGCGGACATGAATCAAAATAAATATTGCTTTTCCGATAGCAATAATTTCTTACTAAGTTTTAGGAAATTTTGAGAAAGAGGTGAATCACCATCATTTCTGCGCTATGTGAAAATTTAATCGCATCATTAAAATGGAAATTGGAGGTCAATTCATTTGCATAATTATTATTTACACCTCGTCGCAATATAATACTATCTTGGTAATCTTATTATATTAATATTTCTTTTGAATGTCTAGGTCATGCATGGAAGTATTTAACGAATAATACAAATTTAAATAGTTTGAGACCACGTGGCTGTGAAACGAAATACCTATATCAGGTTCAATTCCTCTGCTAGCAAATTCCTCCATCGTGACATGAGCAATTGCCCGTTTAGACTAGGCTAGTGTCTAATCGAGTGTAATTTAGTGAGATGTCCCAACACCAAAAATTTAGTGAAGTAGTTTAGTCAGTGGTTTAGAAAATTCAATCAATTCATCGACCACTAAATAAGTTCGAATCCATTGTTTTAATAGAGTTCATTAGTAGCCGCAGAAATGTTGTCTCGTCAGAGCGAAGTTGCTACTGTAATTAAATTTTTATTTATGTCAAATCTATTTTTGTATCACCAGTTTCACTAATTTCTTCGTCCACCTCTTCTAAAACATCCATCAAAATTGGCTTAATTAGCTTGTTTTCTTAGTTGCGTTGCAGACGATTCATCTTCCAATGCGCCACTCGCTAATGTACTTGTAATCTCCTTAACCTGACTCGACCGTAATGTGAACGCTTCTTGTTAAGTCAAGTGGCGAGTTACTCAGCACTCGAAACTATTAGCCTGAACCGAACAAGCCTTTACGCTTAGTATGACGGTAGTGGGAGTTTTTTTTTTAATTCTCCAGTT
Organism: Limnephilus marmoratus; assembly: GCA_917880885.1. NCBI lineage: Eukaryota > Metazoa > Arthropoda > Insecta > Trichoptera > Limnephilidae > Limnephilus > Limnephilus marmoratus. The sequence goes on along the minus strand of OU862914.1, from coordinate 22,509,102 downwards.
ATTTGTTACCCGGGATTTGTCTTTCAAGCGTATTCACTTTGAAACGAAACTTCGCAAATGTAAAATCCATGCAACAACAAAAAATGGCGGTAATGGAGAACTTTAAAACGGGAAATTTTTAACTTTGATTATCGAATTTTAATGCATATTTTTCCATCATCATCAATTAAGTTTAAAATTTGTTTAGTTTTCAAAATTTATGCTTATTAAAAACTAGCTATTGCCCCCCAGCTTCGCTCGCTTAGTATTAGGGGGGACCCACAGCGCCTCCTCCACCTTCCCTATCCCCACTCCCCTCCCCCCCCCCTCTCCCCAACCCACCCTCCCTCCTCCAAATCCCCCCTCCCACGCAAACCCCCCCTCCCAAATCCCCCCTCCCCCCTCCACCCTCCCTTATCCCCTATCCCCCCACCCCCCCGCAACCACCCCCTTCACCCCCTTCACCCCCCTCCATACCCGTTACATTCATTTTTCAAATAGTTCGCGTGCCACCTACTGCGAGTTTTGTATACAAATTTCATAATGCCAGAGCTCTAAGCTATAGCCTATAGCCTATTCTGATGTGTGAGCTATATTATTGTTTAGTTTCATTAAAATCAATTTAGTAGTTTTTGCGTGAAAGAGTAACAAACATACATCCATACAAACTTTCGCCTTTATAATATTAGTAGGAATAGGATAGGATAGTAGGATGTTGCAGCACTTGGCGGCTTATGGATTATTTACCGATTTTTTTTTTAATAATTTCGAACACATCGGACACATCACGTGTTATACAGGACAACTACGTCACGTAACACGCATGTCATAGAGTGAGTGTATCGTGTGTCATTGACGACCTGTCGGATTCCGCCCGTCGGTATCGCAGTTCGCTTAACTTGGTGGTAGGTTTGTTCTTTTAAAAATGCCAAAATGTGTCGTTAATCAATTTCATAATACGACAACAAATCTAGGGAAAATAGCATTAGAGTTGTTATTAGTTTCAATAAAATAATCATTGAGGTATTTATTCTCAATAAGAGCAACAAGCAAATTTTTATTGTAAATCAGCCATGACCAGACTGGGGTCTTTGCTGTTTAGCTGTATGCCGTATGTATACGTGTAACAATAATTTACTGGAACAGTATTTAAGAAGTAAAATTTGTTAAGGAAAATACGAAATAGAACGCACGCAAAATAATAATAACAGCTAACCCTATGATTTATTTATTTGGTGAGTTGTTATATAGGGTGTTAAGCTACGAAATTAACTTGCATTAGCCGCAGCATTCCGAATTTATATCGTTTTATAAAATATTTCTCTTGAACACTTCATGTAGTTTCTAAAAAAGTAAATGTTATTTTTAGATTATATCACAGACATATGAATATTAATAGACCAGAACATAAAGGTGAGGGGAAGAAACCAACTACAGCGGGACGCAGAGCGGGAAGATGAATTCGGTGGTATGTGATTCGTCAATAACTCAATCTGAGAGTATATGGACATCTCGCATTATAATATCACCATTTAGTTCTTAAAAGTAAACTCTGCTCTTTAATGAATAGACCTTTTTACATGGGAGCGCGAATTGCTCGCCGCGAAATGAACAAATTTACGAATTCCAAATACAGCAAAGTAAAGTTCGCCTATTTTCATAGTCCAATATTTTGTTGACGTATTTAGTTAAGACACTTTTACAAATGTTTCATAATTTACTTACCCCACAAAACAGCGACGAGTACACGCCATGTGTCTCGAGTGATAGTGTGTGTTACAAAAAACGACCATATTATGTGATCTGAATAAGCTTATAATAAAGTAAAATAATGCTTTCCTATGGAATGTAATACGACAATTGGGTTTATTCTCTTTTTCACTTCTATTTTTACACGTTTTCAAAACACAAGCCACTATTTTTGCCGTGTTATTTCGTAAAATGCACCGATGAGTGCTCGACGCTGGCTCCCAGAAGAATGATGACATCACATTTGTTAGATTCACGCGAAGCCATACTCGATCCCAGCCGGTTCCAATGGAACCGGTATGGGGAGGGGGAAATAATACGCTTTTATCGCTTAAGGCAGGTCTATTAATATTCATATGTCTATGGATTATATCAATACATTATTTGATACGCCGAAACGGTACCTAATTATATGAAATTTCCTCGGTAGAAAAAAATCGCAAAGTATACTCCGAAAATTATTATAATCACTTTCTTTATTTGTTTTTGCGGTGTTATGCCGTGTTGCACTTCCTCCTTCTTTAACCAACGTTTCGGACAGTGTTACAGTGTCCATCATCAGACATATGTGTAATGTGATGATGGACACTGTAAGGCTGTCCGGAAGGTTGGCTAAAGAAGAAGGTAACGCAACACGGCATAACACCCCAAAAACAAAGTAATTTTATTATAAGTTAAGAGCGTTTAACCAGCCAGCGGACGAAAATCCACATTTCGTCGAAAGTTGTTCTTACGATCGTGCAGGGCGGTTACAACGAGAAAGATTAATTATTCTCCGTACCAGCTTTTTTAAATTATAACTCAATATCGAATTTATTTCAATTCAAATTAGCTTTAATTTATATCTTCATCCAAAAATGCTGAAAGGCATGATGATAAAACTATTAAAATAATGTGCATTTTGTAGTTATTTTTTTATTATAAGTATTTATCATTTTCAATAATGTCTAAATTTAATAAGAATGTTAAAAAAATCTGCAATATATTAGTTTGTAAGTGCGCAAATTAATACACAAATGGACCAATTTTCGTCAAGAAACACAAGTACGTACATATTTTTTAATGATTTTATTGAAACTACAATTAAAATTCTAAAACATGCGTTTGCTAGATAATGTATTGATTTATTTTACTGCATGATTATATTATTTGAAATGGGTGTGGTATAATACAAAATCTTTTTTGAAAATTTAACAAATCTGCTAACGACCTATGGAATAACCTTACTATACTAAAAATTAAATAATTTTCTCAACATTTATTACATGCGAATTCTAGATAAAAGAACAATCTTTCGAAATCCATTTATAATTTTTTGTGGAAAAGAGTCAATACGTCTAAAATCTGATTTGAAAATGACATATTTCTGGTTTTCTCTGGTAATGCCCTCTTAATTAAGTTAACGACCATTAAATATTTAACATGACGACTATTTAAGTTATCGACCATAAGCACGTTTTTTTCTTCTTCATGGAAGGATTTCATGAAATTTTTATTAGGACATACTCAAGGTTGCACCTTGATTTAAATTTATGAGGACCTATTAAAAATAAATGTCTCGACGTTTATTTAGCTATGATTTATTTGCCACTAGCATCAATAAAATTGGCAGTGTTGATAGAAACCTACATACACACATTTTTTCGTACATTTTATATCGGGTGGTTTATCTTCGTAAATTCGTACGTCTCTTGATAACTAATAATAAATCTTAGTAAATTCGTACTAATAAATTCGTAAATTCGTCTCTCGATAACTAATAATAAATCTTCGTAAATTCGTATGTCCCTGTACGTACGTCCCTAATAATAAATCTTCGCAAATTCGTACGTCTCTCGATAACCATAAATAAAACTTCGTAAATTCGTACTAATAACTTCGTAAATTCGTATGTCTCTCGATAACTAATTCGTACTAAAAACTTCGTAAATTCGTCTCTCGATAACTAATAATAAATCATCGTAAATTCGTACGTCCCTTAATAAATAATAATAAATCTTCGCAAATTCGTACGTCTCTCGATAACTAATAATAAATCTTCGTAAATTCATACGTACGTATAATAATTCACATATTAAGGCGGAACACAACCCTAATATTTTTTTTAGATCAAAACTCACATTTATATCATTCCGGCGAATTCGTAACTATAATAACTTTTTTATTCCAACAGAACTTTTTTTAATTAAAATTTAAGATTAATAAAAACAATACCTTACCATTAATATATTTTATGTACAACGATTTTAAAACTTTATATCCCGTTTTTCAACTATAAAGTTAGCGGTAAACACCAGATTTTATTTTTCTAGACGATGAATTAATAACTTCGGGAGTGAGACATGGAGATTCATTTTAAATATTTGTAACAAGATCTTTAGAATTAATTAAAATGAACGCGGCGAAAAGGTCGAATCTCCAGGCCTGCTAGGGTGAATTCAACCGTATGTTCATCCAATACGCCGTGCCGCGGGCGTATATTTATTTAGACGTTTTCTTCACTTACGTCGTTAAGATTCCTACATTATTTGTCTTCTTCTTCTTTTATCCTAATTAAAGTGGATCAGTAAACGAAATTTTTGCTTGAACAGAATATGGAATTATTACAGTGACATTATTTCTATTTACATTTACATTTTTTTTTACATGAGCTCCACACAGGTGGTCCTGAGGAAAATAATTTCCCTCAGGGCCTATGTCATCTTTGGGGATGCTATATGGAGGGTTTTTTTTTCAGGAAAAGAAGCAGAGGAGAGTTCTGGGAAGAAAAAGGGTTTAAGGGGTGGGTAGGAATCTAGGGTTCAGTGTATCCTGGTCATCCGCCTCCAAGACAAACCTCACCCCATGAACCCGGGCACCCCTGCTAAATCACCAAACGCAGCGAACCGTTTGCGAGCTGAATAAACATAAAAAGTCCACAGAATAGTGTTTTTCTGTCATGTCACAAGTAACTTTTCTGTTGTTGTATATAATTCTGTAGTTAATTTAAATTGTTTTATGTACATCCTGTCTTCATTGTGAGAAGTGCGGTGAAGCCATCGCTCAGGAGTGGAAACTCGACGTGCAAAAACCATCCCAAGCCGTGAACCCGTGGTCAGGCTAAATGACACTGGTGAACAGTGTCACGAACGGCGCCTCCGAGGTACAGGGTCGCATCTCGGAGTATTTAGACCTTACCCCGCCACTCCTGGAATGACCTAGATACTCGTGGGACCAAAAAATGAATCATTCAAAAAAAAAATCTAAGGGTCTTTGGGGAATCCAGGAGGAATTAAGAGGAGGGTTGAGGCAACGACTCTTCCCTAGTGGGACTTTTGGAAACTAAGGAGAGAGATCCCTACTGACCCTCACGGGACCTGTAAACGAACTCAAAGGAATGAGATGAAATGTGAAATATCACAATGGGCCCGTGGTCTGAGAGCTCATGGAACTTTCTATATACCGCGGTTTTTATTATATGTTATTCTGTTGCGTTAATTTTGTTCTGTTAATTCTGATAATTTCTAAACACTGGGAGGAAATCTCTAAATTTCTAAAGACAGAAGACAAAGATGAAGTAACTAAGGATACTTTCTATCATAAACTGGAACAGATATATGACACCATACCATCCAATGATATAAAAATGGTAATTGGAGACTTTAATGCAAAAATTGGTAAGGATCCGGCACACCAACGTTACAGGAAAAAACATTCTTCATACGGAAAGCAATAACAATGGATCAAGAGTGATTGACTTTGCAGAATCAAGGAATATAATAATAGCATCAACACAGTTCCCACGGAAGAATATATATAAATGGACATGGACATCACCTGGCGGCAGATACCATAACCAAATAGACCATATCCTAATTGAAAGAAGAGGGGCGACCAGTGTCACAAATGTAAGAAGCTACAGAGGAGCTAACTGTGATTCGGATCACTATTTGGTAGTAGCATCCTATAGATGCAGAATAGCAAGGGATAAAAGGTTTAATCAGCCAAGTATCCCAAAGCTAAACATCGATGCTCTTAAAACACCAGAAGGATTGGAAAGATATCATGACTCATTGTCAACAAACCTACCAAACCAACTGAGTGATCCGCTCTCCCCAAATGATTTAGAAGAGGATTGGACCAATCTGAGAAATGCACTGCTGACAGCGACGGAATCAGGCATTGGAAATAGACCAAGACAGGCTAGAAATCCCTGGTTCGATGAGGAGTGCATACAGAGCGTCTGCAAGAAAAATGTTCTAAAAAAATTATGTATAGAAAGAGGAACTAGAGCAAAAAGACAAGCCTACGAACAAGCACGAAAAGATGCTAACAATTTAATTAAAAGAAAGAAGAGATTGTATTTTAACAACATATTGTTGAAAATGGAACATGACTTTGCAAATAACAATCCACGTGAGGCATATAAAGGCGTCAATGTATTTAAAAAGGGCTTCAAACCCAACACATCTCTGTGCAGAGATAGTAATGGAGACATAATAGGAGATAAGGAAAAGATCAAGACTAGGTGGAAAGAATATTTTCAACAGCTCTTAAATCCCAATAACAACCTGACAGTCGAACCAACTCCAATTCCGGACGAGCTAAATAGTGATGAAACAACGAGAGCGCCATCAATGGCAGAAATAAGGGCTGCCCTAAAGAAACTGAAAAACAATAAAACTCCGGGAGGAGATAATATCCCTGCAGAGCTCTATAAATATGGAAACGAACAACTGAAGAACCTGCTACACAATCTCATTGTGAAAATGTGGACCGCTGAAAGAGTACCAGAAGAATGGAAAACTAGCATAATATGCCCCATACATAAAAAGGGAGACAAATTGAAGTGTGAAAATCACAGAGGAATATCGTTACTTTGTACAGCGTATAAAATTTTCACAATGATTTTGAAAGAAAGACTAGAATATTACTCAGAAAACTTACTAGGAGAATATCAGGCAGGGTTCAGGAGGGGGAGATCCACCACTGATCAACTCTTCACTACTCGACAAATCCTGACAAAATGCTGGGAATTCGATATAGATATATATCAACTATCTGTTGACTTCAAACAGGCGTACGACAGTATAGATAGGGAGAAAATATATGAAATACTCCTCAATTTTGGAATACCGCCCAAAATAGTCAAGCTTGTAAAAGCAACAATGGCTGGATCACGGTGTCGAGTAAGGATAGGAGGTGAAACAACGGAGGATTTTAACGTTTCCCAGGGGCTGAAACAAGGTGATGGCTTAGCACCCACCCTTTTGGAGCACGTCGTGAGGAAGACAATGATCAGTACCGACTCAAACATCTGCTACAGAAGCAATCAAATAGTTGGCTACGCAAATGACCTTAACATTGTCGGAAGATCCCTACAGGCTGTAAGAGAAGTGTTTGACCCTTTGGAGACTGCGGCAAGAGAGGTGGGTTTGCAAATCAATGAAAATAAAACAAAAATCATAATGCAAACCAGAACCCCTCACCGCAGAATAAAAGACAAAGTGAAATTCAAAGACAATTATAATTTAGAAGTGGTCGAAGAGTTTACCTACCTGGGCTCCATCATAACGCAGGACAATGAAGACCCAGTAGAAGTAAGAAAGCGCATTACAGCCGCTAACAAAACTTACTTCGCGTTGCTGCCAGTGTTCAAATCCCGAAACGTCCATAGGAAAACCAAAATAACCTTATATAAAACAATTATCAGAACGGTCTTGGCCTATGGATGTGAGGCGGGAACACGGACAGCAAAGTCAGAGGAACGGCTGGACATCTTCGAAAGAAAGGTACTTCGAAGAATCTTAGGAGCGGTGCGAGAGGGAGAGGCATGGAGAATCCGCCACAATAATGAGCTCTATGATATTTACCAAGCTCCCAGACTCTCCACCCATTTAAGACTCCAAAGATTAAGATGGGCCGGACATGTGCACCGAATGCCAAGCACACGAGTACCGAAGAAGGTTCTGACAGGACACCCGGGAGGTAAACGAAAGGCGGGCAGACCTAGACTGAGATGGGAGGATGATGTCAGGAAGGATGCAAGAGGATTACTCATGTTGCAGATTGGAAGAAGACGGCCGAAGACAGAGGGCGGTGGAGGCTTATTTTGAAGGAGGCCAAGGCTCGAAATGGGCTGTAGCGCCATTGAAGAAGAAGGGAGGAAATCAATAAATGGTTATATTTTGGTTTAATGTACAAAATGTTGATTTCCCAAAGATTAATAAAAAAAATATTTTTTAACTTCAGTGTAAGCGATAAACAACATAAAACTGTATGATTTAACCTCAAGACTGTAACAGTATTGCATAGTTCAATGGATTTATTTCAATTTAAAGCTATTTTGCAACGAGCAGTGATTACTTTGAGTAGGTAACTACCTAGTAGTTAATACCCACCCACCTGCTTCTAGAATTTTTGGTAGTTAACTAGTAGGTTAACATAATATATAATATTTCGTTATTAATCATATATTTAAGAAAATGCTTTACAAACAGACCTTTCAGGTTTGGTCAAATCGAAATTACTCTGGAATATGACAAACTATTTTTTCATCATCTGAAATCTTCTGAGATCTTTGGTAGTCTTTCGAAAATAGGAAATGTTCTTGGTTCAAGGTAATTTCGAATTTAATAGTAACACTCCAATATTATTTGACATAACATTTCCAGTAATTATTGTACAAGTGGCATTGTGATTACATCACGTTCCTGTGGCTGTTAACCTGCTGACAAAAATATCCGTTTTGAAGACCTCTACAAAGATACGCGAAAAGGTTATGAAATAAACACATAATACAGAAAGAAAATACAAGAAAAATTTCCAAATCTGCTTTTTAAAACAATATGCAATCTTGTTCCAGTGGTTGTTAACCTGCTGACGAAAATATTCGTTTTGAAGACAAGGATATTTCTATAGATAATGAAATAAACACACAATGTAGATAGAAATTACAAGAAAAATACTCAAGCCTGCTATTTAAAAAATTGTGCAATCAAGTTTTATTTGTTGTTGTAGCCCGTGAAAAAAAAGAAATTAAAATTCCACGGAAGTCTCAAATTACCTTTGATAACAACGATGTGTTATGAACTTGGATTGAAAATAAAATGTAATAAAGATTTTTTGTATTATGATAAATAGAAGAAACAGTAAAACTATCAAAAAACCCGATCAAACGTTTAATATTAAAATTCGATCAATGTTGTCTTTGGTTACGTTTTAAGATTTTCACGGCCAAAAGCATTTTCGTTATTTGTTTTTAGGGTGTTATGCCGTGTTGCGCTACCTCCTTCTTTAGCCAACGTTTCGGACATCGTTGCAGTGTCCATCAACATCTACCGAATCTGCCGGATCTGCCCTGATGATGGACACTGCAACGATGTCCGAAATGTTGGCTAAAGAAGGTGGTAGCGCAATACGACATAACACCCCAAAAATAAATAACGAAAATGTTGTCTTTGATCATTTGTCCTTTTTTGCTAAAGTTAATTACAATGCAAAAGGCGGGCATGGGAACCATTTATTGGATAACCAAGACCTATGCCACAGGTCACTTAGCAGGCGTGACCGGGTGAAGGGTGAGGTGTGTACAGGTCTTGACGACGGGTGTGCCTGCCCACCTGCTGCCTGGCGGGCCGGTTCAGGATAGGTTTGGTGGAGACCCTTAGACCTCTTTTACTGGTTTCTCACGATCCATCGTCTTGCACCGCAGTGGGAGGGATGGATTCTTACGTCCGTCACTCGTGGATATACTGACCGCTAGATTCCTACCTACCCGTTATTAATTGTGTCGGTCATCTCAACAATCGTTGAGCCATGAGCATTACCCGGCTTTTGTCCTAGGGCATCTTGTCTTACGTTCAATGAATTCTTCGTATGTCGTATGTCCAAATAATGAAAACTACGTTGTGAGCTGAAAATAGTTGCGCTGACCTTGACTATCATCATTAAAAAAATATTCTGTGCCAAATTGGAAGTTAGCAGTTAAGATAAATCAATATTCTGCGCAAAAAAATATTGCGAAATGTTTCAGATTTCGTTTTTAGTCCTGTTATGTTAGTACTAATGTAAACATCGGCAAGGCCGAATGAATCAGTTTGAAGAAGGTTAAGATAGGGTTCATTGGCTCTTTTGAGGCAATTTCAATGTTTCATAGTTTCTCAAGTAGTAGGCGATGTTGTTTGTTTTCTAAATTGGAAGCTTAACCGTGACTCTCACGTGTGGGCGTGACAAACGACACGATCTTTAATATGAGTATTAATATATTTTCATAGACCAAACGGGTTTTTTGACACCTACGTAGATGAGGTTAAAAATGTAGGTACCTGCTTTCATAAATATTACACCTTATATTGAGTGGCGTACTATTCGAAAGGCTTAATAGCCGAGAATATTAAAAAAAATATATATTTAAATTTTTTTTTTCTTTGAATTTGAGGAATTTAAAAAAAAACTGAAAACCTTCTACCATAGTTAAAAGTTTCTGATTTTCAATTGCAACTTATACCTCAATGAAAAAAAAGCTTTCTTCCTCAAGATAGTATTTTTTCAATCGCGATTATCGGCCATTTGGAGTAACAAGGTTCCATTCTGTTGCGGTAACGTCATGCCTTAATGAACTAAGTAGCCAACTATAGATCCACGACAACGTTACAGCGACATCTTACGCGTTACAGCGACATATGGAACTTTGTTATTCCAAAGGATCGACATGGTGCAAGCAACTAAAATGAATCAGATATCTCGCTAAATCACGTGGCCATTGTCAAATATTAATCGTAAAATAAAAATCATAGCAGAACTCGAAAAACCACATACAGATTAGGTACATCACTTGGTTATATAGCAATCCACGCCACTGCAGAATTACTTTCTTCTCTGTTTTTCTTTTCATAATATCATACGAGTAATATTGATAAAGCTCTACGATTGCTTTTGTTCATTTTGAGAACAGATTAATTAAATCTAAGTCATTAATTTTCAAGTTTTAATACAACTTAAATATTATTTCTATTTTTGAGAGTGATAATTCATGGTGGAATTCCGTTATAATATATTATAATTAAATAAAACAAATATAAAACTTTATTCCACCTAATTTTTATTTGACCGTAACCGGTTTCAGCTCGTTAGAGCCATCTTCAGAAAATTATGTGGAAGAAAGTTTTATATTCGTTTTATTATAATATATTAACTTGAATACTTATCTGTTTCACTTCCAGGATTCTAGACCTTGAAAATAAATTTTAAAAAATATTGATGTAAATAAAAAAAAACTGACTTTTCCTAATACAATAGGCATTTACATAGATTTGCTGTACAGCATGTGTACAAATCGACTGATTCTTTTTCAGTGGCTACAAAGGCGAAACATCTGTCTTACCTAACGTTTTGTTTTAATTTTAAAGGAAGACAAATATTCCCGGGTTACGAATAACTTTATAAAATGTTTTTTCGTTATTTGTTTTTGGGGTGTTATGCCGTGTTGTCTAGTAAAATCCTTTTAATATTAATAGAGACGACGGAGCTAAGCTCAATAGCTCTTGGTATCCGGTAATTAATCCGGGGAGGTGGAGAAGACTGGAATAAATTTGGGTAGACAACTTTAAAAGGACTTGATGTGATGTGATAGTTTGTGAATTCGAATCCTTCCGCGGAGCAAAAATATATTTCTACTCACAATAAAAATATTATGACGAACTAAAAAACGTAAATTCTAACTTAATGCCTTTATAAGAATCAGTGCGACGAAGGTCTCTTATACTGAATGCCTTAAACAAATACGTTTTTCTAAGAACATTATTGCATCCGTGGGAAAACACCATTTGAATCAGGATCTGCTAATGAGAATCCATCCGTTAACCGCACTATAAACAAAAATTCCACGGTCCCTTCAATGCAATATCATTGTATTACATTTGATTTATAGACGATTATTAATAGGGAAAAGATTTCCATTAATGAAATTTTCCTACGGGTAACTCCAAAAGAGTGGCCATGATACGCCGTGCGTATTGCGGTTTTCAAGTCTAGGTGACGTAAATACAATAAGTTTGCAATACAATAATTTATAAATAGTGTAGACCTCCCACTGTTTTCTGACTTTGCGGTTTTGTGCAGATAATTATAATAATGTAACAGTTACCTAATGAATTAGCATGCAATGGAAAAAATTGAATAAATTGTATGTTTTTTTTTGTTTGTTCTATTATTGATTGCGGCATAGAAACATGGAAACTAAACCAAGCAATGGCATAGAAGATAGGTAGACAAATGCATAGAAGATGAATTTTATGAGTGCATCCAGATAGGATAACAACTAATAAAATGGTTCAAAGACTGGTCAGAATAGCATATTATCAAAAAAAAAATTATCGCATTATGAAAGATGACAAATTAACACAAGATTTTCTTACAGAATATTCAGGAAAAGTAGTCCCAGTACTTACGTCATCGACGAAGAATCTTCCTTCTCACATGTCTTATCGGAAAACGAAAAAGACAAATGACTCTAGATAGATGGCATCATGTACGACCTCTCTCTGTAACAACTGTACAAGTAAATCATTTTAAATATACCATATATTGTGTGTAGCGGTGTAAGTACCATGAAGCTGAAGAACGAAATAAATAAAAAAGTTAAAAGAACATTTTGGAATTGAAACGAAAATCGCCGTTCAGCGGTGGTATTGGTCTGCCAAATACAATCAAACGTCTCTTCTTTTAAGGGCCATTAAGATGAAGTACAATCCAAATACAATCAAACATCTCTTAAGGGCCATTAATATACGTGAAATCCTATTTAGATACTATTTAGTAAACCACTAAAAAAATGTTTTTTAATGACTTAACTATGAAGTAATAAAAAAATCAATTTTTAAAAAATACCCCTTTATGGCTAAGACTATTTTTAAGATTTTCTATGTTCTAACTTTTTTTCGTTCTTATAAAATTATGCACAAAATAAATAAAAAACACTTTTTCGCTTACTTACCTCGAGCAAATAAGACGCTCGATTTTAAATTTGGCAGACATGAGAATCGAAATATTTCTAGCGTTTATATTCCTCTTAACCAGCGGCCGAAAATTCAAACAATGATCTTGCGATCATACCCTTGCAATTGTACAGCGCGGTTCCGATGAGAAAGATTAATTATTCGTCATACCAGCATTTTAACACAATAACTCAATATCGATTTGATTAAGTTCAAAATTTGCTTCGACAAATACCTACATTGAAAAATGCTCAAACTCATGATTATAAAACGATTGTACTTTTTGTTATTATTTTTTGATCATAAGTATTTAGAATTTTTCAATAATGTGTAAGCAAAATAAGAATGTAACTTTTTAATATATGAGTTTGTAAGACCGTAAATAAATAGACAAACTGAAGTATTTTCGTCACAAAACAAGGGCGCTTATCTTTTTTTCTGATTTTATTTGAACTAAAATTTAAATTCTGAAAAGCAGCTTTCGCAAATAATTTATTGATTTATTTTACTGCATGATTATATTTTTTTTGCTCTTGTATGCAGTTTATAGAATGAAGTTTGCCCTGATAGCTAATCTTCTATATGAAAGTCACCAGTAGTAGACGAAGTATTCGAAAATAGATCTTTAAATGAATTTTAATGTAATTATTAATTCACATACGACAGTTAATAATAGATTAACTACAAAAAGCAATTCACACAAAGTCTGCTTACGTAGGTAACACCTTCTGACAAAAAATTGCACTTTGATTTCTCCCAAAATCTCTAAGTAGGTGTAATCAATTCTTTTTCAATGTTTGGTTAGGAAAGACGTAATACAGTATTCAAATAATGAAACCACTATTTATTTTTTAGTGAAAAAAGTTATTGTCGCAATCGAAATTTGGACTTCTGCAGATTGAGCGACTTCTATAAACCATCGAGCTATAGCGGTAACCTTCAGTCATGATGCTAAGCTACGTGTATATTTTCATATTTGTAATCATCAGTGGCGCGCGTGAATATTGTGCATTAAAAAATTGAAAATTTTGTTTTTGTATACTTTCTCAGATATCAATCACTCTGTGGTTTAATTTGCATAAATTAACTGCTTGAGTATATAAACTTTCACAGAAAAATAATTTCAGGAAAATAATTCCCCTCGAGGCCTGTATCATCTTTGGGGATGCTGTGTGGAGAGTCTTTTTAGGGAAAGGAGAGGGAGGAAGTTCTGGGAAGGAAAAGGGTATGAGGGTGGTAGGAATTTGTGCAGTGTCGACTCTGTGCAGAAACGGGCGGTCCGTTTAATAGATTCTCCCATCTTAACATACGGGTTGCAATCTTTAGAGCACAGGCGTCGGGTGGGAATGCTATCCTTGTTCTACCGGTATTACAGTGGAAGATGCTCCGAGGAACTAGCATCATTGATCCCTTCGGCACCGGTGCATAGTCGGAAAACACGCCCAACATTTGTACACGGTTGACATTTGTCACATTAGAACGGGTCGTTTCTTCGACTCGTTCTTGCGTTCAACAGCTCAGCTGTGGAATGATTTGCCGGCCTCTGTGTTTCTTCCTTCCTACAATATGGGTTTCTTCAAGACCAAGTTCATTCCTTCCTCTCCTCAAAAAAACCCTCCACACAGCATCGCAGATGACATAGGCCCTGAGTGAAATCATTTTCCTCAGAGTCAATCGATTAGCGAATCAACCCCTCTCACTGCGGTGCAAGGTAATGTTCCAAAAGAGTCTTACTGGAGAGGTCTAGGTTAGTTCTCTCTCAACCGGTTGCTACGTACATTTGCTAGATACGCAACTCGTACGCAGTGTAGGGTGTTTTTAATGATATGGGAGCACATAGATCTGATTATAAATAATCCAAATCAACATTATTACCGCTACGGAAACTTGGACGGCAAACTACGACTATATAGTAAGTATGCTGATTTGCAGCAGAGCAAAGATTCCATTAACTAAGGTCGTGGGCACTATATATAAGACGTTCCTGAAAAGGATATAGGGTTTCTAACATTGAAACAACGTAGTCACTTCAAAGATTAAATCAGCTGTATTTCAAAACATTTAACCTCAGTGAAGGTTATCCATCTCTTACCCGCCCTGGTATAAGTAACAGATGGTTACTCCTTCTAGGCTCTCGCAAGATTCTAATTATTTGTTAACGAAGCTACATTTATTTATTTTGAACGAATCTAGACCTCCAGTGTCCTTGCGTACGTTGTTAGTAAGCAGTATGCAAGTGCTTAACAGGAAAAACAAAATGCAAAAAAAGGTTAGTAAGACAAAGATAAATTAAACAGGACAAAAGAAAAACTCATTAATGAGGCTCCATGAGGCGGCATTGCATCTGTAAAAACCTGCAAGCACCTGTATAAAATAGAGAACATAAGTAATACAATAAATCTCAAATCAATTGGCAAGTACCAACAAAAGATGTGTATGGCTTTCGGTCTGACCATAAACTACACTTAGCTTCCGTGTCCCTTAGCCAACCACTCAGTGAAGCCTCAAAGAATGTTAACTGAATATTTGGGGTAAAATACCCGAAGACTAAAAGGAAATTCAGTGTTGGGTAGTCAGAGGCAGGACAAAGGACAGTCAAGGTCGTCTGATCAAACCTTAAGCTTGCACATGTCATTGGGGGAGGCGCAGATAGATTTGAGAAGGATCTGCAAAATTAATAATGTAACTAAAGATGAATCAGGGACGAGGAAATATTTAACTTCAGTGTACAAAGATTATCACTCACCCGGGACCATGGTTTTTTTAATTAAGCTAGGTGCCTAGGTTCGTACACCGGCCCTTGTGTCCGTCGGGAAAAGGCTTAAGAAGCCTCCTCACGTTGGCCGTCTGATGTGTGGTCCGTGGAAGAAGAGACCATGGACATATGAATATATATGGACCTGCCCTAAGCGTATTATTTTCCCCTCCCCGTAACGGTTCCATGGAACCGGCTGGGCTTACGAGAATACGGCTTACGCTTGAATCTAAAAAATGTGACGTCATTCTTGTCCGTACCAGCATCGAGCTCATATCATACATTTTACGAAATAACACGGCAAAAATGACAGCTTGTGCTATACATTATACCCTAAAATTATGTCGAACATAACGAATTTGGGCGGTTCTCTAATAAGCTCGTCGCTGGTTACAGGGGTAAGTAAATTATGAAACATTTGTAAAAGTGTCTTAACTAAATACGGAACAAAATATTTGTCTGTGAAAAGTGGCGAACTTTACTTTGCCGCATTTGGACTTCGCAAATATTAGTAACGTGGCGAGCAATTCGCGCTCCCATGTAAAAGGGTCTATTCATTCAAAAGCAGATTTTGCTTTTAAGAACTAAATGGTGATATTATAATGCGAGATGCCTATATACTGTCAGATTGAATTTTTAACGAATCACAGTCATATTTCCCCTCTTCGCCCCCCATAATTTGATTTTACCCATCATCTGTATCTTCTCGTCTATTAAATTTGGATGTCTATGGAAGAGACCCAATCTCCTCTTCGCCGAAGAAAACGTCAGCCTTGGTTTTCATCTGGCTAGATTGAAAGGGAATCAGCTGAAGACCCTCCAGGCTTCCTACAGCTTACAAGCGGGTTTACTCCGTGGAATGATTGCAACAATGTCACGGGATTCTGCGTGGTCACGGCTCAAAGAACTTCCCAAAACGATCTGGCGACTGCGTAATGGGTAGATATTCGCGCATTGCTTTTTACGCAAGCTGATGGCCCAGATTTACTCCGATCTTGGAGATGGCTATGGTCCCGGAACACGAGGCACCGTAGGCCCAGGGAACGACATGAACACTTCAAATCATGAACAATACATTATGCAGTCACCAGGTTGTGTCTGATCGTACACTCCCGAAGGATTATTTCATTAAAACTTAAATTTAATTGACTGTCGTTTCAAGACCGGTTGCGCACAAGAACGGCATCAAAAGGTCACAAGGCTGGACACGGAAGCCGCCTCCCGCGCCACCAAAAACAAAAACCCGGTTTTAGTGTTGCCATCAGTCTTTGAAAATGGAGCAATGGAATAAATTAAATATATATAGAACCGCCCGGTACACAGTAGATAGGCAAATTCATTCGCCGCCAAGACCCCTCGAATTCGGTTAAACACCTTTGACAGGGTTGCGGTCATCAAATGAATGCTTCCCGGGGCGCGGAACCCATACCCGCCCCCCAAATTGATGCATTTAGAGTTGACCCAAACAACACATTGTGTGTATTGTTGCATGTTTTCGGACAGTGATGTTCTTGCCAAATCTTACTGAGAAACAGCGTTTTTTTTACATTAACTCCACACAGGAGGCCCTGGGGAAAACAATTTCCCTCAGGGCCTATGTAATCTGGGATGCTGTGTGGAGAGTCTTTTTGAGGAGAGGAAGGAATGAACATTGGTCTTGAAGAGACCCATGTTGTAGGAAGGAGGAAACACAGAGGCCGGCAAATCTTTCCACAGCCGAGCTGTTGAACACTAGAACGAGTCGAAGAAACGACCCGTTCTCATGTGACAAATGTCAACCGTGCACAAATGTTGGGCACGCGTTTGGCGTGTTTCCCGACTATGCACCGGTGCCGAAGGGATCAATGACGCTAGTTCCTCGGAGCATCTTCCATTGCAATACCGGTAGAACAAGGACAGCATTCCCGACGCCTGTGCTCGAAAGATTGCAATCCGTCTGTTAAGATGGGAGAATCTATCAAACGGACCGCCCGTTTCTGCACAGAGTCGAGGGTAATTTTCAGGTATTTTGGAGCTCCAGACCAGAGGTGGCTGCCAAAATCAACCGTGGGGCGCACTTGTGATTTGTACAGGGTTAGCAGTTGTGTACTATTTAAGTATCTGCGGGCCCAGTACGCACAGTTTGCCTATTACTACTTATTGTTAACTAGCGAGAAAGGGACGACAAACGTACGAGATAATCGAATTTAAATGTTCGAAATTTTTTATAATTTTTGTAAAAATTTTCCTTCTCATTTTATGTAAAATTAACTTTTTTTATTTACACTGCAAAATTCTTTTCTGAGGACGTGTGACGTATGGATGAAATCGATCTGTGTGAGTATGGTGTTCAACTCAACTCTATGAGGGTTCTTATCCCTTCAAAAATTTGGCATTTTTTTCAGATGGTCAAAATATTTTCGCTTTCCAATAAAATGCAAATATTTCGAATATTTCTGAGCACATTAAAAAACCAAAAACTGTTTTAGAAAGGTGATGAAATACGCTTTCAAGTTATAGAATTCGAAAAAATATATTATTTTTAATTAAAAAAAATATGCATACAAACATAAAAAAGTTTTCAAAATGGCTCACCTTACGTTTTATCTAACTAAAGTTACTGATATTAAAAAAAAATAAAAACACGTACATATTTTATTAGACAAATGTATAACAAACACATATTGTAACCTCACTTTTTTGTCGCTATGTGAAAAAATAATATATAAATAATTGTCGAAGTTTCAATTTTTTTTTTTCAATTTTCGATATAAAACTTTGTGTACATAAAAGTATACATTTTACTTTTTTGGTGGCCATTTTTTAGATTGGAATATAAAGTGTGGTATTTTTCCTTTCTAACATTGATTAGAACATATTTCTAACTATGACAGTAAGGGAGTTACAGCGTTTTATATGAGACCTATGTGCGTTGGGACAAATATGGTCTCCTGTGATTAAACGGGAGAACACTAACTTTCTTATAATTTCGTTGAATCACCGAACTTTAATACTGCTCTCGGCTTTCCACGGGAAGGGAAATTTTAATTTCATCAAAATAACTACCTCGCGACCGATGATTAAACATGTTTTTCACGACGCACGTTTCATATATTATATGGATTGTCTACGTTTACTGTAATAGCTCTTTGACCTACGCCAAGACTTGACCTGCTTTCAAGGTCTTTTCTCGTTGAAGTTTATAGTTTGATCCGACTGTATTTAATTACATTAATTATCGTTATATATTATGCATTATAAATTTGCATTTTACGCAACTAAGCGCAACCAATACCCAGAACAATATCGTTGCGACATGGTTTTCAGTTGAACATAATGCATATTTAATTAATTGTTTGATTTCAATGAATCTAACATGTACGGACAAGTTTTTTCTACGTCTGTTAACTGCTTACAATGCTTACTCATGTAAAGTCTGTATATACTCTTGCAATAAGTTTATTTATACCAAAGACGGTGAGACATTATTTTATGACAGGTATCCATTAAACTTATTTCTAATGATTTTTATTGCAAAACATAATATTAAAATATTACAGTAGAATAATAATGGTGTAATAGATAATTCTTTGTGTTGTTAAATTATTAAAGTTAAATAATTTCTTACTTTAATGCCACTTTTATTTTTTACTCTCATTTCCACAACCAAAAAAATGGGGTGTCATAAACATTTTTTTCAGTAGCGATATAATCATCAAAAATGATGTTTTCAATCATTCAGAAAGTGAGCGGTTAATGGCTGAGTGGAAAAATGTGTCGGTATAATGTACGCGTAAGTACATTATTAGTACCTAAGTCCTCCACCACTGCACAAGCAGCATTTTCCGCTTAAAATTATGGTATTGGTGGTGGTACGGGCATTAGCCTAGTGCAGGGGTCGGCAAACTTATTAACCAAAGAGCCAAATATGTACATTACAACGATTCAAAAAAAAATTGAAAGCCAAATCTGTTTATTAATTTAGCAATCATTTATTATAATTTTAGCACTTCATTAAATTACGGTACGCTGAATAAAACTTGATTTCATACTGAACATTTTATTCATTGATAAAAAAATGTAATTAAGGAATCCATAAATTTTAATCTCGATAATGACTGTCAAACACTGACAAACACTTAAAACAGGTAGTATCAAAAAATTTGACGGATTCATCAAATATTTTAAGTGAATTTTCACGTTCTGTGTAAGTTCTATTCAAGTTTGGTTATTGTATCACTATGGGACAGTTGCTTCGTAACACTGAAATAATCACAGAACTTCAAGAGAACTTGAACCACTTCATCCACTTAAAATATTTGATGAATCCATCAAATTTTTTGAAGCAACCCATCCTTAATGCGAACAATGTCCTTTCATCTCCTTGGAATGTTTGAGTAAGTCAGGTTTGTATGTTGTTATTCTTAATTTTAGGCACGAATCCAAAATTTCATCAATAAGACGACAACTCAGTTTATTCTTGATAAGTTCGTCCTTGAAAAAGATTGTTCACATGAATATGTAGAACCGAAAAGGGAAAGAACAGTAAACGCGAGTTTTTTCAGCTGTACATAAGTGTCAGGAATTCTATTCTAGGCGTTGAAGATGATCATGTCTTCCTTCTCCAAGTCTTTCAAAGCTTGTGTGGTGAACTAAGCTCACATTTGTTCTTCTCCAATATTTACGAATCAACACAAAGACGTTCAAATTAAGAGCCATATTTCCTTATTTTTTAAATCTAGCAATTGTATTTCAAAGAGCCGCACTTGAGGAGCCAAAGAGCCGCATGCGGCTCCGGAGTCCTACTTTGCCGACCTCTGGCCTAGTGTGACAGTCGAAAAACACAATAATATGTAACAAATAAAATATGTATAATGAAATACAACGTGTCCGGAAACTCGTAGTACAAGCGGGAAACTGGTGAATCTACATCACGTAGAGAACCCAAAAAACTTATTTTTTTCGATCTAAGCATTTCGATTTTAATATTATTTTTTTTCTATTTTTCCATTTTTTCGGCAACTAAAGGGTTAAAAAAAATTTTGAGCCCGGTTTACCCTTCGTTGCATTTTATAAGACATTACACAGCTGAAATCAACCCCCTAGTGAAAATTTTTTTCAAATTTAACCAAAAAAATTCCAACTTCGGACCTGATCTACTCGAAAACGAAAGCTCAAATCAAAAAAAGTTAAACCACAAAATCGACTCCAAATGTGATGTGGATTCTCCAGTTTCCCGCTTGTACTACGAGTTTCCGGACACCTTGTATAATAAAAAAATTTAAAAATTATTTTGACCAGAAAATAAGACCCTATGTGGTTAAGATATTTCACATTATCATTTTTACGTTCTAACAATATCGCACGAGGATGGCGAGACGGTAAAAATTCCCGCCGTCTGTGTTTATGTACCTGTACAAAAAACGTCGCCAAAGTTCGTGTTTTTTTTGCGAAGTTCTGGTACAAATATAAAATGTTTTCAGATCAGAATCTAAATAATTTAATTTTTCGCATTGAACAATAAAACCTAACTGAAAAAGGTTTGAAAAGCAGGTGATTTTCCACTTCAAAGCATTTTTCACGGGATTGAAACTTTATTTTTTTCCCTTATTATAAGGCTAGACAAAGCTTTATAAAGCTCTGCCTAAAAGCCAAGAATTGTTTTACTCGCAATTTTCATTAAAGCATTTATTTATTATATTTCTAAGTGATCAAAATTTCAAACCAAAAACAAATGATTTTGGATAATTTTGCGTTACTTCACAATACATCGCCTTAAGGCGAAAATTAATGCCAAATCACTTTTTTAATTAATCTTTACTGCGAATCGGTTCACACTATAAATACAAACAATACATAGTGAATAAATTGTAGCTTTTCCTAGCGTGTCCATCGAGTAGAAATAAGATAAAATTGTTGATTACTTTATATAAAATATTAGCGCAAACTACTAAAAAATGAGTTTTTTCTATGGAAATGTACATAATTATATGGCTAATATTTTCAGCGAGAGTGTCCTTTGATTAACTTGTTTCTTTCTTTTGAAATTATAAGAAAAATGAATAAAAACCACTTTTGAGCTAGACATTGTTTGTCATGCAGTTTGTACGTCTATTACCTACATATATTCGTTGCGATATAATGCACATGAATACATACATTTTTGGTTCGTGGCTTCGTCTTAAACCATATTGGCGCTAAGTTGGTTTGATTTATGAAACATTTAAGAGCGTTTAACCAGCCAGCGGCCGAAAATCCACATTTCGTCGAAAGTTGTTCTTACGATCGTGCAGGGCGGTTACAATGAGAAAGAATAATTATTCTCCGTACCAGCTTAAAATTATAACTCAATATCGATTATATTTCATTCCAAATTTGCTTTAATTTATACCTACATCCAAAAATGATGAAAGGCGTGATGATAAAACTATTAAAATAATGAACTTTTTGTAATTATTTTTTTATTATAAGTATTTATCATTTTTCAATAATGTCTAAGTAAAATAAGAATGTTAAAAAAATCTGAAATGTATTAGTTTGTAAGTGCGCAAATAAATACACAAACGGAACAATTTTGGTCAAGAAACATGTACGTATATATTTTTAAATGATTTTATTTAAACTAAAATTAAAATTCTAAAACATGCGATACCCAGATAATGTATTGATTTATTTTAATGCATGAATATATGATTTGAAATGGGTGTGGTATAATACAAAATCTTTTTTGAAAATTTAACAAATCTGCCAACGACCTATGGTATAACTTTATTATACTAAAAATAAACATTTTTTCTCAAAATTTACAACATGCGAATGCTACATAAAAGGACAATCTTTCCAAATCCATTTTCATTTTTTTGTGGAAAAGAGTCAGTGCGTCTAAAATCTGATTTAAAAATGGTATATTTCTGGTTTTCTCTGGTAATACCCTCTTAAATACCTACTTATCTACGCCAGTGATGAGTTAAGTAACGGCATTGACGACTTATTACAGTTTATTAATTTGGTAGGTACTAAGAATGACTTGCATGTTGTTATATTCTATTGCAGCACAACATACAGGCGATCACAATACCTAGTGATTTAGTCGCACTGTAGGAAAGTTCCATCGTATTTATTTAATCATAATGATTCAAAGAATTTGTTTGAAGCTACATGAATAATGGTTAAGTCAAATTATTGTTTATGAGTGTAGTGACCTCGAACAGTAAGATGATATTATCATAATGTATGTAATATATTCAGCAATCAGTCACATTTAAATCGTTCAGAAACCTTCCGTAAAGGTAATACATACTTCAAAAAACGTTTAATGATTTACACTAACCATAATATATTCAACACGTTTGACGTGCTAAATATTCGCCAAATATATATATGAAAACGCTACCAAAGTGCATTTTTGACCAATAAACCAAATGTCAACAACCAAAAACTAACATTAATAGACCAGTAAGTTGGACGAGCAATTCAACAATTCATACTTGATACAACAAAAATTTGGGAAAAAAAACTTTTCAACAACAAAATTAAGACAAATATTAAACAACAAAAATTTTTTTATTATTTATTTATTTATTACACGCCCTGCTGGGCTTTTACATTCTAATTTATAAGTTAAGTAACAAACAATGAAGAAAATATAATACAATGAGAAAAGAAAATACACAAAACAGTGTAACAACAAAACAAATAATAAAATAAAAATATATATTATGTAAAAATGATAAGAAGTCTCATATTCAATATAAACAAAAATTGAAGAAATTATGTAAATCTATTTGTGCCTAGAAGAATAAAGTGATAGAATATACAACGTTTATACTGATTAGTTTTAAGATGAAATATATCACCTAAATTAGAATATTTATTTCCGAGACTGTGAAGTCTCGGAAACGGAGAATTTTGATAAGCTAGTGTCCTGGTGTTATTGAAGTAGAAGGGTAATAAATGTTGACATGATTTTTGGGGAACATGGATATTGATAAATTGAAGTAATTCAGAACAGTCAATTTTGTAATGCAGTATTTTATGTAATAATATTAAATCTGTGCTTATTCTTCTTTCTGAAAGTTTCAATAGAGACGTTTTATCCAGGAGATAATTGTAATCAATGTTTAGTATAGTTTATAAACCTTAGAAACTTCCGTTGAATCTTTTCAACGTTGTCTGAATGAATGTTGTAAAAGGGAGACCATAACGTCGAGTTATATTCAAGTTGGCATCTGACAAGGGTTTTATATAACATAATAAATGTGTCTAAATCATTGAAATCTTTTGCAGCTCTGGCGGCCAAAAATGGCGGTTTTCCAAAAAAATGTACCTTAAAAGAAAAAAAAATATTACTTAATAGTACCAAGAAGTACAACTTTATTTGTTTTAATATTATTTTATTTGTTGATATGTTATTTAAGTTACTTTAATTTTATTTAATTTTATGTGATTTCAACGCAGTCCATTTTATATACATTTATCTTCTTCCTCCTTGCACTGTCTTAACTCTTCAGGTAGGTAGACTGTTGGGGTCGGCACTTCTCGTTCTCAGGTTATAATTTATTCGATTCTGGTTATCGCTTTCATCCAGGCCGTTTCTCTGTAGAATTTTGGAGCATTGAGTCATTCAGGAGTTCTTTTGGCTTCCTCTGGAGGACTGTCGATGAAGCTCCATAGACATTGCTTGCTTCACTGTGTGCTCTGTTAATCGCCGTCTTATATGCCCATACCATCTCAACTGTCGTTCCTCCAGCTTACTATTTATGTCCGTGACACCCAGGCTACCACGAATGCATGAACTTTTAATCTTATCTTTTAGGGATACTCCTGCTGACCATCTAAGCATTTGCATTTCTGCTGTTTAGTTGCCTAGTGCAGCATTCGGAGCCACACGTTATCGAAAAAAGAAGAAGAAGAGCATTCCCATCAAACAATTTTATTTAAATTTATATCTTATTAAATTGTTAAATGGGAGTCGCAGCGCCTAATGAGGCCAGCATTACCATATCATCGTTTTAAACGACAAATGCTGCAAAGAATAAAAAAAATATTTATATTTATATGCGTGTAAAATTTGCATGCCATAATAAAATAAAATTAAATTACACCAGTGTATTTAAAAATATTTTAATTGTTGATAGGTATAGGAATAACCCTTCCTCCGTCGGATCAAAACAAACTAACAACAAAATGCAGACACTTATCAATAATTAAAGTAAGTAATCTGGAAACCTTTTAGGATGATGCAAAACGCGAAATTAATTTTCAAACTGAGGGCGCCTACAATTAATATAATGACGTATTACATAAATTGCCAAGAATGTTTTCAGTGGTGCATTATACGATATGTGCGTAAAAATGAAGCAACGAGTTTGTATCAAGATATAGTTGTGTGAAGGCAGATTCCATGCAACAAAGGTTTATAACCAAGTATTTTGCATAGTTTAATCCTGCGAAGTATTTGACTACCATTGGTCTTGCCTCCGGCTTCTCCCAGAACTATTTACAGATAATTGTTTACTCTGAGATATTTCTAAAGTCACACAACTTCCATTTGAACCTAAAGGTACTCGTAATATTTCCTGTGAACGCCTCGGGCCGGAAACAAATAAAATGAACAAAATGAATAAAATGAAGATTCGTTTTAATTGCGAACGTCTATACTAGAATTACGAATCTACTCTAAAGTATTAATTAATTCATGCTGTAAAACGGTTCTGAATTGTGGAATAAAATCAAGAATGTTAGAAAAAAGGAAATAATTTTTGCCATTCAATTAACAGAACACATTGTATTGTAATATGATGTGATTGTGTGGTGGGTAAAAACTGATAAAATTGGGGTAAGTACAATGCTAGGACTAAATAATATACTAGGCTAACGAAACATAACGCCATCTACGGGATGGTTACCCTACCTTTTAACTTTAACTAACACCGCCATCTGTTAATTTGCGTACAAATCAAATCCATTTATATTATTGTAGCGAGTTTCCGGTATGCGTCGTTCTGCCAATTAATAAAGAATTATTTTCTCCCTGCGTGTCCTTTCCCGTTCGTCCCGTGCCCCGTGCATGTGCCTCCCCTTCCTCTCCCGCACCCCCTTCCCTTCTAGCGTTCCCACTCCGCCTACCCTCTCCCCACTCCCATCGCCCGCTTCCCCCATCCCGCGACTCCCGAGATCCCCTCCCTCCTCCCTAGTTCGCCTCCCGGGTTCTCCTCCCCCTCCCGAGTTTCCCTCCCCCCTTCCGGTGCCCCCCCCCCCCGCCTCCTGCATTCCATACATTCAGTCCCGGTTCCCGGTACATTCAGTTTTCAAACAGCTCGCGTGCCACCTACTGCAATTTTTTATACAAATTTCATAATGCCATAGCTCACCAATACATATAGAAACCTTCGCGGGCGTGCTCACAACAACTCACCAAAGTTTCCTCGCCCGCGAAGGTTTGGGTGAAGGTGCCACCTTATGCAATTTTTTAATACAAATTTCATAAGGCCAGAGCTCACCAGGATATATAGAAACCTTCGCGGGCATGCACACTTGTACACATCAAATCCCCAAAGTTTGAATGAAACAGTTAAAAGTCCTTAGACAGTTTTACACGTACATACATTTAGGCGATTCATTGTTATTTATACAGATAGATTGTATTTTTCCTTTGGAGGGATGCGGGCATATCGTACGTTCGCCGTTTGACCCATTTTCGACTGTTGTCATTTTGTGTGTAAGAAAGAGAGGCAGCATTATATGTTTAAGACCAAAAGCAAAACGATTAGCGCATTGACAATTTGACGTTTTTGAATTTTTGGAATTCACTCAATACTCAATATTAAAATACTTATCACAATATTCCTGTAGCTCTTTCAAAAATGAGAATTCGTTCCATACAAAATGTAAGAGTTAAAGAATTTTAGGTGACATTATAACGTGTAATATCAAAACAATCCAAAACAAACAATCAACGCCCCCCCCCCTCCCCTTTCAGTGGGCCGCGGTAAAATGATCAAACTTTGACCGGTCCGCGGTGACAAAAAGGTTGGGGACCACTGGTGTAGATTATTAAATGTTTAGGTAATACACCAAATCTTATGTATATGTGTGCTGTGAACTGTGTGTGCATTCAGTCATGATGCGTTTGTTTAAGTTTTTTTTGTTAAGTATTAGGCAGTACTTGTTGAAACAAATTCAATGGCAATCGGTGACATCGGTTGGTACCTACTCTATTAAAGAGCACTTTATAATTAGTTGACTTTCTTCTATGAACTTGTCAGGTGGAAAATGTTTGTCATTATTTATTAATCGTGATTTATCAGAAAAATATGGAAATTATAACCTGTAAAACTTGTGGCAGTGAAGGAAATCTGTGCTTAGCTAAATTAAAAAAAAAACAACTTACCATGTACGTGTGTAATATATAACATTAATACGTTGTTTTTCATACTGCCTACCCTGATTAAATTAATAAGCACATCGACTCAATCGAGTACAAAATTTATTTATCAGTAACCCGCGTACAATAGTAATGTTAAATTTCGCATTAGTCAGAAGTACACTAGAATGTGGGTTTTTTTTATTTTTTATTGTGTATTTTATTTAGATATAAAATTTGACATCTTATATCTAATGTTTTCTTTTCTATGACTACTACAATATTATTTACTACCTACTGACCAAAATTTGGACTTTACAATATTAAGACATAATCCACGAAAAACTGCAAGACTTTTAGCCTCCTTAACATTTACAGGGAGTTCATTGAACATTTTAAAACCTTTATAATAAATATTATTTTGTGTTCCCGATAAATTTGTTTTAGGAAGCCTAAAATCGTTGCAGTTTCTCGTAGGATAACAATGAACTGTACTGTTGATTCTAACATTATTCAACATATAATCAGGTAACATTTTATTTTTTAACTTATAAATAAAAACTAGGGTATTGAAAACTAATCTTTGCCACACACTTAAAATATTGAGTTGGCGTTGCATGGTTTTTATCCTGGTATACCTGCTACAGCACAATATAGATCTCATGCCTCTGTTCTGAATTATTTCCATTCTTTTAATTTGTGTTTTATTGCTCAGAAAGATTACACTTGAGCATTAATTCAGATGGGATGCTACAGTTGTGTTATAGACCAATTTCCTAGTTTTAATGTCTAATTTTCCCTTTATCCTACTTAAGAAATTAATCTTTTTGGCATTTAGTTAGCATTTCAAAGTTAGAGTCAAGTTTTAACTTATTATCGATTATGATTCCCAAATATTGAATTTCTTCTACCTCTTCAATAGTTTGATTGTCTATATTTAGGGTGATAAGTCCATTTTGTTTTTTCCCTAATACCATGAATTTATTTTAGTTACATTTAATTTGAGTTTATTTATGCATAACCATTTAGATATTTCACGAAGTTCACTTTGTATTTTTGACAATGCATCTTCAATATTATTTGCTATGATATATAAAATCGTGTCATCAGCAAACAGTTTGATGGAACAGTACTTTAGGCACTTCACTACATCATTGATATATATACATATATATATTTGGGGCCCGTAGTGCAAACCGTAAGTCGATAGCATAGAACACATTCAAAACAAATTTATAAAATATCTTACCTTCAAATTAAAAAAATAACCAATAAAATAAAATTAATAAGGTGAGAGTAGGTGATTTAACATTTATTGACAGAATTTCAAGTAATAAAATCGACTGTAGCGAACTTTTATCCTCAATTAATTTGAACATGCTTTTAAGACGTTTACGCCATTCGATTCCAAATCATTTCGTTTCATTCCATTCCACAAGTTTAATTACAAAAAAATGCAGAAACTAATTCTCCAATTAACAGTGTCCTTCGTGCAATAAATAATATTTACCTAAACTCTTACAGCCAACATACTCGTATTATGGGTACCGACTACGAAATATTTATTTAATAATTGTTAATTGTTTCATCACTGTAACCAACGTTGGTACTCTTTATTTCCGTAATACAGATAAAAACCCGTGCACGCGACTGCTCTTAAAAGTTGACCCAAAGCACGCACGAATAAATGGACTTAAGAAACTAAATTAAATTAACAGAACATAAGGAATAGTATCCTTTATACAAGTGGGCGACAAATCCGGTACCTTCTACTGAGCGTGTTTGACTTTTTTGCTGAGCGCTCTTCTTTGCTTGTCGATGTCATTGACGCCCATCAACGTATTGTTGATGTTCACCAGATACTTTGTTTCTTCTACTCTTTTCAGGAGCTCGCCGTTCAGGAAAGTTGGAGGAATGCTTTTTGAACCTTGCCTATTTCTGATGACCAATAGTGCTGTTTTTCAGGTTATACCAAAGTGCGAATTCTTCATGTATTTTTACAAAGTTGCGTAGCCCTAATAGCACAAAACCACGTCATCTGCGTAACTCACATTGTTTATCTTTTATTTTTGTGTAACTTTTACGTAGGGGGCTAATGTGTTGTTTAATATTATATCATTAATTATTATTTTTTATCTTACATTCACACAGGTGTGTAAGTTTAGGTCATCTTGCCTAAACTTGAAGGTGCTAAAATGAAATAAAATGTTACAAATTTTAGTTCTGAAGAATTTATGAAAAGGTTCACCAAAATCGAAATTAACCTGCTTAAATTGTGATATAAATATTGACATCATTATTTTATTGCCACAATATTGTGAAAATAGTACTTTTTTTTCTGTAGTGCGGCATAATACAATAATATAATTTTGTTGGTTCCTAAACACTCTCATGATAACAGACAAGCAAAAACCACTATGGTAATTAGTTACTATGCAATGTGCTTAACATTGGCTCGTTGGCTGAATTTCTAAAAATAAATAAAGATGTTGTTGTATATTTGGTTTCTTCTCGGTAAATCAGTATTTTTAGATGCAATGATTTTTTTATGTAAAACTGGTTTAATTTAAATTAAAATTTATCAATTAGGGAGGCGAGTAACGGTAACGCAACACCGGCAATCATGCATTGGGTAACCAATGCATCTGCCATTAGTCCCCCTAAGTGATTCGCTACGTTTGATGACTTAGCAGGGGTACCCTGGGTTCATGGTATCATCTATGGATTTATGCATGTCTTGGTTGCAGATGCGTATGCCCAGCAGGTGTGTTGTGGGCCGGATCGAAGATACCGGTTGAGGGAGACTTTTTGACTTTTCCAACCAGACTTTTTCGAAGGGATAAATCGGTCACTCATGGACACACTGATGTCCAAATTCCTACCTACCCGTTAAACCTTTTTTCCGGATCTTGCTCTCCTACATTTATCAACTTAAAAAGACCCTCCACACACCGGTCTCAAAGATGACACAGGCCCTGAAGGAAAATTATTTTCCATAGGAGCTCCTGTGTGGTGCAAAAGAAAAATAATTGGTGGGTTTGGTCAAGTTTGTTTTGGTTAGGTCAAATGTTAGGTTAAATGTTAAATGTTAGGTCAAATGTATGGTTATGTATGGTGGTAAGAAAATTTATGGCGATTTTGTTTTAGACTTTTGCACAGCCATTTCGTTATACGAGGATTCATCTATAAATCCGAAAACTTTTTTTTTTATTACAAAGGAGACCCTGAGAGAATTAAATTCCCTCTGGTCCTATATCATCTTTGGGGATGCTGTGTGGAGGGTGTTTTTTGGAAAAGAAAGAAGCGAAGTTTTATGGAGGAAAAAAGTGGGTGGTGGGTAGGAATCAGGGGGTCAATGTGTTTAGGAGTGACAAACGTATGAATCCATCCCTCCCACCATGGTGCAAGGCGATGGGTGGATGATCTAATTGGAGAGGTCAAAAGGACTCCCTCAACCAGTCTCTCCCAATCCGGTCCGCCGTGCAGTAAGTGACCTACGGCAGGGGTGTTGGTTATCCAATAAATAGTTCCCGGGGATGCGGCACCCATACCCGCATCCAAAATTCAGAAAAAAAAACTACAAACTTTCTGTATTTTACAGTAACCCATAGTTATATGGTTGCAAATGTAATGCATTCATTACCACACACCTGCAATCAGGTTACAGTCAAGTCGTACAAGGTGCAAGACCAAGACATAATCGCCTGGAAATCCCAAGCATTCATCAATGTCAACATTGCGGCGAGCGCGAGCGGCCAGACATGTAAATGAAACTCCGTCGTTGCGTAACTAAGGTATTGGCCTTCCCCTTTACAGTGCTATTGACGTGCTTATAATATTGTGCCTTTGAACTTGAACCGGCGACGGTGACGGGTGATGGCGAAGGATGTGGGCCGGATTTTAAATCACGCCGAATTGATTATTCATATTTTTTACGCGAAATTATGAAAGTTAACTGGAAGCTTACCAAAAAGGTAATTTTTTGAAGTAAAACTTCTTTACGCACGCTTGACTTGGGGAGTAATCTGGTGAATGAGTGACGAGAGCGTTACGAAAAGTGTGATCGGGCGAGGCGAACGAAAGTTGAGAGGAAGATAGCATTAGATACGAATATAGCAATAGATCCTTTAGAAAAAATTCAAAAGGCAATAATTAAATTAATCCTCCAAGTTCCTCGCTACACAAGCTCGAATGTAATTTACGAAACACTAGACATCATGACAATAAGACAACTCTACGCCAAATCTGTACTAGTAAACTTCTTCCAGCATAAACTTCACATTCCGATGCAACCTCAATTAGCAATTAAAACCAGAGTCTCTACAAAAAATATACTAAACATACCGATAACTCATTCTTCACACGGGCAAAGAAACCTTAAGTACTACGCAACCAAACTATATAACTACATGCCCACCTCACTGAAGCAACTACTAACTACAAACATATTTACAATTCTTCACAAAAAACACATCAAAGACTGGATCAAACAACAAGGTATTCAATTTATTCAAAACATTATAACACCTAACCAAACATAACCAAACACAAATATTAAAAATAAATTATTACAAAAACTTTGTTTTGAGACAAAGAATAATACCACAGTGTTATTTATACCAGTGGCGAGTGGTCCATAGAAAAAATTCCCACCTATTTACCACAACTACTATTTATCCTAAACATAAACTAGATGCTATGAATAACTGTATATGTAGATCCTAACTGCAACTAATCTTTAATTTATGTATCCGATACTGCCGCCATGGGTCGACCCACAGTGTCCTTCTTGACAATATCAAGGAGGATACGGTGTTTCTACTTATGTTGACAGCATAGCATTTACTCCCAAACATGGGAACACCTCAGCACAGGTTCGCCTAGTGAGGTGTTCACAAAATACTACTAGGTATTAACATACATACAGTTACGGATGATTAACATTTTTTTTTCTTATTACTAAACTTAATATCTATGTAAACTGATGTAATAATCTGTATTGTGTATGTTCAAGAATAGAAAAAAAAAAAAAAGATATAAGTTAGTGAAGATGGAAAGAGAGAGAGTTACGTTTCGTATATTACTGTAGGGGCAAGATAGAGAGGTGCGAGCACACATTTTATTTCTCTTTTTCTCTCATAGCCAGTTACGTTTCGGACATCTAAGACACAGTGCAGGTCTATTGTATGTACATATAGATGGAGGTAAAGAAGTTTTACTTCAGTCGTGTGGTCTAAAGCACACTCGTTTTTTTTAATGATTTTTTACGTTTCTTTGGTACTTTATTCAATCTTTGTTTCTATATATTATACCTACTTATTAGTCTTATTGCAATACTTTTTTTTATAAAATGACTATGTACTTTGAATACTAATGTTTTTGAAATGTAAATTCTTTAGCCCCGTTAGTGATTTGAAATTCGGATGAAACGGAAGTGCGTCACAACTCAGTTCTACATAAATACTCGGTTCTAATATAATGCGCTAAATTCGCGCTTTAGTGCGATCCTCCGATAGCGCAGTAGGCAAGGTGCCTGACAAGTCTCAGCGGCCAGGGAGATAGAGATCGAGCGAACGGAGGTTCGAATCCTACGAAATCTAAAAAAAAAACATTTTTATTTTTCTGAAATTAATATCCAATCTTCAAACCACTTTAAAATAAACAGGCAAAAGAAAAGAAAGCGACATCTAGCGACTTTCTAGTTTCACTTCTACCGCGTGTGAACCTTTTTTTACCTTGTTTATATTTTGTGTATAATTTGTTTATACTTACTTTATTTATACTTTGTTTATAATTTGCTTATGCTCTGATTATACTTTGTTAAAACTTCGTTTATACTTTCTGTATACATTGTTTTTACTTTGTTTATACTTTATTAATAATTCGTTTGTACTTTGTGTGTACTGAGTTTATTCTTTGTCTATAGCAAAAAAGTTTCAGAGTTCCACTAATGTATTAACTAGTTCGATTTTTTTTACATTAGCTAAGGAGGCCCTGAGGTAAATAATTCCGCTCAGGGCCTATGTCATCTGTGGGGATGCTGTGCGGAGGGTCTTTTTTAGGGAGGAAGGAGAGGAAGTTGTGGGAAGGAAAAGGGTATGCGGGGTGATAGGAATCTGGGGGTCAGTATGTCCAGGAGTGACGGACGCACAAATCCATCCCTCCCATTGTGGTACAAGGCGATATTCCAAGAGAGCACAGCTGGAGAAATAAAAGGGACTCCCTCAACAAGCCTCTCTCGATCCGGCCTGCCATGCAGTTAGAGGACAAACCTCACCCCATGAATCCGGGCACCTTATAACTGATATAAAACTGTTAAATATATGTCCCCCTTTTTACCTCTTTATAAAATCGAGCGCATTCTTTTCAGATAGTTTTGGCGTACCCGCTGGAAAGGAAATGAGAATTGAAAGGAAATAACTAGAAATAAATATTAAAAAATTTATAGTTCTAAAAGTTATCGTCATTTTACAATTATTCTAAATTATGTTATATGGACTTATCTCTCTAAACCAAAATACAGAAATAATTTAATATGATATAATAATTATTTTTTAATTAGGTTATTGCGAGCACCTGACCCCAACTAACCCTAATTACGTAGTTTGTTTTAAGTTTTTTCTTAGGTCTCCTCTTAAGATTTGTAATGAGAATACCAAATAAAAATATTTTTGGCACTGTAAATTGATAATTTGGTCTTATGTGCGGCGTCCTGTATGGGAAGTTTTCATATTAATTAAAAACATAGGTACAAAGTTATTTAATTACGGGTCCGTAAGCATAATTTATTGTAGTGTCTGTCATTATTGCTGTAGCTCTGTAACAATCGTAAGTGCAGAAGAGACATAAATGTAATTAATGCAATCATTAGATGCAATAGATACATTAACAAGAGTAGATGCAGTTTCACAATGGAATAATAAAGTGTAGGAAAACTTCATTTTTTTAACAAAATCAAAACATTTTCATTGAAATATATCTATGTTCAATAAGTACGAGTTGTTCAATCAGAGAAAAATGAATTAGGTAAGGATCTTGATCTTAAGAGGGTATTACCATAGAAAACCAGAAATATGTCGTTTTTAAATCAGATTTTAGACGTATTGACTCTTTTTCACAAAAAATATAAATGGATTTCGAAAGATTGTTCTTTTTTTAGCATTTGCATGTTTTAAATTTTGAGAAAAAATGTTTTTTTTTAGCATAATAAGGTTATACCACAGGTCGTTGGCAGATTTGTTAAATTTTCAAAAAATATTTTGTATTATACCACACCCACTTCAAATCATATAATCATACAGTAAAATAAATCAATGCATTATCCGAGTATCGCATGTTTTAGAATTTAATTTAGTTAAAATAAAATCATTAAAAAATATACACGTACACGTGTTTCTTGACGAAAATTGGTCCGTTTGTGTATTTATTTGCGCACTTATAAACTAACATATTTCAGTTTTTTTAACATTCTTATTTAACTTAGACATTATAGAAAAATGATAAATACTTATAATCAAAAAATAATTACACAAAGTCATTATTTTAAGAGTTTTATCATCACGCCTTTCAGCATATTTGGATGTAGGTATAAATTAAAGCATATTTGGAATGAAATAAAATCGACATTGAGTTATAATTTTTAAAAGCTGGTACGGAGAATAATTAATCTTTCTCATTGTAACCGCCCTGCACGATCGTAAGAACTCAACGAAATGTGGATTTTTGTACGCTGGCTGGTTAAACGCTCTTAATAGCTTGGTGAATAATTATTTTTTACAAAGGTTAACATTATTATGTATTAGACAAAACTATTTTATGTGGTAAGAAAATATTAAGTTATGTAATTTATTTATGTATTTGAAGAGCCAGTGGGGCTAAGGCATCAGCAATTGGGGTTGGTATGTTGTGAGGCTGATGCGAGTGACTGAGGGAAGGTTAGGAAGTACGCAGCTATTCAGGTCTGGTCACTAAATACGGTTAAAGCTTTTTCTAACAACCAACGTTGTGATTTCGAATAGTGGTATTTTGCCGGGGAATATTTTAAGCGGTGAACAGCCAACTCAGAATGAAACCAACTCAGAACCACCTCAGAAAAGTCATTAAGAGTGATGTTAGAAAATATATATAAAAAATTGGTTAAATAGGTTAAGTTAGGGTTATCGACTATTTTAAAATAATTTTTAATAGCTTTTAATTTACTTTCTCAGGTGGTTCTGAGTTGGTTTCATTCTGAGTTGGCATGGAACCATTTTAATCATTCCTCAATCCTAACGTGGTTTGAGGATGTTAGATCTTGTAATATTAGGTCATTAATATGAAATTGGCGTTTTGTATGGGAGGAACATAAAGTCGATTATCTTTTAATATAATATATTTATTTAATCAAAGTATGTACCATTTGTATCTATGCACTTTTGCCATCTCATAGGTAGTTCATCGATCCCTTTACTAAAAAAACCATTCGGATGGAAATCAATAAAATCTTTGAAGGCGGTTTGGACTGCCCCATCGGAGTTGATTTTTTTCCCTTGCAAGAAGTTATCCAAATTTCGAAAAAAATGGTAATCTATTGGGGCAAGGTCCGGAGAGTACGGTGGATGTCTTAGACATTCCAATTGAAGCTCCTCTAATTCGGTAGCCGTCTGTTGTGCAGTGTGTGGTCTAGCGTTCTAACGCGCGTTTGTTGATTTGCTTCACTCAATTCGCGAGGTACCCACCTTTCAAGCTTTTTCACCTTTCCAATTTGCTTCAAGTGGATTAAAACAGTTTTATCACTAACACCGCAGCCTGCAGCTAATAAGATCCGCTTCCATAATAGCCTTCAATTCTTCATTATCAACTTTGGTCTCCGGCCATCCACGGGGCTTGTTCTGCCGGTCGAAATTTCCAGAACGAAAATGTTGGAACCAAAAACGCACTGTGTTTTCTTTTGCGGCACCGTCGCCATACACATCATTAATTTGCCGTTTCTGCAGCACTGGTGCCACGGCGGAACTCGTACTCGTAAATAACGCGATATTTCAAGTTTTCCATTTTGTAAACTAAGTTACGCAAAGAAAAAAAACAACTTAAGAAAAAACAAATGAATTATAATTTTCGAAACACAAATACATGAGTAAATAGCTGTATAAATTTTAATTTGGAATTCCTAACCAAAGAGAAGATATTTGAGATCAAAGTTGCCAGTACGGCAAAACGCCAATTTCATATGTAAGGACCTAATATGTATAATTATTTTAACTTTTAAATTTTATTTTGTTTTACCGAGAGAATGCCTCGACTGAAATTTTGATTACCGTTATGAATGTAGAAAGTGAAGATTCAGTGCAGAAAAGGAGAGGAAATGTCGGGAAAGGTTTGATATTCAGATCTGGACATACCTACTTCACGCAATGTTTAGGAAATTTCTGTGCGGAAAAAGTGAGTGTTTCTTCCCCTTTGGAACGACAGATAAGTAATGCACTAGATGAGAGCAGGCTAAATTAGATAAACCAAAGTTGAAAACCCTCATGAAAACAGATACAACAGTCGGGTGCTTATTTTCAGTAAGGTTTTTCATCAATCAAATTGGCTGTAAACGTCTTAATCGTATTATTTACGCGTTCTGGGAGATAATCGCTGGGAAGCCCGGGCTATAAGCAGAATAAACACCTCTCTACGTGTTTCGTATCGTGTTTTTAATTTGTCAATTAACATGTAATCTTCTCTTTAATACACACGAACAACTTCATGATTTCAATTTTCACATAAAATACGATGAAAGCAGCTAACTTACCATCGGGCCTTACTCAGCAGTGGTATGCAGAGAGTATGAGTCGCCACACAACTACTCTCTCATGCCATATAATTCTTGTTTCATTCATATTCACATCTCATAAACTCATAACTTGCACATTTGTGAGGCGGGAATGGGTACCGCCACCCCGGGAACCATTATTGGATAACCAACACCTCTGCCATAGGTCACCCCATGTGGTTCGCTGCGTTTGGTGATTTAGCAGGGGTGCCCGGGTTCATGGGGTGAGGTTTGTCTAGGTCTTGGAGGCTGATGACCAGGACATACTGAACCCCAGATTCCAACCCACCCCTTAAACCCTTTTCCTTCCCAGAACTCTCCTCTCCTTCCTTTCCTTAAAAAACCCTCCACACAGCATCCCCAAAGATGACACAGGCCCTGAGGAAAATTATTTTCCTCGGGTCCTCCTGTGTGGAGCTCATGTAAAAAAAAAAATCATTTGTTATTCTGACCTAATATTGCCTGACTTAACAATGTATTTGATTAACGTAATCTGGTAATATCTTTCTAAGGCGTCTTCGAATTCTTCTACAATTCACGACTGGATCTATATTCTCCTTAAACCCCTTTCTTCGTTCATTCGATCTATATGCCCAAATCACCTGAGTGCCCCTTTCTAGAGCTTACCCGTTACATAACGTTTACATTAAATTCTTCGCGGATTTCCACATTTCTCACAAGATCATACAGTTTTATATATTATATAATTTTAACACGTACATGCCTCAGTATCTATACAGCATTCTGGTGGATTTCTAAAGCATTCAGTTTACTCCCATCCTTCCTCTGTAAGTTCCAAGCCTAACTGCCACACATCAGGGCAGTTGTGGACTTCTAACTTCTTTGGACAATTTTGGTCTGGGTGTAATAATATGGATAAATGACACCAGCGTAGGGTACAAAAGAAAAGTCTTCGTCAAACAATTGCTCGGGCATGGCTGAAAAAATTTAACACACTACGTCAACCTTCGTGTTTTCATAAAACATTGTTTGATTACATGACTACTCAAAAATACGTGTGAGCTCGATGGAAACCGATATCAGTGTTTACATAGCAACAAGTTGTAACAGGAGAAGAGATGACTGACAACTTCACCTTGACTGCTACAGTTTTGTATTAATTTACTTTCGTAGACCTACATAGGTATTTACGGTCACGGAAGACTCACATGTTAATTAATTTTGACAATTTCGTAACTATAATTATAGAGAAAACTTCTTTAGCACCTTTGTGATTTGAAAAAGAGACAAACACACACATCTACAGAATTTAGCCTGGTCTAATCGGTGTCCTCTTGTTCAGTGCTTCGTAGATTCTTCTTCTTGTTGTGCTCTGTCCGTTCAACGGACGTTGGCTATCTTGTCGGCTATTCGGACTACGTTTATTTTGGCCAGGAACAGCTCTACGGTAGACTGGCCAAACCACTGTCTCCGGTTTTTCAGCCGTGAAGTTCTCCTTCTTCCAGAGCCCAGTCTTCCGGCAATATTTCTCTGCATTATGAGATGCAAGATCTCATACTTCTCTGAAAGTCTCATCACATGTCCAAGATATTGAAGTTTTCGGATTTTTATAGTTTTAATAACTTCTTTTGCTTTATTCATCCGAACCATAACATCTTCATTCATAACCCTGTCCATTCAGCGTATTTAAGTATTCCTCTGTAGATCCACATCTCGAATGCCTCAAATCGCATAATTAGTTCTTCAGTAAGCGTCCATGCTTCCATTCCATAAAATAATATCGAAAAAATTTAGCATCTGATCATTCGCATTCGTAATCCAAGGTTGAAATCATGACTGCAGAACATCTTTTTCATGGGGATAAAGGTTGCACGAGCTTGCTCAATGGGGCATTTGATTTCAATCGAAGGATCCCATCATTTACATTGCAGCCCAAGTATACAATACTCTGTACCATTTCTAGTTTTGTTCCAGCAATATAAAGATTTTCATCCAATGCGTTATTTTTTTCTTACGTGCATCTATTTTGCTTAAGTTTATGTTTCGTAGAATAAAATTTTTTAAACTTGGTAACAACATTATAATAAATAAACCCGAAAATTATCCTACCCCTGATACTCTACATTCGTCTCATTCTCTTGAAGTTTAATTTTTTGAAGGTTTCACATCTACCGCGTGTGAACATGATTTTTTTTAATGCCGATATCCACGGCTGTAAGTTATTTATATTTAATAAAAATAGTATCTTACCATTGGGTAATTTTCTGTAAAGTGGTTTGAAAATTTTTAAAAAAATTTTTCAACTCTAAAATTAGTGTAGTTAGATGTGACCGTATCTTTTTCTATTTTTCGATTGAGTTTCACTAATATTGTCTTCATTTAATTAAATATTACGATTTGAGATTTTACTCATTAAGTTACAAATAAAAATAAATATTTATCCTAAACTTGCAGAAAAGTAAATAGATGTCGCATAATTAATAATAAAAATGGATAAAGCTTTATCCAAGACACTCTCTAGATAGCATTTAGTTCGGATTTGAATATTGCAATCTTACATAAAGATAGAAGCCAATAAATGAACATAATGTTAGTCGAAGTATGAGACAGTTAAATACGACCGAATCGCATAGGGACACATTAGCTCAGTTAGTAGAGTTAGCGCCCTGGCAAGGCGAAGGTCCTGGATTCGAATCCCAGATGTGACAGTATCTTTTTCTGATTTTATTATTATCCGATTTTCGATTGAGTTTCGCTAATATTGTCTTCATTTAATTATACAAAATTAGGTAAACACCAGATTATATTTTTCTGGACGATGCTTTAGTAACTTTCCAAGGTATTTGTTCAGAAATATCTGATATTGTGGTTATGCGTTTGTCAATAATAATTTAAATAAACCTCGCCGAAAGATCAATTTTCTAGGTGCTTCCTACCATGGTAAATTAGAGTGTTTGTCCATCCAAGCCGGACCGCCGCCGAATATTTATGAACATCATCTTCTTCACGTACGTCATTAACCTCCCAGGCCACGAGCCTATTTTGTCCGAAGTTCAAAATATTTTCGTTTTGAAATAAAATCCAAATAACTGGAATATTTCTGAACGCATCGGATAACTCTTTTTCAAATTTAATTTATTTTATATTATTATTTTTTTATATTATTTTATTTTTTTTCACACATTTGATTTATGTAAGTACATAAATATAATGTATGTGTTATAATTTTTAATTTATATTTTTTTAATTAAAAAAAATATATATATATTTTCTCTTCCCTTTACACACGAGTAGTTACACTCTCGTAAAGGTTATATATTATATACATATATATATATGTTCATACTGTTTCTAATCAATGTTGCATGTTAGTATTTAATGATTTGAGTTTAATCCGATTGTAACCTGAAAATGTAATTACATAAATGTATTTACTCATGATTATATTACATGTATATGTACCTATATAAAAACTGATAAAAAAAATTAAATTAGCTTTCAGTTTTTTTTATTCAAAATAAATATATAAAAGTAAGTATTAAATTTTTTAATAAAAAAGATCAGAAATGCGTTTTTGTCACTAAAATTGCTGATAACGAAGAAAAATAAAAATTTACTAGGCAAGTGTTAATAAACGGTACCGTCAACTTACTTTTTTGTCGTTTCATGAAAAATAATTAATAAAAAATTTGGAGGATCAAATGTTTTTTTTTCAAATTGCGGTCCGAAGATTTGGATTCATAAAAAAACGTTTGAATAATTTGTGGTTAAATTTTAGATTTCAATATAAAGCGTAGTATTTTCTCTTTCTAACATCGTTTAGATCATATTTCTACCCATGGTAGTAAGAGAGCCACAATGATTTCTAAGAGACCTAAATGAATTTTTCCGAAAAGCAAAACAAATTAGCCTAAGGGGTTAAGATTCTCGCTTAATTTTAGAGTTTCGGATCGCTTCAAGAAAATGTTATTTTATCGAGATCTGAAATCTTAAAATTACCGCAATGAACGAACTAATTTGGTCCTGTATTATCAATGTTAACATTGTTAAAATGTGACTCAATTTATGTGGTTTTAATTTTACACTTTTGTGTGAAAGTATTTTACGATAACAACAAAGTAAACATAGTGTCTAATTATGGAATAAATATGTTATTTCTAGATACTAACAATACATGAGTGAATTCTGACCTAATTTCCGATAAAACGGGGGATCCGGGGATTTTTTAGTATATTTATATCGTTAGTTCACTTGCTTTAGGATTTTCCATTAAAAATTTTGTTTTATTTTAACGTTATCTATTCATACCAAGTTCAAGTAAAACTGTTGACGTTTTACCAGTCATCTTCAACTACTTGTAAAGCAAAAGATCACAAAAATATTATTATCGAAACATTTGGGACGAAAGACTTGATAGCTTGTTAAATATTTTAGCACGAAAAAAAGCTGCAAAATTACATTATTATTACATTACCAGAACTCACAATTCAAGTGTCTGTAGTGCTGAATATTATATCAGCTTTACAGTTAAGTCATTTAACGAATAAAAAAATACATAATTTTACTACACTTTTACAAAGTAATAAACGGGTTAATTTTTGTAATATTTATTGAATTAGCTATTTTCGGCATTTAATTTTATTTATATCTAATTGTATCGAAGGGGATATGTATTTTTTTTAATGCGAATAAAACAATTTATCATAATTTTAAAAATTCGAGTACAGTTAACACGCGGTAGAAACGAAACTTTACCAAAACAATCTCAACCAATGAAGAACCAAGGAGCCTTGAAAAGAG
The DNA here is from genome assembly GCA_917880885.1 of Limnephilus marmoratus. NCBI lineage: Eukaryota > Metazoa > Arthropoda > Insecta > Trichoptera > Limnephilidae > Limnephilus > Limnephilus marmoratus. The sequence goes on along the minus strand of OU862914.1, from coordinate 22,467,742 downwards.
AGGTCATAATCAAAGCGGCCAATGAGCGCAGACCTAACGTCATTTCCGTTTTATATCTCAACCAATTGGAGCCTTGGTAGGAGTTTGATGCTTCGCAGGTGCTGTATGCGTCATTTCCGTTTCATCCGAATTCGAAAATCACAACGGTTTCACTTCAAAAAATATTGTACCAACTGACCAAGAAAAATATCTAAATCTAAACATTTTATTGTTTTTATTTGAAAGTTTTCAGGAATTATCTTAATATATAAAAAAAGACGGGTTAGTTACACTATTTATAACTCGAGAACGGCAGACCGATTTTTATGATCTTTGATTTGTTGGATTTATCTGCGCCCCTAATAGCAGAATAGCTATTAAAACATCGGAAAAATTCTTTTCCTCGTACAAGTGAAAAAGTTAGAAAATCACAAAAAATATAAATCTGTACACAACATCTCTGATATCCATCATCACCATCTCTGATACTGAAAAAAAAACCAGTTGCGCATCGATAATTGCTTCATTGTGTAATTTTCAACTTAATAAAATAACTGAATTTAATTTAGCTAATGAGTTAACGCAATAGTTATTGATTCTAAAGCGGTACGGAGTTCGCCGGGTCAGCTAGCACGATACAAAAAAAAACATATTTCGTACGTCTGATCTTCCAGAAAAAATAAAAATATGATTGTAAGCATTTTGAATTTGTAAATAAATAAATAAATAAAAATAACAATGAATAAAAAAAATAAAAAAAATTAAATGGGTACCTTATTCCTTCGACTGCTTATTCCTGCATACAAATAATAAGAGGGTCCCAGATCAGCTAGAGGTAATGCGGTTGTTGGGCAAAGTCCCCGTGTGTCAGAGCCGAGCACATTGACCTAAAAAGGAGAAAAGGGAATACCCAACAAGGAGCAAAAGAAATGCAGCCATTCGTTTTTTTCCTCAAAGGGTCTGCAAGTTTGGAATTAAATCAACGGTAGTAAGTGGTAAGTTCTTTGTACTCCACACGGGTAATTCTTTTCTTCGTTATTTCAACTAAACATAAAATCTTCTTATTCTTTTTTTTGGGTATGCAATGTGGGAGTTTTATGTCGATGAAAATCGTTTTCAAAATCTTGGGCGTAGTTCAAAAGTATTATTTTTAGATAACCAGATTTATATATGAGGAAACGGTTTTTAAGCAGTTATCTGAATTAATAATTAATAAAAACGATTTTTTATCTGGAAAATTTTTTAGCCCAAATTAAACAGATTATCAGTTTTATAAAATGAACTCATTAATTATTACATATTTGTAAAAAGCATTAACTTTGTGGCTCGCCGTAATTTCCATTAAAAATACATAAATTTGTTATTGACCACTATTTTATTTTATTCACAGTTTCGGAAGAAACCTTTCTTTGTTAGAACTAACCGACGATACAGAATAGATACTGACAGACATATAGATAAATTTTCGGTGTTTGAATAGAAGGCGAACAAAGGGGACGGGATAATTACGGGATTTTGTCTATAATAGGACTAAAAGATAAATTAATTATTAAATAAACTATTAAAAGAATAACCAAATTTATTAACCAAGTTAGTGTATATGCCAAATGTATGATATGTCAGTTTACACGTCGCACAGTGATTCAAAATACCCAATAAAAGTTGGAAACAATTCACAGGGAGGATTAACGGGGGAAGAAAAGTGATATTATTTTTCGGTATGGTTAAAAAAATAATAATATTCGATTTTAGTAAGTTTTACTGGATTTTATTAACGATTTCTGGATTTTATTAGATTTTTATCAACGAAAAAAATTTTTTTTTTTCCTTAAAATTGATATTATTTATGTCCATATCCATGTGAAAATAAAGGCCGAGTAATGTTTAATTTTGCTTTTTAACATTCTGAGGCAGACGATAAACAATCATCATCATCGTCGGTGCTAAAGATATTTGAAGAATGAATATCCGGAGGAATTATTAAATCGAAAACTTCCTTATGAAAACGATTTAATGGTTTCTTTGGGGGTTGCCTGTAACTAGTTATGATAGGATCAGATGTAACCAACGTTAAATTAAAAACACCTTCATAAAATTTCTCACGAGAACATTTTCTAGAATAGTTCTAGCGATATTTTAAAAAAATCTTTGTTCCGAGCTTCCTGAGCCTCTTCTGATAATCTTAATCGGGTGGCAATATTTGATGGACGATGGGCAAGGATTCTGCAACACTACGTTTATATTATCAGACGTCCCGCGAACTAATCGCAAAGGTAGGTACAATTGAAGATTTAAAAATACTAGAATAATCCGCATCCTCTCGCGTTCCAATTAACACCTGTTATTAAGAAGAGCGATTATCATCAAATATCTTGTACACTTGTCTGTTAATAGATGAGCGCCTAGAATAATGTCTTCTAATAATTTTGATGTTACCGATTGACCGAAAAATATACCTCTTTCTCAATTACCAAATGAGAAAAAGGTGCACTTTTCCGAAGATCTTTGGTTTTCAAGCGTTTGGATTGGTCTGAACTACATTCAAATTGTGTTTACGATCATCACGTGCCGTTTTCAGGATAAATCGCATACAATATAAAATCAATCGGAGTCTCAAGTCAGTTTTATTTTATTTTCCATCACAAATCTAGCATCATCTCGACGAGCAATAGTCCATCTTGTATTAATGCGAAATTTGAAACCCGTGATTTTTTTACTGAATTTATCCAACCTCTCTTTAAGGCAATTGGTGAGGTTTATATACATTTTTTTTCAAATATTAAAATCTTTTTCCATCTTTTGACACTTCGAGTTCACCATTATGCCAAATAACTCCTTTTGTCTTAAGAACAAATCCTTTGAAACCGAACCTGTGACAAAAATAATGTTTATGAAGCACTCAAATTTTACAGTAAGTAAATTACGTAAAAATTCCATTCATTCTATTTACGTATCATATTTTAACAAAAAATCTTTTTAGATATAGTTCAGCTACAAAAATACATCAGCACATTTACAGAATATTACTGAATATCTAACTTTAACCTTAAGTATTCCAGAAATCTTCGTATTTTTTTTTTAATTCACGAAATGTTTTTTTAAAAAAATATCCCAAATTTGTCGCATTAGTAAATGAAAAAAATAAACTTAACATCTTTAGTAAACACCTGAAGGTATTGAATCCAAGTTTAAAAAAATTGCGAGCAAGCGGTGTAAAAAGTTATCAGTCCCTAAATGTTATATAATAAACGTTGCATATACACACAAACGTCCTGAATGCACGAGAAGTCAATCTTTACTGACGTGTTTCGCAGTGACGAAACGTTTTGTTGAATTTTGTGGTATGGGGAAAGATGCGCTGGTATGCGGTGTCAAGATATAGAAACCAAATTTAGTGATCCTTGCAATTTGAAATTTCGAATTGTTTCCGACGGTCCCATACTAGTAAAACCACTGTGCGTCGTAGTGCGATTTTTGTCCCGATATTGATAACACTATCGATATGCAGCGTTGGGCAATATCAACAAACTAATAAACTATAGCCTATTTTGTCGTATCGATAGTGCTAAGTTATCGACATGGTAGTGCTAAGCCCCGGGGGTATTTGTATCAAACGCCATTTACAGAAAATCTTCATAATATTGACCCCAATACTGCCAAGTTGAGGTAGTTGAACTTTGTAAAATGAGAATAATAGAAGTTCTAATCCTTATAAACAATATTACTATAGGAACGTCACTGAATAATAATACACTTTAAAGTGTTGTCGAGATAATAATTCTTATTATTCTTTTGCAGATGAAACAAAAAATATCATCAACAAGTTCATTTTAAATATTCAAGCCTTTTTTCGGTAAACAATAATTTTTTTGTATGAACATGATTAAATTTAGAACTGCGCAGAAATTGCTTTCTAATGGTTTAGAATGAACAGGTTTTATTAAATTTAAACATGTGTTGTTTTTACATGATTCTAAAACATTATTATACCTATTCTGTTACGTGAATTCTCTATTCTATTCACTATTCTGATCGTTGTCTAACGTGAATTTTCAGAAGCCTAATCAGAAAGTTTATATACCCTTACTTACAATCCCGGTGCAAATATTTCGTGGTCCTTAAGGTTGGAATAATGAAAAACGTGACTTATTACCTCGACATAAGTATGGTTAAACCGACCTTCCACGGAAGGCCAGCATGCCTGCATAAACGCTAAACCGGCGTGTAACAATCTAATAAGTAAGACAGCTTATGTTTATTCCAAGTTTTAAAAAAAAATTTATACCCATAGAGTGGGCTAAGATGATACTGATCTACAACATGGAGAATCCATATTATATTTTTTTTACTTTCTTATCATTCAAAATCTGCTCAACTACTTTTGTACTTTGTCACCAGGTACATATGTAAGGGTCAACCGAGACAGGTTTTTCGTTCTCGGCCGAGACCGAGACCGAGAATAAATTAAAATTTCGGCCGAGACCGAGAATAGTTGAATTGAGAAAAAACCTACTAACCTAGCCTTTGAAGATTGTAATAAAATATTTTTTTCAAAATATTCCCAAATAGGATTTACAATAAAATATTATACCTACTTAGTAAGCACATTAAATTGAAATAACACACCCTAACAAACCCTATCCCTGAATCAATTGCCACGTTCATTAAAACACATCGATTAGTTGATTTGTACGTTCATTGTTTTTGGTAGTTTTTTATGAACTAAGTTCTAAGAAAAACAGCAACGAACATACAAATCAGCGAATCGATGGGTTCTGATGAATGTGGCTACTGAATCTAAAAAATCACAATCGACAGCTCTCTCACGCACTGATACTAAGTGACGAATGTGGACGCGCGCGGTACATTTGAATCCCATTATCCAATACCGTACCTACTTACAATGGTCTCGGTTATGGCCGAGAATCTCGGCGATTTTTCGCCGAGAACCGAGACAGAGTTCTCGGTAGAATTTGTAGCCGAGAATGCCGAGACCGAGATCTCGGTCGACCATTAAAGGGGGTGCATCGTGGTGGGGATTTGGCGAGGGGAAACCAGGCAAGACGGCAGAGTTAAAAGATTTCGCGTAAAATCGTTTTTCGCGACTGCAGCACCTTGGAGACCTTATTTTACGGACATCCCTGTATCCATCGTTGTTCTTACCAGGAATGCTCGATCTTAATACCTTAGAAGCCCGCCGAAAAATATTTTTGGGGAAACATTTTTTTAAGCTGATCTCCGGTACTGTACTGAATCCACCTATGTTGAAGGAGATTAACCTATATGTCCCTAACGCGTATACTCGTGGGAGATCTCACGCACTTTTTATGCACCGAAAGCGAGAACTTCTTCCTTTCAGAATGCCCCATTAAACAGAGCAATTCAACTGCTTAACGATTCTGCATTGAGCATTGACATCTTCAATGTTTCCTATAGAGAGTTCAGTAACTATCTTTTGACATACGTCTCAACATAGTTAATCTGCCCTTGGACTTTTTTTTCTCTTAAATTTTGTAATCTTCTCCGTAATTATTTGGTGAATAAATGTTTTATGGAGAACATGAAAAAATAAAAAAATAAATAATAAATATATACCCTTACGGAATTGTGGGATTACACTATCCTCCCCACGTACTGAAATAAACACTTAGAACATTTTTTTTATTTATTATTTGCCTTTAAAACTGTACAGACTTTCTCCAGGTCAAAAAGTATTGTACGCCATTGTATTTAGGGTTTGTAAGTTATCGTGGCGTAAATAATATAGGTACCTACCTATCGACGATCTTCACGTTTTTTTGTTCATCATACTTGTTTCAAGTTTGTGTTGATTCATATATGTATGTTTCTCTTTGACTTGTCAATTCTTGCAAACTTTTTAAGTATGTTTCAAATGTGACAACGTCGTTGAAAATGGAACATTATTATTGATATTTGCATTTCATTTTCGCAGAAAACTATGCAAAACTTTTGGGCCGAAGAAATTCGTTTGCCTTTTGCATTTTTCAGAAAAGTGTGGTCATTAAATAAAAAAAATCTGTTTTCCCTAAAACTTTAAAATTAAAAAAAAAACTTATTTATTTTAGGAACCGCCGCTTTATCATTGTTAAATTAAATAATCGTTGGCGCATATAGCAAAATAAGTTATTAGTGTTTAATGTTGCTCATAAAGAATAAAATATTATAATTTGGTCAATGATGGTCGTGATGAAAATAAAAATGGAAAATAGAGAAAACTCAAACTCAAGAGCCTATCTTTTTTATATAGCCCGTTATACCATGTTGATTACCAAAACAATTTTGAAAAAACATATTGTTTAAAAAACAATTTTTAGTTTACATTTTGTTTCCAAAATTATAATTTTTTATTAATTTAAATCGTCAGTTTACACTGTATAATTGTTTTGTTTACCATTTTTATGGTAAAAAGTTTTATACAGGTTTTAAATGAACTTGTACCATAAATAAGTCAAAATTATTTATTTAACGCCAGTAGGATTTTTGCAAATATATTACAAGTTAAAATTTTAGGTAATCCAGAAATATAAAATATAATAATGTACGTATAATAAATATCAGTGGTTATAATAAATACTTTTCGTGTTATTTTGTAGTTACTTTATCGTAGAAATTTTCACAAAGGAGCTCAAGATATTTTATACAATGTATTCGTTAAAATAAACGGATACGAAAAACAGGTGTTTTTTTAAATTTTATCAGCCATCCACCAAAGTTTTTTTTGCACACCCAATTTCACTACATAAATCAGCTCTACTCGATGATAAAAAACGTAGTTGAACTAAATATATCTACGCCATCGGAGTTTATGCTTCTCAAATTTTTAGATTCGTCTCAAAGGCTTAAAGAATTGCATGTTGATATAATTTAAATGAAATAAAAAAGTTTATATATCATCATTGTGCATGCAGAATTTAACGAATTGGATAATGCACCCCAATCGAGTGACACCTTTTAAAATTTCAATGAGACACTCTTTCATGAACTAATATAATATTATCGGAAAATAATGGTTCCATGCCAACTCAGAAAGAAACTAACTGAGAAACACCTCAGTAAGGTCATTAAAAGCTATGAAAAAATAAATTTAAAATAGCCGGTAACCTATTTAACCAAGTTTTTATATTTTTTTATCATCACTCGTAATGACCTTTCTGAGGTGTTTCTGAGTTGGTTTCATTCTGAGTTGTCCGGTCACCGAAAATAATATATGTATTTAGGTTTCTTCCGTGTTTTATTATTTTTTTTTTCCAAAGTTTTTAAGAATTTTTTTATTTTTCAAAGATCTCGTTTAATCTGTATATCCGGATTTTGAATTCAGGAAATCAGAAAATCTAATAGTTTAAATATAAATTTTTCATTGACCAAATATTGAAATTTGTGCAGAAAAGAAAATAAAACGCCTTGTCATTATTAAGATAGCAAGTGTATCAAGACAAAGTCGTCAGTTCGCATGTTTGTGTTACTTTTCAGGGGAATTCGACCGAGGCAGACGGGCCAACAGCCCAGAGTCAACGCGTGATTCACAAAAACCCGGTGTTTGCCTTGACAACAAGTCCAACGCAACGGAACTGGGAAACGTATAAACCCAAGTCCAAAGCACCGACGCAATTGACACCGGGTGTAATTCCGAAATGCATTAAAACCACGCTGGTCCTACGTCACACGTCGAGCCTCTCGCCTATATAAGCGCTGGCGGTTTATCGGCTCTTCATAACAAAACAGACAGTCGGAACGAGCACGCGCGCTGAAGTATTAACCAAACAAGTTCTCGCGTATTATCTGCCGGCAAATCAATTCTAAATTAAAGCATCCTGTCCCAATTGACCGAGAAGCTATCTATTAGTGAATACTATTGTGTTATACCCGAGTGCTAATACAGAAAAGCACCAAGCTTGTGATAAAAAAAGTTGTTTACTGTTGTGATAACAACCTCGAAGATGTATCCCAACCCGTTCGAGAGGAAGCACTCCACGATCAGGCAGGTCATCGACAGGTTCCTGAAACCTGACTCCAACAGCAGCAAGAGGAACAAGTGGCTACCTAAGAGTGACTTGGAGAGACAGAACAGTTCCAGATCCTCATCATCCAATGGCTCCGCAAAGACGTTCTCCAGCACCAACCACATAAAGCATTCCTTCTTGTTCGCCATCAAGACGTGAGGGCATCCTGAACAGTGTCGTGCCAACGAGCTATGATCTCTTTGATCGCCAAATAAAATGTTCCTAATCTGTGCCAAGTGAGGAGGTGTTCCTAAAGCTGGTGATTTCGAGACAGCCTACTATCTATCTTTAAAAAATTGACCTAGGTGTATCGACAAACTAGCGGCCATGCTAGCAGAATATTTTTTTATAAATTAATTGAACGCTCTATACGCCAGTGAAGGGTCAAATTAATTGAATTGCTAGGTCATTCTAATATAAGATTTAACTCGACAAATATTTTGTATGTTGGCCATTGATTCGTTTTGATTATAAGAATCATTCATGATTCGTCATGATTATACGTAAATAATTATGATTGATATTGAGAAAATAATCTCAAATTGTGATACAAAACTGATATTTTGTAGGTAATGAAAAATGTTTGTGTTTTCATAAATTACTATTTAATAATCATAAATAGTTGTATTTTGTTCGAAGAAAGGGTATTGGATATCATTAATTCAAAGAAATAAGTATTATGCTTAAGTTACCTACTTATTTAAATGTAGACTATGCCCCCTGTGATATTATTTTACCAAAAACATTTATTTGTGAATTTTAATAAAAAAAATATTACATTAAATTGCATTTTTTATTTGTAAATACGTGACATTGGAAACAATAATATTTTTATATGTTTCATTTGTGGGTGTGACGAGTTAGGTAAAAAAACATTGAAGATTTAAACCTGTAGAATAAATTGTGTTTGAATTGAAAGGGAGAATGGTATTTTTTTTTTCAGCTGGTTAAAATGTTGACAAATAAAATGAACCGATTTTCAATTTCATTGGCCTCGAAACCTCTAATGTTTATTTTCGATAGTTTTTTTTTTCAAATCGGTACATATTACATTTCTATTCTATCGGTTCATCTCTAAATTTGATAAATATATATAGAATACTTACGTATTATAAAAAAAGTGGATTTTATACAGACAATGTTGCAAGATCCGCTTCGCATATTCTACCACCAAACATTTTTGGTCGCTTAGCAACGCTTGGTTAATGTCAATACCGAGAGCAGTTGTTTTCAGTCATGCTTTTTACAAAGAAGGGTCGGTTTTCAGAAGGACCTACTGTATAAAATAATAGTTTAAGTTCCCTTCCCAGTTTAGTTATTTATCTGTACGTAACTAACTAACTAACTAACTAACCATCACGCCGTTTCTCCGCGGGGGTAGGCAGAGAGGACGGACCGCCAAACATCCCGGTCTTGGCACACATTCCTTGCCTCGTTTACATTCATACATTCTCTTCTAATATTATGACTCTTGACATGGCCCGACTCAAGTATCTGATTCACTTGATCGTGCCATGTCTTTCTTGGGCGTCCTCGACTTCTTCTACCATTCACATTTGCGTCATATATTCTCCTTACACTGCTTTCCTCGTTCATTCGCTCTACATGCACAAACCATCGGAGCGTTCCTTTCTTGATCTTACTCATTACGCTTACATCAGCCTTGCATTCTTTGCGGATTTCCACATTTCTCACACGATCATACATGGTTTTACCACACATACGCCTCAGGGATCTCATTTCTACAGCGTTCAGTCTACTTTCATCCTTCCTCTACCAGTTCCATGCCTCACTGCCATACATCAGGGTAGGAACCAGTACTCCATTATGGACGGCTAGTTTCGCGTCTTTGGACAGTTTTTTGTTGGTGCCAACGGCGTTCAGTTCTCCATTAATAGAGTTACCAGCATCATGAAACTGTACCTACATATTGAAATTATCGAGTCACAAATAAAAAAAAACTCATAATAATACGAGTTGGTATCTTTATTCGTATTAGAAAACTTAAACAATGATTGTTTAAAGGTGGCTAAAATTAATTGTTTTTGAAGTTGGCAGATAAAACTGTATAACTAGAGGTTATGTGAACAAACTTGTAAAGGTAATTAGTTTGTTTCCAATTGTCTCTAATTTTATAAATCAAAATAAAGATTTCCTTTGAAATCATAAGATTTGTAAGTAGGTATATACTTATATACCTCACTGTTGAATTATAAACCTTAAACATTTAACCAGACAATTTTGAAACCTGGCAATGACAATTATTTTCTTATAAACCTTCAGGCCGGTAGGTTAGGTACCATAACATTGATTATTTCGATTTGACAGATATAAGCAGTGGGAACCATGATTTTGAACCATCTTGAACCGGAACTGGAATAAAAAGCTATTTTAAAGTCAAGTGAAATGTTAAATGATCGAATTAAAACAGGACTTTGGTCGGTGCTTATGAAGGTAGATAGAACCAATATCTATCCCGAGTTGTTCCCGTATAATTGTCTTTAGGCAATGTTTTAGGGGTAACTTCATTTATTTAAATCTATGGCAGATTTGAAGAGTGAAAGATACTACCAGTATCGCCCCGGTGAAAGACCTGCATTCAGAAGTGAAACGTTGCTTGAAATAGCTTTAACCATGTTTGGTGGCCAGATATGAATAGCTATAATATGCTTCCACACCTTCCTCTTTCCCAACTCCTTCCCCTCCCCTATACCTACAGCCTCACAACATACCTCAATTTGGGATACCACAGCCTCACTGGCTCCAGACGGTTGGTAGCTGTTGGCAAGGGCGGATTTAGGGGGAAATTTAGGATTTAGGCGGATTTAGAAAGTATTTTTTTGTACTGTGGAGATTCCATCACAGTACAGAAAACTGTCTCTATCAAACATTTTTTTGTCCGTCCGCCCCTTGTGCCCCCCCCCAGAAAAAAATCCTGGATCCGCCCTTGGCTGTTGGGACTCTGTTGCGGTATTTGAAATTAAATTATTCAAACTGCGTAAGTCGGGTTATATTGATGAACATGATCAAAATTTTATTTTAGATAATATAAGAAATTAAAAGAAATTTAATAAAATACTTCACCACATTCCCAACGATTCTCAAAGAAAGCATTCAGCGCCATCTGTTTAAATATTTTGTAAGCTCGCTGACTTTACCTTAACTAAACTACTGGGTTGTAGTCTTTGATAAGAAAGCAGTACAAGTTGTTTACATCGCTTTTAGCACAGATGGTGTCCTTAGTTACATTTTTAGCATTAAATTTATTACGTTATTTATTAGCAGAGATCCGTGAACAATCACAGGATATCATAATACTATTGTGGTATTTGCGAAGCAGAAAACATTTACAAATAAAATGAATGATAAGCTTGTCTTACTCTGACTCTAGACGGAATATTTCTCATTTGAATTGTTAGATTTTAGCTTTACTATGAAAAGAGAGAATTAATGTCGGTGGCCTCAGGAGTATCGCCTTTCAAAAGAAGGAACCTTTCGAAGATGAGTAAACTTGAAAAATGACGGCATCATTTGGGAGGCGGGTATGGATACCGCCGCCCCGGGAACTTTTATTGGATAACCAACATCTCTGCCATAGATCACACCAAGTGGTTCGCTACGTTTGGTGATTTAGCCCGGGTTCATGGGGTGAGGTTTGTCTAGGTCTTGAAAGCGGATGACCAGGACACACTGAACCCCAGATTCCTACCTACCTCTTAAACCCTTTTCCTTCCCAGAACTCTCCTCTCCTTTTTTCCTAAAAGAAACCCTAAACATGGCATCCCCAAAGATGACATAGGCCCTGAGGGAAATTATTTTCCTCAGGGCCTCCTGTGTGGAGCTCATGTAAAAAAAAATCGTTATTTGTCAAACATTATAAAACTATTTTTTTTTAATATTTGCATTTTTATTTTTTGTTAAATTCAGTGGAAAAGTGGTGTGTGCAGTGCAATGCACTGTCTACCGTATAAAGAAAAAAACTGTTCAAGATAAGTTTAGTATTATAAAAGGAAATAAATGACATACTTATTTAATTTTGGTACCTTTATAATCGCTTGTAAAATAATTATTATCGTGTTTTATTATGCTTCAACCAGTTATTTGTTTTTGGGGTGTTATGCCGTGTTGCGCTACCTCCTTCTTTAGCCAACGTTTCGGACATCGTTGCAGTGTCCATCATCAGGGCAGATCCGGCAGATCCGGAAGATGTGTCATCTGCCGATAGATGTGTCAAAGTCGGATCTGCCCTGATGATGGACACTGCAACGATGTCCGAAACGTTGGCTAAAGAAGGAGGTAGCGCAACACGGCATAACACCCCAAAAACAAATAACGAAAATGCTTTTGGCCGTGAAAATCGTAAAACTTATCTAATTAGGTACCTGGTTCAAATTTCTAAATATAGGTATGTCACCAGTAAAAATTACATTTAAATTGGTATGTTTAATAATAATTATTCAGTCGTAAAAAACACAATGCAAAACCTCCGAAAATCTGATTAATTCATCGAATTTGTCAAGCCAAAGCCTGCAAGAAACCGGTTTAGTTTAAACATTTGTTTACTTTAGACACTGCATTTTATTTAGGTTTTGTGCAGCTACCTACAATTTATTTTCGAAAAATGTTATGTTTATCGTATAATTTAATTATATATTTTTTATAATAAAATGAATTAATTTAATCTTCGATTAATTTAATAAATTTTTTCATGGCTTCTTTCTTCCGGATATGAGCATTTTTATCAGTTTTAAAAATATTATTGGAGGCAAATTAGGCCGGCCGCACACTTCCGATTTTTCCATCCGAATGTCTGATTAGACTAACGGAAGGCCTTCATGCCATACGTTTGTTATGAAAGCCCCCACACATCTGATCCGACAACCGGATCGGTAATAAAAATAGGCAACGCCCTTCCGCGCTGGCTGTCCGATCCGACTATTTATTACCGATCCGACTCTTTCTTTCGAATCGAGAGGTGGCAAATAAGTATTGACACTATTCATCACCACAGTAGAAACGTTAATTTGTAAAGAAATTCTGCTGTGTTACGCCTGACAGTTATGCCTTCTGCAGGCAAACTTGGTAATACCTTCAGGAGGCGAAACAGCTGTCATGCGTACTATTACTAATTAAACGGCAGAAATTTTTTTTATAGATAAACCGTTTTTTTTTGGGTAAGATGGGTAGGAATCTTGGGTTTAGTGTGTCCAAGTCATCCACCGCCAAGACTTAGACGAACCTCACTCCATGAACTCGGATACCTCTGCTAAGTTACCAAACGCGACGAATCATTTGTGCTGACCTACGGCAGGGGTTTCGGTTATCCATTAAATGGTTTCTGGGTGGCGGTACCCATTCCCGCCGTCTAAAAGAAATCATTATTGAAAATACCAACTTGAAATTAAGTCTACAAATTAAACTTGATAACAATAAATAAATATCCATTTGCATAACGTAAGGTTTAGGGAGTGCGATACTTGGAAAATAAAGGACTTGGCCTGGGAGAAAGTCTGTAAATAAATAAATTGCCCCATGGATTATATTTTGTTGTGTTTCGCTATCAGACAGATCATAAACGATTGAGACCAAAATTATTGGACGCACGAATCGGATGTGTGCAGGGGTTCGTTCGATCCGATAGTCTGATCAAACAACCGGAAAGTAAAATCGGATGTGTGCGGCCGGCCTTACAGTACGGGGTGACTACAGTATTTATAGGTACTGAAGATTTGAGTTGAGAAATTATTATTGTCGAGTTGGCGATGACAAAAAAGGCTGATGAGGGGGTAAAGCGGTGACTGGCTAGAAAGTCGTGACGTAGCGTGAAGTCCCAAAACTAGAGATTGTTGGTACCTGAAATAGGTTGTTTAATATTTAGCACATTCGAAATGGATGGTACATTTGCAGGTCGAACACTTTATACACTCGGCCTCTTTCGGGTGCAAAGCAATATTTGCATGTTGTATCCATATCCATATTTTGTTTGGAATGCAGTTGCAATAGGTTACAACACTGTGGGTAGCTTTAAGATTTTTGGAGAATAACCAAAACCTCCGACTTGACACAAAACTAATCACTAATCACTAACTTTCGTGTTCAGTACACGGTCAGTATTAAACCTGTGGGACAGTAGTCTGAATTTTTAATATAAGATTTTCGGATACTGATTGACAAACCGTAGACGTGTGTTATGGTATGTAGTTTTTTTTTATTATTAAATGACAGTAAAATATCTCAGTTCCAAAGTGTAACGACTAAAAAAATTGCAGTTTTGAATTAGGTACGGAAGTGCTTAGAATTCCAAAATGTATCAAGTGGTAATATATATGTGTTATTTTAGAATTATGGTTATTATTATTCTCCAAAATTACACATTTTAAAAATTAATATTTACGGCTTTTGTAATGTAACAATTTTAAAAGACCACCATACGCTAAGACATAAATGAGTCGTTCAATTTCTATATCTGCTATATCAACTTTCACTGATTCGGAGAAAACCGCAAAAAACTGTCACATCGCTACGTCAATAAATTTTTTTTTTTTATATAATTAATTGGAATATAATACATATTATAATATAATACATATAGTATAATACATTCGAAAAGCGTTCATTTTTCAATGTTTGTCTAGAAATATTTAAGTAATTTGGATAATTAAAATGGGGTAATTGTTCGGAACAAACGTCAACGGTTAATACGCACTTTTTTTATAAAACTTTTAGATTCTTCTTATTTACCATAAAAAACAACTATTTGCATTGGGGGAGGTTGAAAATGTTACATTTTTAAATTTATTTACGTAAATTGAAAATTTGCTTTCACACTGTCAAATCACTCTGTTTGCAGTTCGGAACAAACGTCAACGGTTAATACGCTCTTTTTTTGGATAAAACTTTTAAAATTAGGATAATATACACAAGCCCGCTACACAAACCCTGCTTTGCCAGACAAACCATTCAAAAACGTAGGCGGTTTTTAAAGTAAAGATAACATACACAATCCCGTTACATAACCGTTGACGTTTGTTCCGAATATTTACCTAAAATGGATATAGCGGATTTTGATACTCACTTCATGATTCATATGGAATATAGAGGCTTTTGAAACTCAACTGACCCGAGGGGCGTGTTTTTAAACCCGCTATCTTGGCAACATAACTGCTCGTGATTGGTTGAATTCCGGTATAGCGGGTTTTGATAGTAACTTCTTGAATGATATAGCGGGTTTTGTTTATCACTCGCAGTTTTAGTATGGTTTTGGTCGTGATAAAGGAGGTTTTGAAACTCAATTTTAGATTAGTTTTGTTTCTCGCAAAAATGTGAATAAGATGTCGTACTCAGATCATTTTGTCAAAAAATCGGATATAGCGGATCGGATAATATCGGAAATCGGATATATATCGGATATATATAAAAAAAGCGGGTATTAAAATTATAGGACTCAAATATGATAATTGCTTTAGATACGAACTGTCATAAACAAGTAGATATTACCGCGAGCCGAGTATCACGGGAAAGGAACGGAGCAACGAAACGCCGCTTGCGGTTGCTTCGTAATTTATAAACAGCGTAACAACCACGAAAATTCTCTGAAAACTCATTAATATCAGAAAAAATAAAGTTAGGTCTGTAATATTATTAACAAAAATATATATTTTTACTAGCTGACCCGACGAACTTCGTACCGCCTCAGAATCAATAGCTGTTGAATTAAATTCAGTTTTTTTATTAAGTTAAAAATTACGCAATGAAGCAATTATCAATGCGCAACTGACCGTGTTTTGTTTTTGTCAGTATCAGAGATGGCGTTGTGTACGGATTTATATTTTTGTGATTTTCTTACTTTTACAATTATTTACGGTAATTCGGGAGGCGGATACGGGTGCCGCCGCCCCGGGAACCATTTATTGAATAACCAACACCTCTGCCGTAGATCACCCCAAGTGGTTCACTACGTTTGGTGATTTAGCAGGGGTGCCCGGGTTCATGAGGTGACTTATGTCCGGGTCTTGGCAGTTGATGCGCCTGCCCACCTGCTGCGTGGCGGGCCGGATCGAGAGAGACTGGTTGAGGGAGGCCTTTTGACCTTTCCAGCCGGACTCTCTCGACCCATTGCCTTGCACCATAGTTAGAGGGATGGATTCATACGTCCGTCACTTCCGGACACACTGACCCCCAGATTCCTACCCACCCCTCATGCCTTTTTCCTTCCCAGAACTTTCTATCCTCCCCATTCCTTAAAAAGATCCTCCACACAGCATCCCCTAAGATGACATAGGTCCTGAGAGATATTATTTTCCTCAAGGCCTCCTGTGTGGAGCTAATGTAAAAAATGCAACACTGGCAACAGTTCATAGTGCACGTATTTTTATATTGCGCGATTAAATATCACTAAAACTGCATTTATTCTCATTATATGCTACTTTACAATTGTAGATTTGATTTAAAACTGCGTCTGTATTAATTATAAACTATAATAAGGTGTTGTTTATCTCTAATAACTTGAAACACTAAGATTCTCAGAGAAACTGTCAAAATATATTGTGTCAATAACATCTTACCAGTGACATCAAGTGTGTACAGTCCAGTGCAGGGCTATTCAACTAACTACAAACAATAAAAATAATCTACTAATTTATAAAAAAATAAAAAGAATTACATTCAGCATGTGCTCCAACTACAGCGCCCAGCAGTACATGGCCAATGCCAATAACTTGGTGAGTTCTTTAAATACGGCTATTATGGACCCTACCAACAGATTTAATAAAGAACAAATGGCAAAATTATTGCCTAAACTATCTGAGCTGCTAGGAACCATTGGTCAAATGGGTATAAAGTTGGGAATCATGGAAGGCGAATTAGGCGCCTACAAACAAATTATACAAAACCAACCACTCCAGTCCATCACTCAACTTGCTAATACCCCCAATTTATGCGAGGCCCTCGACGAAATCGAAGATAGGAAAACTAGATCAAAAAATATAATTCTTTTTAATGTTCCTGAGAGCCAGTCAACAACTCAAGCGCAATGTATTGTCGAAGACACAAACCGTGTTACAAGCGTTTTAAATAAGGTCACCTCTTTGGACGCCAACAAAATAAAACTGTACAGACTAGGGGCCAAGCGCAGTGACAAAATTCGGCCCATTAAAATGGAGTTTGGAGAAGAGTCACAAGCTAAGTTAATCCTCAAGAATAGACATGTTATTTCTAATGATATAAAAATCATAGGTGATCAGACAATATTACAGCGGAAACAATTGTCCGACCTGAGGAAGGAATTAGATGATCGCCTACAAGGTGGAGAAACGAATTTAACAATTAAATACATTAACTCTTGTCCAAAAATAATAAGTACATTGCCAAAAAACTAAGGATATTAACACCACTAAAAATTTATTATCAAAATGTACGAGGGATACGAACAAAACTTCAACAATTTTCCAAAACTGCATCAATTCTTTCTCACGAAGTCATCATCATTACAGAAACTTGGCTTGTTTCCGACATCAACACAGCTGAACTGGGACTACCAACTCACAATGTCTACAGACTTGATAGAAACAAGAATACTAGTTCTAAATCAAGAGGTGGTGGTGTCTTGCTAGCAATTTCTAAGAAATTAGTCTCAAAGCAGCTTAACACTACCTATAAAAATGTGGAACATGTTTTTATTATGATTAACACTAACAAAACAAATAAAATCATATTGGGTTGTGTTTATATTCCTCCTTCATCGGATCTAATTATCTATAAAAACCATATCGATGAGATTCAACTATTGATATCTAAATACCCCGAAACAAAAATAATCATCGCAGGTGACTACAATCTACCTAACATTAATTGGGATCCTATATCCTCAGAATTATCCGGAACTAATCGCTCTAACTTATCTAACATTGAAAGTGAAATACTTGAAATGTCCAATTTTTTAAATTTAAATCAATTAAATGAAAACAAAAACAGTAATGACAGAACTCTGGATCTAGTTTTTTCTAATGTCAAATTGGTAACCGTAACTAAATCCTTAGATACTCTTCTTCCTTTGGACAATTACCACCCATCATTAGATATAACCATAAACAACACTATAGGTGAAAATCCTAAAATTAAACAAATGTCTCACAACTTTCATAAAGCCAATTATACTGAAATTTGTGACTTCCTCCTTAAGGTTGATTGGGCATTTCTAAATGATGGTGAATTAAATGACAATATCAAACAATTTTACTGTATTTTAAAACAAAGTATAATAAGCCATGTACCTGTTACGTCATGTAATATATCAACTTTTCCTAAATGGTTCAACAATAATCTTATAAACTTAGTCTTTAAAAAGAAAATTGCACACTACAAATTCAAAACAACGAGGTCATTTCATGATTATACTGAATTTCATAAGTTGCGTAAGCAATGTGCTGTAACTTCAGATAAATGTTACAAAAACTATATAAAAGAAGTTGAAAACTCTATAAAATGTAATGTTAAATCTTTCTTTAATTATTCTAAGTCATTACAAAGCAATTATTCTTCTATCCCTAACATTATGAACTATGGTGGCAAGACTTGTACCAAAACTGATGATATTGTTAATCTATTTGCAGACCTTTTCAAAAGTGTATATGAGGATGATGTCCCTGTTGATAGTATTCCCGAATTTGTTACAGATATTAACTTGCAATTATCTGAACTAGTAATTGAACGTAACGATATTATTGCCGCGATTAAACTCTTGGAACCAAAAACAAGTTCTGGTCCTGATAATGTCCCATCCATATTCTTAAAAAATTGTATAAATTCTCTTTCTTATCCATTGTACAAAATCTTTAACAAATCTCTCAAAACAGGCCAATTCCCCAATAGCTGGAAATCCTGCTATCTCACCCCCGTGTTCAAGAAGGGTTCAAAAAACGATGTTTGCAATTACAGACCTATTTGTATTCTGTCTAGCATTCCTAAGCTCTTTGAAAAAATCATTCTATGTAAAATATCATCTAATATTAAACATGTAATTACCAATTGCCAACATGGGTTTGTCTCTTCTAGATCTACTCTCACAAACCTTACAGTATATGAAAACTATATAAACACAGCATTGACTAACAGGCTACAGGTAGACTCCATCTATACTGATTTTTCCAAGGCTTTCGATAAGGTCTGCCACAAAATATTAATAAATAAACTAAAAAAATTAGGGATAAGTGGTAATTTTTTGGCTTGGTTGATCAGCTACTTATCTGATAGGTTACTCTTTGTAAAGATCAATGACTGTTTATCCTACGAATTTATTGCTACCAGCGGTGTGCCGCAAGGTTCTCACCTGGGACCTTTATTATTTATACTATTCATCAATGACGTTACTAGCATTTTCCATGATATCGAAGTTTTACTCTTTGCCGACGATATGAAACTGTTTAAAGTCATTAATGATGTGCACGATTGTATAATCTTGCAAGAGAATCTCAATAGTTTTTTCAAATGGTGTTCAGGTAATAAACTTCAGCTAAATATTAACAAATGCCAAGTTATGAGGTTCTACAAAATTAAACGCCCAATAATATATAATTATGCACTCTGTAATGTAGACTTAATCTCTGTAGTCGAAATACTTGACCTAGGCATCATTTTTGACCAGAAACTTTGCTTTGTATCTCATGTAACTTCTATAGCCAACAGGGCTATGAAAATGTTAGGATTTATTTTAAGGATTTCCAAAGATTTTAAAAATATTCACACATTAAAAATTCTGTTCACATCTCTCGTTAGAAGCATTCTAGAATATAACTCTACAATTTGGTCACCTGTCTTTAATAATCACATTAATATCATTGAAAAAGTTCAACGCAAGTTTTTGAGGTGTATTAATTTTCGACTTGGAATCCCTTTAGAATCAATCAATTATGACTTTTTATTACACTCATTGAAATTGTCGAAGTTAAGTGACAGAAGAAAAATTTTTGATCTCATATTTTTATACAAAATTGTAAATCATCAGTTGGATAGCCCTGATATATTAAAGTTGATTCACTTTCATGTACCTACCATTAGATCAAGGTTCCCTAGTATGTATTATTGTGACAATTATACATCTGTCGCTGGATATAATTCTGTTATAAATAGAATACTCACCATTGGTAATTTTTATGCCAATGTTGCTGATATTTTTCATATTTCCTTATTAAAATACAAGGCTCTACTTATCAAGCATTTCAGCCTTACGTATTGTAACGAGGTTACTTCATAACAAGTTAATCTTTTTATTTCACTGTTCCTTTTGAAGTTTTCATTACTTGTTAGAAATTTTTTCTCTTATTATAAGAAATTTAAAAAAAAAACAATCTTTCTTCACTGTACTATGACTGTTTAAATATAATAATAATACATGTTTGTAAATGGCACTTTGTGCCGTAAATTTTAAATAAATAAATAAATAAATAAATTTCAGAGATTTATTATAATTATTGTATTTTTCCTTTGGAGGTGTGCAGACATACGTTCACCATTTGTCTCATTTTCGACTATTGACATTGAGTGTGTAAGAAAGAAGGGCAGCATTATATGATTAAAAACAAATGATTTTTCCTTTGGAGGTGTGCAGACATACGTTCACAATTTGTCTCATTTTCGACTATTGACATTGAGTGTGTAAGAAAGAAGGGCAGCATTATATGATTAAAAACAAATGCACAACAATCAACGCATTGACATTTGACGTTTTTGAATGTTTGGAATTCACGCACAGTTCAATATTATACCCCTTACAATATTGCTGCAGTTCTTTCAAAATAGGAGAATTCGTTCCATACAAAATGTATGGGGAAAATAATTTTCTTCGGAGTGGAACACCCTTTACTTTTAGGGGTATGAAAAATAGATGTTGGTCGATTCACAGATCTACCAGATAAGCACACAAAATTTCATCAAAATTGGTCCAGCCGTTTCGCAGGAGTATGATATCTAACACCGTGACACGAGAATTTTGTATATTAGATAAATCCTTTAATTAAAATCAACAAAAATAAATGTTGTTACGTTACGAAATTGATTCCCGTGCGAGCTAATAGCGAATTGACCCCTTGCACAGGCCCTCCGCCCCCCTCTCCCCGCACCGCGCGGCGCCCGTAGCCAAGCGCCGAGCGGCTCCCCGCATTCATTCCTCGGCCGACCTTCGGCATAACAACTGTGTCCCCGTGATTGCGCTCCCCGTAAACTGAACTCGCGATGTTTTACTTTGATTGTGCATTGTGCTCAAGAAGCTCCCGCCTAACCAGTACCCGTCTGACGACCGCCTATCTCCTGCTTGTGAGTACCAATGAACCTTCCTTCCCCTCTGTGTGCTAAGAACTGACATTTAACTTCACTATATACGCGTAGAGAGAGAGTTGATAGAACGATAGCAATTTAGTTAGCCAAATAACTATGTGTTTAGTGCCGAGGCTGGCTTGTGTATAATCCTGTTCACCTTTAAATGAATAAACCCTTTTTCGTGCATAACAACTGTGTTCTGATTGAGGAAGGAGACCTGGAGATTGTGAGGAAAGGAAGGGAAGTAGGAATTTACAAGCGAACCACAAACACTCGCCCTGGGTTTAAGAGGGACCTTGCTCGCGCCGGCTGTGCAGAGCTAGCCGCCGGCTTGTTTATTGCATGTCCTTTCCAGGTTTTGGGTTTGGCGTTGGCCGCAAGTAGCGCCAATGCTAGCACTGTCGCCCGACGTGTGGCAGTTTTTTTTTCCTCCCTCTTCACGGTCCCACAGTCTCGTTCTTCAATCAGCAATTGTTTAAACTTTATAATGTATAATGTTTTGTCTCGTTATCCCCAATTTGTCTAGCATTTCCATCAAGAACCCCGGCGCGATTGTAACTTCGAATTGCAATTTAAATTATCACGGGCACGATTCCTTCATTTTCGAGTCGTCACTCGACAAAACATTATCACCGGTATTCCTACGTAAAGTGCTCAACCAAGAAAGTTGCCGTCGTGAATAATATAGTGTTTACAAGTGTCGACCGACTAAATTTGCTAGTTTCAAATACAAGATTAATAGTGGAAATGTACACAAATATTTAAAACAAAGTTATTCAACAATTAAAATCCTGTATATGATAAACCAATTACCCGCTTCGTTTCCCGAAAGTTAATTAACCAGTTTTTATTAATAAACTTATTCCGCAGAGTGCTGGTCTGTATTTGATATCGACATATTCTGCGGGTAGGGGACTATTTCGCAAAATACTGGCCTGTATATATAACGGCATATTTTGCAGCTTAAGGGAAACAAGTGGATTAAATTCTTTCTACCTTTTGACAATTGGGCATTTTTTTTGTACTTCTGTCGTCCGTTTCTCCCTTTTTCTTGCGCACCTATCATCTTTCATAAAGAAACAGACGACATAATTCGAAAAATGCCTAGTTCGCGTTGACGTCGATTCCTCGAGTCAGGCATTATATCCGTATGCACATTTCTGCATATAACTTGTTATGACAAAAGGAAGTCGGCGGGTAAATACCAATAATTGGTGATGCTCAAATCAGGCTACAGCCTAGCCACGTAAATAAAAAAAACTATTCCCCAAGACATTGTTGAATTTTCAAACAAATACTTCCACGAAAACTCGTATAAAAGAAAAATATTTCTTTCCTTTCTTAAGAATTCCCCTTTGGAAAGCTAATGGAAATATTCAAAAACATGCTCGTTTGAGGCGAACCTCGTTTCCGTTTTTTTTATTTTTTTTCTTTTCCGGACTTTTGCAAATTTGCAAACCTTTTTCAAAAACATCGGAATAAATTCTAAAAACGTGTTCCATTAAGATGAATCCCGGCCTGTGAAATTTTCATATCCGGACTTTGAAAATTTTCAACAAATTTCCAAAACATTTTTAAGGGAAACCGCTGCCCAAATTTTTCTCGTTTTTGGACTTGAAAAATTTTCAACAAATTTCCAAAACAGCTGGATTTTTTTTCACAAAATCACGTTTTTTGAGGCAAACCGCTGCGCAATTTTTTTTCATTTTATGGTCTTTAAAAAATTTTCAACAAATTTCCAAAACATCTGGATTTTTTCACAAAATCACGTTTTTTAAGGGAAACCGCTGCCCAAATTTTTCTCGTTTTTGGACTTTGAAAAATTTTCAACAAATTTCCAAAACATCTGGATTTTTTCACAAAATCACGTTTTTTAAGGGAAACCGCTGCCCAAATTTTTCTCGTTTTTGGACTTGAAAAATTTTCAACAAATTTCCAAAACATCTGGATTTTTTCACAAAATCACGTTTTTTGAGGCAAACCCCTGCCCAAATTTTCAAATAAACCAAACACTTATAAAAAACGCGTTTTTTCCGAACTTTTTGTAAAAATACGTCCCCAGTGGTCAATCTCTGCCCAATTTCTTTCCAATTGCGAGTCTAGTTCTCACTTTTTCCAACATAAGGTCACTCTGATACGATCTTATACACCATGGAAATTCCTCAAGTTACGCTGGGTATAATCCCGCACGTCTTTACTTCAAGAAAGGAAGAATTACTACAGGCCCTGAGAAATAGAAAGATTTCTCCTAGGATAAAATCCAAAAAATGCCTTACTCTATATGCTTCTTTCTACAAGAAAAATACATCAGGAGGTTGCAATTTTAACCGGAAGTCACCTCTGACGGAATCAGTAAATTCCATCACATCAAGTTCTCAGGCGTTATCAAATTGGCAAAACATGCATCTTGTTAACCCTGATCATCATTACGCCCCTGACCTCTCTTGGCCAGTCGTCAATCAGTGCGATGCGGTCTCTTTAAAAGTCTTTTAATTCTTGTCATAAATGACGTGAGTTACTTGTAAATATTAAATGTAAATAATCACCCATATGGGCATTCGTAAGGTAATCCTTACACCCGAAGGCACATTAATGTCAACGGTAGCCTAACTCCTGTACATTCTTTTTCTTTTTGCATAATTTTATATGTTCTTGTACATCCTGCGTGCCTTGCCTGCTGTACCACAAGAGCACCTCTTATGGCACCGTTTTCATACTTGTATGCATCCTCTTCCTGAAATTGATCACTTCGGGAAAGGGCCTCCTTTTCCTCCTACCATCAACGGTTCCGGAAAACTCTTGCTCCAAGACGTCGCTTTCCTTTTCACAATTCTTGCAGCATCCGCGCGTTTTTTTTCTCACCTCATCGCCTCATCTTGTCATATCACCTTTTTTTAATTGTTTTGTGTCGGGTTTTTGTCGTACCAGTACGACATGTTGTAAATATAAAATCTTAAGTGCAAGTCTGTATAATAACCATTGGTTTCAGACCATTGCCGCAGCTCACTACTATGGTCACAGCACCATATTGTAAGAATGTCGCGACGATTTCTGTTATAATAGGAAATCCTCCCGTTTTTTCTTTTTTCTTTTTCCTCTTCACCCCATCCTAACACATTCATAGTAATGTTGTATATTGGGGATCGTTTCGAATACACCAAATGTACACACCTATCAGGTCACATTCGCTGGATTCGAAACAATTCAAGGGCAACCTTGTTGCTACTTGTGGTTTTTCTTCTTTTTCCAAAAATTAGAATGGCGCTCAACCCAATTGCTCTATTTTTTTCCAGAATCGTATTTTGTCGGATTCTGAGAAAAATATTTGTTATAAAAGTGACAATACGTTTCGTCCCTTCATTAACATTGTTCTTTGTACATATACAACTTCATTATGAGGTACAATATTTTATCATGACATCAGTTTCTTTTGTCCTTTATTGTACCATTATTCTTGTTTGAAGTTTAAAATCTTGGCCAGATCTTCATTAAAATTTTTGTTTATCGCCTTTTGGCAAGTCTTGTAACGTATGCTAATATGAAATTATTAAGCTATAGCAGTGCCGTATTAATTACATCATTGCAAACCGCCGTCTGTATTGAATGGGGACCCACATTTTCGAACGTAAACTTTTGTAACATTATAGGCGCGAGCCTTACAATATCTACTATTATAGGTGTGAACCTTACAATATCCACTGCTATAGATGCGAATCTCATAATATCTTTGTGTTTTTACACGTCACGGGGAGTCCGTCATAACTACTCATTGTTTGCTCGTCAACACAGGGTTGTTGATCGAGAGGGTGATTTATCTCATTAAATTGTTTTAAATACCTATTGGGCTACTGTCTTTCAATACTGGGCAAAATTTGTTGTAAATCGTTCATTCCTGTCACGTGAGACGTGAAAACGTGACAATATCTACCATCATAGGAGAGATCCTCAAAACATCCGCCATGATACGAGAAGTTCGTTATGTCGTGTGTCTTTTGGCATGAGAACCGCCCCTTTTTGGTCGTGTGTCTTTTGGCATGAGAACCGCTTTGTTATAACTGTGTACTTATATAATCTGTGCACCAAACGTGAAGACGTTACAATACTCACCATGAGTCGGGCGAACGAAATAATATCTACCCCCCACGTTTGTGTGACCTACCAAGTGTAGATCACACGCCTTTTATTTTCTGTTATCAGAAAATTTTTATGTCATTGTATTCCTTTTGTCCCACACTACCAAATGGTATTATTATGTGCCAGGATAACTGCTGTAGACCTTGTTTCACCTTCCACTCAGAGGTCGAATTTCGGAAATAGCCGAGTCCTCAGCAGTTTTCTTCGTTCAAATGTTCCCAATTGTCACCCTTTCCCTTCCTCGAAATTATCCGTGAATGGGGATATATGCGTTACGCACTTGGCGTTTCGTTTGTCAAATGGGACAACCTTCATACACGGATCCTTTCAACTTCCTACTCCTTTCCCACTTTTCATAACTTAATTGTACTCAATGTTTTTGTTCTTCGAAAGTAGAAAAAATGCTACCGTATAGACGTGAGCATAGGTCATGGAAGACCAACTTCTTTCGAACGTGGCATTTTGTCATACGTACAAACCCTTACCTACGTGTTCTTGGAAATGTATTTAGTTTAAAAAAAAACTAAATGGGTTAAACAGAACCTTCCTTGAATACGTACCTTTGTAATATGTATAAGTCTGTAGTTGCATTTAGTTAACTCTCTCTCCGTCTCTCTCTCTCTCTCTACACGTCAAACAAATCCAATCTTTCTCAACATGCACACCTTGTTTCTCTCCAAACCTTTTCATCATTGGTCTACCAGGCAGGTAAACTTCAAGAATTTTGTTCTAATAATAATTTTTTCGCCGGATTAATAAGAAGACCAGCAGCTCTTCACCCCATCTACACCTGCGCCTCTCTTCATGCTGCCTTCACTACCGTCACGGAGGTCCCATGCCTTCAAACCCTACGTACCAAAAGCACCCGACCACACCTAACATAACCTAGTGTGAGTCGTGCGTGTAGTTGCGAATTGTATCATCACAAAACCATCACTCAAACAAACCCGAGCACGTCAGCTCTAAGTTGGTTCATGTTCCTGTTGCCATCGTGCAAATGTTCCTGCGGCATCTCGCAAATGCTCCTGTTGCCATTGTACAAATGTTCCTGCGGCACCTCGCAAATGTTCCTGTTGCCATTGTACAAATGTTCCTGCGGCACCTTGCAAATGTTCCTGTTGCCATCGTGCAAATGTTCCTGCGGCATCTCGCAAATGTTCCTGTTGCCATTGTACAAATGTTCCTGCGGCATCTCGCAAATGTTCCTGTTGCCATTGTACAAATGTTCCTGCTGCATCTTGCAAATGTTCCAGCTGCACCTTGCAAATTGCTCTGTTGCCATCATGCCAATGCTCCTGTGCCCTTGCGCAAATAACAATACCAACAATTGTTCATACAACAATCCCACTGTATACAAACCAGTGTACCAACCACCATCACAACAACGGCTGTCATGCACACAAACCACCTCCTCTATAAAGGACCAACCACCAATTACAATTCCACTCTCCAGTACCTCAATGATGTCATACTGGCCCACCCACAGGATCCGGAAGCAGCTACCTTTTTGACCTCTGTGACAGGTAGAACCCTCTCCACCACCAAGAAGCCTCATCCTGCGTTCTCGTCTTCGTGTTTTCTTTAAGGCCCTAGTGTTCCTTGAGTGTAATCTCAAACGGGCCAGGTTACTGTGACAAAGTAACCTTGTAACTTCAGTGCAACGTTCAAACACCCCAAACATCCTACGCAAACCACGCTACGCAAACTTAGCTCACAGACCAATGATACAATTTAGAGTCATTTTTTTTCTATCACTGCATAACCCTTGTACCTTTCTCCAGCAGGTCCTTGTTTATATTTATGTATGCCACTGCTCTTTCATGTACATTCATGTATAATTCTTTGTTCACCATGCTTTTTTTTCTCTTTTGTTTTTGTTTCTACTATTTTGTAGCTAGCAACTTTTTCTTTCTCTCTCTCTCTCTCCCCCCTTTCTCTTGGATTTTTTTTTGTTTTGGCACAAGTGCTGGAAGGGTAAGAGGATTTCTTAGCCCTACTGCTCCATTACCACGTCGCCTTTTTTGCGGCGAGGGGGGAAGTGTTAGCCAAGCGCCGAGCCGGGAAGTGTTAGCCAAGCGCCCGTAGCCAAGCGCCGAGCGGCTCCCCGCATTCATTCCTCGGCCGACCTTCGGCATAACAACTGTGTCCCCGTGATTGCGCTCCCCGTAAACTGAACTCGCGATGTTTTACTTTGATTGTGCATTGTGCTCAAGAAGCTCCCGCCTAACCAGTACCCGTCTGACGACCGCCTATCTCCTGCTTGTGAGTACCAATGAACCTTCCTTCCCCTCTGTGTGCTAAGAACTGACATTTAACTTCACTATATACGCGTAGAGAGAGAGTTGATAGAACGATAGCAATTTAGTTAGCCAAATAACCATGTGTTTAGTGCCGAGGCTGGCTTGTGTATAATCCTGTTCACCTTTAAATGAATAAACCCTTTTTCGTGCATAACAACTGTGTTCTGATTGAGGAAGGAGACCTGGAGATTGTGAGGAAAGGAAGGGAAGTAGGAATTTACAAGCGAACCACAAACACTCGCCCTGGGTTTAAGAGGGACCTTGCTCGCGCCGGCTGTGCAGAGCTAGCCGCCGGCTTGTTTATTGCATGTCCTTTCCAGGTTTTGGGTTTGGCGTTGGCCGCAAGTAGCGCCAATGCTAGCAATGTACCTATTTAGGTGACTAACAGTCATAGTTGATCCGCCCCCGGAATGATATTTACTATAGAATTATCATTATTCTTGTATTATTTACCAATGTCAAACGTAAAATCGATTTAAAAAACATTAATTATAAGTCAGTATGAATATCAAACGAATTTATGTACAGTGTCGATTTTTTGTACTTATGCGCCGGTATACTCGGTACATAGAGATAGATTTTTTCCTAGATGCATTTGAATGAGAATATGTTTTATACTTTTGTTATTCAGCGATACATCCTTTCTGCACAACTCTTCGGGGTCACTTAACCTAAACCAACTGCACATCGTATATAAGTACGCAGTGCGCCGCGCGCCGGGGGGAAAATTGTCGGCGGATCAACTGTCAGAGAACCACCTATTTATAGTGGAAGAATCCTGCTCAAAATTTTGATTCCTGATTATCTTAGAACTGTATTTTCAAGTTGTTGCACTTTGGATCTTGATTTGGGAATTCCTAGCATGCTTGTTATTATATAGCAGGTAATCTGGTATGATCTTGAACGTGAGAATCCAGTGATTCCAGTCACGCAATGCAATGCGATGTGCTTATCTCGGTATTTAATTATTAAACTGTTAGGTGTTGTATTCCTAAGTCATTATGCATAATGAACTGTAAACCAAAACCCTCGCGTAAAAATACCTTATTCCAGTGCGAGCAGTCTGTCAAGGCAGAGCACTTTCTAAATAACCTTGAAATTCGAACGAAAACACGCATTACTTGCGCTTGCACAAGTTTGAAAGGAGGCGTCTACTAATATCTACAGGAATTCCAAAAACTGAAAAAATCGAACTAATATCTATGAGAACCAAAGTGTTGATGAATATCTACAGCTCAAACTGTTGACTAATATCTATGAGAGCCAAAGTGTTGATGAATATCTACAGCTCAAACTGTTGACTAATATCTATGAGAACCAAAGTGTTGACGAATATCTACAGCTCAAACTGCTGACTAATCTATGAGAACCAAAGTGTTGACGAATATCTACAGCACTGGCAGAGGTTGGATTTGCAATTATGAATAGCATATTGGAATAACGTAATATTGCGTCTGCAGTTTAAAAAACTTAATTTATGTAAGTATGTATGTAAAAATCCCTTATATCGGACTATTGGACACATTTAGCTGATTAGTCCAACCTACGCTCTGTAGATATTTAATTAGTTCAACCTACGCTCTGTAGATACTAGTCAACACTGGGACCGTCATAGATATTCGTCCGACCTTAGCTCTGTAGATATTAGTCAACACTCTGAAGTTCGTAGATATTAGTTCAACATATGGGCTGTAGATATTCGTCCGACATACAGGCTGTAGATATTAGTATCTGGAGTCGTTTGAAATTGTCACCCTATTTCGCATATTTACCCTACGCAATAAAAAAATACTACCGTGAGGAATGTTTCGTTTCATTTGATGATAAAAAAAATTGTGGTACGGTACTAAAGAACTTATTTTGCAATCATACCCTAAAAACATCATCATCATCACTCTTGGCTCTGTAACTCCTGGTGGTCTTGGCCTCCTCAAGAGCATTCTTCCACTCATCTCGGTTTTGTGCTAGCTCTCTCCAATTTAGAAGCTCCATCTTAGATATATCTTTGAGGATTTTGTCGCTCGTTTTTAATCTTGGTCTTCCCAGGCTCCTTCGCCCTGAAGGAGCGCTTCGGGTTGAAGGGCTCCTTTTTCAGTTCAGCAGGGACTTTGGCTCGGTCATTCTCTCTACATGACCCAGCCACCGAAGTCTTCCCAGTTTAATAAATTTTGTGACGTTTAGATCCTTAGACAGAGTATATAGCTCATTGTTATAACGTCTGCGCCAAAATCCATTTTCTAAAACCGGTCCGAAGATACGCCTCAAAGT
Source organism: Limnephilus marmoratus (assembly GCA_917880885.1). Lineage (NCBI taxonomy): Eukaryota > Metazoa > Arthropoda > Insecta > Trichoptera > Limnephilidae > Limnephilus > Limnephilus marmoratus. The sequence continues at coordinate 22,437,729 of OU862914.1, read as the reverse complement.
TTTCCTTTCAAAAACGTCCAGTGCTCGCTTATTCCTCTTAGTTAGTACCCAAGTCTCAGCTGCGTAGATCGTCAAAACGTGTACGTATTTTTATCGGGGAGACCGGCCTTTATAAAAACAAATTACTATGTTATTATGTACAGTATAGAATAGGATTATTAAAAAGTGAAGAGTAATAGGATCGGTTGTTTAAAACATAAAAAACTCATGTTTTCTAAGAAAAATTTCGTTACACGAAAAATTACTATATTCGTACCCGACCACATTGCTGCAACTCACTAAAAAACCCTCAAACAGTCAGTTCATCATTTTTCATCTCTTTACTTCACTTCCATAATGAGCAATGGAGCTTTGAAAAGACAATTCAAATGTTACGAAAAAACAGCAGACAAAGCTTATTTTCATGTTTTGAAATAAATTTGTGCCACATAAGATATTTCGAGGAAAGAATGCACAAACTCAGACGATTCCATTACATACCTACCTCAAATGAAATTCTCAAACACGTTTGACATAGGCTCCCTTTTCAGAGATTGGAGGTTGGCCCAGGGTAATCATCACGAACCGACGAGGAATAACCCATCATAAATATCATCTTTCAATCTTATGCACGTATCACAGTGATTCCCAAAGTATGAGAAATCGCTATCCCGGGAGCGCTGGAGAAATCGGGTTTCCTCGGAGGGGGGGTAGGGGGCGATAAGGGGGGTGACGAGGGCAGTAAAAATGCAGTTTTTATTGTCAACATTAGAAATTTGTAATATCTACATTATATCACCGTCAAGAGTAAACATTATTCGAAAATAATATTGTTACCTAATTCCAATTTTGAAAAAGCGAGATCGACAAAAATGAGTTAAAAATAGGAGGTCCTAATTTCCGAGTTAGTTAAGGCGTTTGTCCCGGTAAGACAAGAGATCCTGGGTTCGAGTCCCAGTTTCGACGGTTTCTTGTTCTTTCTCATGTTTTTAGTTTATATTTATCAGTATTAACTTCTTCTTTAACGATATGTTATATTTATTTGTTGCTGTGATAATGACTGACAAAGGGGCGGCGAGCCAAATAAGTTTGGAATACGATGAAGTGGCAGGTATTCAAATGTTCAAAGTCATGATATAAAAGATATAAAATTTCGGTTTTTATACCAGTGCAGTCAAGTGTCTAATCGAAACTGGGAGTCCGCAGTTCCATAAGAAATCATCTAAAATATATAGTGCGAGAAAAGCAATTTATAATCTTTCTTTGAACCGATCATAAGCAAAGTTCGTTTGTGACGTGAGTATCACTTTCTTAATTATTGTTCACGATTTAGGATGTGTACTTTGTATTACATTTATACTTTCTCGTCTGGCTTGATCATTCAATCCATATCCAATATTTAGGTACAAAAGTAACTTTTGAAAATTTCGCTTCTGTTGCAGGTCGAAATGTATTAGTGGGGAATATTCAAACATCTAAATAATGTTATTAATTTAGTTTTCAGATATTTTTTTATTTAATTATATCTGATCTAAATCGGTTGACGAAAAATTCTTATGACGCGTAAATTTTTTTGTGGCTATTGAGACAGAAAATCTAAACACGGCCTGGAGTGCTCAGAATCGTATACATGTTTATTTAAGGGGGGGTGAAAAGTGTGGATTGCAAATAACGCTTGTTGTTAAATAATAAGTGATATTTGAATAGGGCATAATCTGGGAAAAGCGTTAATGATTGTTATTTTATACCTTAAATAAGCGAGCAGGTGTCTGTTTTATAATTCCATCCACTGTACTATCTGCTATCTAAGGTTCGATAAAGTTAAACATGTTTTTGAAACCAGCAGCAGGGACGATGGAAATCATAGATTGTATTCTATCGATTATATTAATCTTAGAATTTTATTTTTGTTTAGTGATAAGAAAATAGTATATTAAAACTAGCTGATCCGGCGAACTTCGTACCGCCTCAGAAACAAAAACTGTTGTCAACTTATTAGCTGAATTGATCTAAATTGTTTCTCCCTGCGTATACCATACCTTGATCTAAATTGTTTCTCCCTGCGTATCCTTTCCCCTCTCGCGTTCCCTCTCCCTCTCCCCACTCCACTTCTCCCCTTCCCCCGTCCCGCTAACCCCCCTTCCTGAGTTCCTTGCCCCCCCTCCCCCCTCCCCCTCCCCCCCACCCCCCTCTCCCCTCCCCCTCCCCCCTCTCCCCCCTACCCCCCTTTCCCCTCCCCCCTCCCCCTTTCCCCCTCCCCCTCCCCCCTCCCCCCTCTCCCCCCTACCCCCCTCTCCCCTCCCCGGTTCACAGTTCAATATTATACCCCTTACAATATTGCTGCAGTTCTTTCAAAATAGGAGAATTCGTTCCATACAAAATGTATGGGGAAAATAATTTTCTCCGGAGTGGAACATCCTTTACTTTTAGGGGTATGAAAAATAGATGTTGGTTGATTCTCAGACCTACCAGATAAGCACACAAAATTTCATCAAAATTGGTCCATCCGTTTCGGAGGAGTATTGCAACAAACACCGTGACACGAGAATTTTATATATTAGATGTATAGGGAAAATAATTTTCTCCGGAGTGGAACACCCTTTACTTTTAGGGGTATGAAAAATAGATGTTGGTCGATTCTCAGACCTACCAGATAAGCACACAAAATTTCATCAAAATTGGTCCATCCGTTTCGGAGGAGTATGGCAACAAACACCGTGACACGAGAATTTTATATATTAGATATAAGTGGATAAACAGGTCTTTAAAACACGCGCGATTTTTCGAGCACGACGGCGTAGCCGAGTGCTCGAAATAAAGCAAGTGTTTTAATGACCAGTTATCCACGAATATTTTACGCTATTTTTTTTTATTGGTACACTTTGAAAACATAAATAATATTATTATTAAAAATTTGGAAATAAGAACTATTAATGAATTCGTGATGTGACATCACAATATCTTGTTGTCATGGAAATGAAAAACACAAACATTAATTTGCAATCTGTCACATAAGATTAATAGTTGACATCACAGTTTTTACTAGTTATTGTGTGTTGTAAAATGAGTTATAACATTGATAATTTAAATACCAAAGCAGAATCGCGGTTAATACCTGAAAAATCCAAAGACGTTTATAAAAAAGAATATGAAAGGTTCATAACATGGATGGAGGAGCAAAACGTAGTAGATGTAGATGAACGAGTTGTGCTTGTTTAAAATATTCCTGTCAGATTTATAGTTAAAAGTTGACATTTAGACTTCACATTTTGTTGATTTGTTGATGTTGCCATGGTAACTTTAAAAACGCGCGTTCCATAAAGTGAGATTTAAACACGCTAGAGCGTACTTTAAATGAGTAAAAAAGGGCACCAATAAAAAAAAATGATATTTGAACTCGCGAACCAAAAAACATTTTTTTTAACAAAAAATTTGCTTTCGGCGCAGTGCTGTCTTTTGTTACATAATCACGTTATTTTTTCATCATAATATTTTACAGCATAACTTGCAAAAGGGTTATTTTAAACAAGCAGATTAAGATATATATTTAATTATTTTAAGTTAAATACTTTTAGAAGTCACAACTTTTGAAAGTTCTGGTCAAATCTTGGTGGAATCTCCATTTATATAGCTTTCCTGACGTTCTAGTTGTTTTGTCAGTTGATACGAATTTTACTTTCACGTAGTCCAGTGGACTAAGCTTGGTCCTTCCTCTACTCATTTTACCTGAAGGCTGTATTATGTATAAATAAAAAGCCTCTTTGGTGGCCGGATCTCCTGTTCTAGCTACATATCCAGCATTCTGTCTAAGAGAGATATACAATATATTGCTGATAGATTCTTAATATTATCAGTGCTTGTTCGTTGCCCCCGAAAAAACGCTTTTTGGAATGGCTCGGAAGATTCGCATTTTATTTTAAACCTTTTTTACATGCTTCACGCTCACTGAATAAATATTATGATAAAAATTTTGATGACAGTTAAACAATGAATTAAAAAAAAAACACACACATACAAAGAAATCAGAGTGTGCATTGTGTGTTTTTCTTTTCGTCGAATTTCAAATCACAACATTGCCGAACAAATAAGTTTTCACTTCAAAAGAAAAATAAATGACCGCTGATTGATTTCGATCTCGGATCTTCGGCTTGCCTTGACAGTGTATGTGTGTATCCAAAAATAATACTGGAATGATTTATATCGTGCCATTTTTGGGAAATGTCACCCAAAAGGCCCCCTCCCCACCCATACCTCAATTGGGGATGCCATAGTCATACTGGGTCCAATCTATTGGGAGTAGTTTTGACTCAAAATGTCATTTGCCTAATTACTAAAATAAATTTTAACGATGTATAAACTAAGAAGGTACGAATCTTCGGGACGGAAAATGTTTGTGGTTCAACAGTACACCACCTCTAAAATGGATATCTTAACTGAATAAGATTGCAATAATAGTCACAAGGTTATCGTTATCAACTATTTTATAACAACTTAGTTGTGTTACCCAGGGCCCAGGAAAATCGGAGAAAGGGGATGCCCGGTTTATTGGTAAACGCGATATTATATTATTATCTCAGTATTAAGAATAATATACAGATGATTCTAGGATTATTGCATTGATTTTAGTTTATTTCTTAATCAGGTAGGTAGCTTAATTCAAAAGCAGTGGTAGGGATTTAGGAACCGTAAAACACATGCTGATAAAATAAATACATTAAAAATATTTTGCTAATAAACCGTGGTATGGTCCAGCCACACAAAGCGTTCTGTTGTAACCTCTTTCTATTACTCGCGTCGCTCATGAGAAAGATGGAGATCACAACACAAAAAAAGATCTCAAAAATGCGAAAGCTTTTTGTGGTTGTTTTTGATGCTATCCCGGCACCATCTAATAGAAATGTAATTAAATAATCTGTTTTGATTTGAATCATAGATTACAAAATTAATATGGATGTCTCTATCGCGAAAAAGTTTGAACAGTGTCAACCCGTTAGTGATTTTTAAGAAATTATAAAAAAAGTAATAGAGATATTGTTATTATCATCTCCGGTTTTACAAGATGTAGACGTGGAACTTAAAATTCATTACTTCACTTTTTTTTACATGAGTTCCACACAGGAGGCCCTGAGGAAAATAATTTCCCTCAGGGCCTATGTCATCTTTGGGGATGCTGTGTGGAGGGTTTTTTTTACGGAAAGGAAGGAGAGGAGAGTTCACTCAAGAGAGAATTCACTCAAGATGCCTTCAGATATAAGTACATTGACTTTGGTTGTACGGCCGTATATCCTCTTTACATACTTACTTGAAGAAAAAATCTTCTAAAGGATCAGGCCGGACCAATTCGTCGCCCGAGTTCTTAATTGTCCAAACTATCATTTGCGTATTTTACAGGAGGAGGTTTTCTTTGATTATTTCAATGAAACATTATGATAGGTGTGTAAGACGAAGCTATTTACGTAAAGGTAAAGGTCTCATAAGTTGAAATAATTCTTAATAAGGTGACTTATTATCGTTTTTGATAGTTTATTTTTAATTTTAAAATGGAGATTGAGCAAGAATGCAAAATCAAAATTAATCTTAAGGAGATTGACCACACTAAAATGGAGATAGAGCAAATTCTGCATAAATATTTTCCGTGCTTAAGACTGTCATACCAGCAAATCATAATTTCGGTTCCGACTATAGCGCTCACACATCAGCGGTCGTGAGCGGACGTTTTTGGCACTAGATTTCGTTCCGCAGCAAGCTTGGTTTCGCATATCTACTAGGACCATAACACGCGGAGCTAGGGCTGGCTTACAGTATGGGTCAGGTGAAGATGTTGAATTGTCGTTTCCAGAATTTTAATTAGTAGTAGGCAGTTATTTGTAATTTGTACATCAAAGTACATAAACATAAATATATACAAATGAAATGCGTAAACACAGTAGGTATAAAGTAGATGATATAATATAGACATGAATAAAAAATTTGTTATAATTTTTAAATATTTTGTTTTTTAATTGTACTTTAACCGAGTAATATTCAGTTGGATTGTAAAAAATGTCTCATTTTGAAATATTTATTCGTGTGCACAATGGCATTATTAATAGATTAAAACGGAAAATAATATGAAATATATTGATAATAGACTAATATAATAGAGACTTAGTCATTAGAACAGAAATTATTAACAAAAACACAATTTGAATTACACAATCACAAATTAAAACTGTCATTTTGACGGGAATTTCAAGCGCATGATGTCTGGCCTCTCTTTCGCAGTCCGTTAATGACATCTGTATTTTTTTAATCGTATTTTTGAAACCCTGGGGATTTTTCGAAAATTTCAATCCGAAAAATCAGACCATTTTTTATAAACCGGAAAGACGGGACGTAATTTTATGGGTGCGAAAAAATGATAATTACATGGTCGAAAAACATTAAAAAAAAAAAAAAACGTTTTCCACAAGAAATGGCACAGGAGAATAACGAGGCATACCAAAAATATTACATCTCATAAATATTTTTTTCCTTGATACATCTTATTGATCATAAATCAATTATAATGTTCAACGTCTATATTACTAAATACAATGTAATATACTTGTACGTGTAAATTATAATAATAATAAGAAAATTATAAAATTTGATTTTATTAAAATCAGCACCACTACCATTATACCTCTAAAACACGTACAGACAGCGTAAAATGTACAGGGTTCTCTTCATAACATCTGTCAAATCAAATGATAAGTTCGCAGATAACAAACAATAAATCTAGAGAACGTTAAATGTCAAATTCAAAAAAATCGCCTGAAATCCCATATAAAAAAAAATCAGTATGAAATTTTACAAAATTAATATGAACATTTTCGGAAACGGGACATTTTCATGTAGTGATGTCACGGGCCCAAATAATGGATTTATTTATTTTAAAATAAAAAAACTGTACATTTCTAAACAATTTTACTAACATTTCCTTAATCTTAGTAAAAAGATCTATCCACATGATTTTTTCCAAGTCGTTATGAAATCCATGCAAGTGGCCTATTATCACTTGATTGATAATCACATAATCATTAACCATTAACAACTAAATATTATAAATGGAACATAACTGGTTTAAATTATATTCACTATTTTATGTACAATTACTTTATATACAACTGTATGCTTCCTAAATAAACATAAATAAAATAAAATAAAAAACACTGTTTAACAGGAAGTAACTTCTAACCAGTGTATAAAAAGTGTTTTAATTTTTTTTAAATGTAGATTTGGATTCACCGGTCGTTCTCAATATAAAACACGATCATTAGCTTTCAAAAACATACAATCGGGTAATCGGGTGAATGGTATAATAGAATATATGTATATATAATTTCATAACGCCGTAACCACTTTCTCCAGATCCGACCTGCCATGCAGCTTTTTTGTAACCAGCACCACTTTTCGTAACAATCACCACTTTTCGTAACGATTCACCAGTTAACCCCATGTGTCGAGCATGCGTACAGAAGTTTTACTTTAAAAAAATGGGGCATTTGGGACTCTTGTTTTTTGTATCGTATAATAAGGGACAAATAAAAACATTTATTTTTAAATATAAAACTTTTTGCATAAAAATATTCAATGAAAATGAAATTCGGTCAACCCTGTAGATTTTACGAACGTGAAACAAGGAATTCGTATGTATTTACAATTTCGTTTCCAAAATATTATTTCAAACTGTTGTGATTCAGAGCGACGCGGACACGTCCTCGTCTGGCCACGTTTCGGACCGTAATGAACTGCGAAATTTTGTGTTTCGGCGCTATGATAAAATCGTGAAATGCGAAGCTGTTATTTAATTAAAATTAAATGCTTCCCAAAATTATTTTTCGGTCAAACTTATTTATGATTGGTCAATAATGTCTTAGCACAATAAGTATGTAAAAAAATATGAAATATATTAGTTTATAAGTGCGCAAATAAATACACAAATGGACCAATTTTCGTCAAGAAACACATGTACGTACATATTTTTTAATGATTTTATTGAAACTAAAATTAAAATTCTAAGACACAACTTTGCTAGATAATGTATTGATTTGTTTTACTGCATGATTATATTATTTGAAATGGGTGTGGTATAATACAAAAACTTTTTTGAAAATTTAACAAATCTGCCAACGACCTATGGAATAACCTTATTATACTAAAAATTAAAAAAAATTCGAAAAATTTATTACATAACTATGCTAGATAAAAGAACAATCTTTCGAAATCCATTTATAATTTTTTGTGGAAAAGAGTCAATACGTCTAAAAACTTTTTTGAAAATGACATATTTCTGGTTTTCTCTACCTATGTCCTCTTAATTGTGCAAACGACCATCTCAAGTTATATACAGGATGAGTTTATTTTCAATATATCTATTTTTGATATCGACAATTCGTGGTGGGATATATATATATATATATATATATATATATATAAAACTTATTAATTAACTAACTTGTCTGTCCCTCATTATTTTCTATTCCATTTAACCGATTGTGATGAAACTTTGGGTAGTTATTGTGCGCTTGCACGCTAAAACTTCTATGTATAATGCTGGGCTCTGACTTTATGAAATTTGCACACATATTCCCTTATTATTTTCTGTACCATTCATCCGATTCCGATGATACTTTCATGGAATGTTTTACGCATGCCCGCGAAGGTTTCAATAGAGTTCTGGTGTTATCAAATTTGCAATTAAGCGAGTTCTGGTGTTATTAAATTTTCCTTAATTATTTCCTAAACTATTCATCCGATTGCGATGAAACTTTGGTGGGGTATTGTGCGCACGCCTGCGAAAATTTCTAAATATAATGATGAGCTCTGGCGTTATGTAATTTTGATAAAAATTACCTAATTATTTTCTGCGCTTCCGGTGAAACTTTGGTGAGTTTTTTTACGAACGGCAGCGAAGGTCTCTATATGTAATGGTCAGATCTGGGGTTATGAAATTTGCTTAAAATTCCATTATTGTTTCCTGTACTATTGAACCGATTGTAATGAAACTTTGGTGAGTCGTTGTGCGCATGCACATGAAGGTTTCTACATATAAAGGTGAGCTTTGGCTTTATGCAATTTGCACATAAATTCCCTTTTTATTTTCTATTTCATTCTTCAGATTCCGATGAAACTTTCGTGAGTTGTTTTACGCACGCCCGCTAAGGTTTCAATGGTGAGTTCTAATATGTAATGGTGAGTAATATATAATGGTGAGTTCTGGCGTTGTGAAATCAATGCATCCCTCATTATTACCATTTATCAGATTGCGATGAAACTTTGGTGAGATATTGTGCGCACGCCTGCGAAAGTTTCTATATATAATGGTGAGCTCTGGCGTTTTGTAATTTGTATAAAAATTACCTTATTATTCTCTGCGATTCTGGTGAAACTTTGGTGAGTTGTTGTACGCACGGAAGCGAAGGTCTCCACACGTAATGTTGAGTTCTGGCTTTATGAAATTAGCATTAAAATTATCTTATTATTTCCTACACAATTTAACCGATTGTGGTGAAAATTTGGTCAGCTGAAACCTCCAAGGTTTCTATGTATAATGGTGAGCTCTGACTTCGTGATATTTATTAAAAAAAAATACATTATGTGACTTGCGAGTTGTTTGAAAAATGTGTGTATTTTACAAAGTTAAGCGGTAGGGGGGAAGAGGGGGGGGGGATGGGGAATCCGGGAGGGAGGAAGGAAGGAACGAAGCGGGGGGAGTCGCGGGAGTGAAACAAGGGAGGGTCGACGGGGAAAGTGGAAGAGGGAGGGGGAGGGGTTGGAAGGTGAAAGGGGAACGCTGAAGGGACCTTGGAAGGGGAACGGGGCGGAAACGGGAACGCATGGGAATGGACGTGCAGCGATAATTATTTAAAAAATACCAAAGCTATAATTAAAACACATTAAATTTTGTTAAAAATTTATTGAAATGCTTTTTCGTGAAAAAAATACAAACAATCTGAGAATAAGGCAGAGGGAACGCCTGAGAGGAACAGGGCGGGAACCGGATCGCTTTGAAAAGGTCATGCAAAGGTAATTTAAAAAAAATAATAATAAAACTATAATGAATCACATTAAAATATTTTATAATTTTATTGATTTTTTGTGAGAAAAATAAAAATAAATTAATTAATTAATTTGTGTATTTCACAATTAATTCATTTAAAATAATATAAAGTATATTTGCGGCACGTTCCGGAGTGGAAGATACTCTCAGTATCGCCCTGGTGTAAGACCACCATTCAGAATTGAAACGTTGCTTGAAATGGCTTCTGCCGTGTTTGGTGATCAGATCTGAATAGCCAGGTACTTCCCCACCTTCCTCTTTCCTATCTCCTTTCCCTCCCCACTACCTTCAGCCTCACAACATGCACTGGCTCCAGACGGGAGCAGTTGGGACTCTTGTGCGGTATTCATGTAAAAAAAAGCGGCGTGATTCAAAAATAATAAAATATTTTCCACAGAGTTAATAGTTTTTGGGTTATAATAAAAATCCTGGAAAAACTCTTCTTTTTTCATATTCTTTAGCTAAAACTCAAATCCCAACCATATTTTTGTTGACGAAACTCGGATTCGTAATCAGCACCCCACAACACATAAACGAGGAAAAAAATCAGAACTGCACCAGAATTTATTAACTGCCTAATGACTGTACTACTTAATTCTTAAATGACAAACAAAGGCTTCATACAAATACTGATAAACTGACAATTTCAAATCGAACTTCTAACTTTAAAATGAAATGACAGTCAACAATACTGATTTCGACAATAAAAACTCTCGGAAAGGAGAATCCGAGTTAAATCCTAAAAATGAACACGCTGTATTACAAAGTTCCTTGCCATTTATAAAACAAAACTGAAACGTCATTGATAAAGACACTTAAAACCAATACTAACCGCTCTATTTCAGCACTGCTGCATATGTATGATCTTTTGTCAATAGTTTTAGACATTTTGTTGTAATTTCGTTATTCAAAAACTCACTTGTAATACAATTAAATGCCTTTTGCTTCGCGTAACACACCACAATAACAAAAACAGTGTGAAGTAAACAAACAACATGGCGGCGCGGTATCGTTGATGGGCGTGCTGTGATTGGTCGATTGGTGGAGATTGAACTAAGAAGGAGTTTAACTAATTAAGAACTCACTTTTAGAATATTGTTGTGGACATTGACATTTTAAAAAGCTTGTAATTAGTTGTATATGGCTCGTAAAACTATTTTTTATTTATCTAACGATACGAAATTTTATCCTTAACATTAATGCATTTAAAACTCATTTTCGATAAAATGGTAGTTTGCACAATTAAGAACTCGGGCGACGAATTGTCGCCGGATCAACTGTCCGCCGGATCAACTGTCCGCCGGATCAAGTGTCGGCCGGATCAAATGTCGGCCGGATCAAATGTCGCCGGACCAACTGTCGCCGGACCAAATGTCGCCGGATCAACTGTCATGGAACCGATTTCAGAGGAAGTGAGTTCAAATCAATTAAAAAAAAAACTTTATTCCAGGCATGCTAGGACTTCACTCCTTGAATAAGAAAGGCGAAAGCCGCCGCCCACTATTCATACAGAGTATATATATCATAATAGATATTCAATAGATATTTCAGTTTCAAAAGGAAACTAACTTCGATTCTATCTTCTAATTAACTTTTATTATTTTTCTTCTTTTTATAATGTTTCTCTTTTAATATTCAATACCTTACAAATAAATCATGTCATTATTTTTGTTTCATTGATTGTATCACGCACAAATAATCGAATCAATATGCCAACGTTCTAGCTTTTATACATTACACTTTGTTTTACGTCAAGTCTTAATGCCTAAATTGTAATAGTTTTTCATTGGAAGAATTTTATTATTTATCATTTTATACTTAAGAGCGTTTAACCAGCCAGTGGACGAAAATCCACATTTCGCCGAAAGTTGTTCTTACGATCGTGCAGGGCGGTTACAATGAGAAAGATTAATTATTCTCCGTACCAGCTTTTTTAAATTATAACTCAATATCGAATTTATTTCAATCCAAATTAGCTTTAATTTATACCTTCATCCAAAAATGCTGAAAGGCGTGATGATAAAACTATTAAAATAATGTACTTTTTGTAGTTATTTTTTGATTATAAGTATTTATCATTTTTCAATAATGTCTAAATTTAATAAGAATGTTAAAAAAATCTGAAATATATTAGTTTGTAAGTGCGCAAATAAATACACAAATGGACCAATTTTTGTCAAGAAACACATGTACGTACACATTGTTTAATGATTTTATTGAAACTAAAATTAAAATTCTAAAACATACTTTTGCTAGATAATGTATTGATTTATTTTACTGCATGATTTTATTATTTGAAATGGGTGTGGTATAATACAAAATCTTTTTTGAAAATTTAACAAATCTGCCAACGACCTATGGAATAACCTTATTATACTAAAAATTTTAAAAAAATCTCAAAATTTAGTACATACGAATGCTAGAAAAAAGAACAATCTTTCGAAATCCATTTATAATTTTTTGTGGAAAAGAGTCAATACGTCTAAAATCTGATTTAAAAATGACATATTTCTGATTTTCTCTGGTAATGCCCTCTTAAATACTATAGTAAATTTAATCTAAAAGCTTGTTAGGGTGTTAATAAATAATAAACAAATGTTACACCATTGATCTCTATTAATGACCCGATTCAAGTGAGCATTTTTAGTTATGTGATTTCTTCCTTCACTGGCATAATATTATTTTGTCGTCACTTTCTCCGTCCATCCGCTCTGGTTTTCCAAATGCTCTGGCCTCCTAGTAGAAGCGCGTCGATAAAAGTTTCATCAATAATGTAGGTGACATAGTTCCCGAGCAAGACTAAATGGCACGGATTACCGACATTATCGATGAAACCTTTATCGATGTGCGTGTATAGGGGGCCTGATTGTCCCTTTCTAAATCCTGTTAATTATTTTCGTTATTTGTTTTTGGGGTGTTATGCCGTGTTGCGCTACCTTCTTCTTTAGCCAACGTTTCGGACAGCGTTGCAGTGTCCGAAACGTTGGCTAAAGAAGGAGGTAGCCCAACAAGGCATAACACCCCAAAAACAAATAACGAAAATACTTTTGGCCGTGAAAATCTAAAAACGTATCTTGTTAATTGTGCTAACATGGACCTTGTATTATTTTCAGACCTCTACAATTTATTGTAAATCGGTAACATTATGTTTTATCACACACACTACGCCTCGGACATACTTCTTCATAATGCCTCACTCAGACGTTTCAGTTGAGTAACTTTTACTAAACGACAAAAATGAAACAAGATTTCTTTCAATCGTTTCAATTTAAATTGAAAGTTTGCCTCAACTGAAATTGTTAGTGCTTTGTCTTGCGAAACAAACATAAGAATACGTTTTTAAAAGGTCGTATTTAGTTCAGAAATAGATTCTAAGAAGAATTAAATTAAATGCATCTAATATATTTTGAGATTAGAACACACTGAAGGGAATCTAAATGATTTACGAATTTCTAAAGAACAGTTTCCTCAAATTTTACTTACTAAAATTCAATATCAATTTCAAAAACAGGATATTAATGCCAGCAGCATTAAACAACATTGTAAAATTGTTATCCTATTTTCTTTTTGCTAATGGTTCTGAATGTCTTATTTTGTAGGTATATCTAACGAGGTCGATCCCAAAACACTCATTTCCAAAAACAATTTTTGCCTATTTCATATTTTATTTTCTATAATTTTTAATAACACCCAGGGTTCATAGGGTGAGGTTTGTCTAGGTCTTGGAGGCGGATGACCAGGATACACTGAACCCCAGATCCTACCCACCCCTTAAACCCTTTTCCTTCCTTTCCCCAAAAAAACCTTCCACACAGCATCTGCAAGGATGACATAGGCCCTGAGGGAAATGATTTTCCTCAGGGTCTCCTGTGTGGAGCTCATATAAGGAAAAAAAGCATTTCAATTTTTATACAAATCGTGCTTTTGATCCCAATGACAGGGATCTCTTCGGTACAGGTCAAAAAATTTAAACATAATATCTTCCGACATTTCCAATGTGTTTTTTTTTTTAGTTGAAGAAGATGTCATGCCATTATGCAAGTACGTCTAACTACTTTCGCCTGAAACCTGTGATTAGACATTTCTAATCGGCGTGAAACTCGAATAATGACTCAGACTTGGACAACAAAAGTAGACGGGCTTTGAGCTATATTTATTCAACTGAAAACTTGATCAACCTTGTTTAAATGGTGTTCACCAACAGAGTTGATCAACTAAAGTTGAAACGTCTGAACAAGCCTTAGCGGGATTTCGCGTTTACCAATAAACTGGGCTTCCCCTTTCTCAGGGAAATGATATATAGGTACCTACTTGTTCATGTAGACTTGTAGACTTTATAACCTTTCGACCTCTCATTGAGTACTTATTTATTTTATAAATATATCTGTTTGTACGAATGTCACGATGTGATAACAGCCGATAAGAAAAGTATGGTACAGTTAATGCCTTATCTTTACTCACCACTCACCAGACCTCATGATATTGCCTTTGCTGCAGTAATTTTTTCTGTGATTTTAGATGAAAGGGGTACTTAATACTTCTGTTGAATTATGAAATTTGTTTATTATTATGCATAATTCAGATTAAATGTTAATTAGACTCATCAATGATATGTAAGTAAGTAATTTAAAATTATTTTTATGTGAAAACACACAACAGCGCCCGTGTATGTGCACTGTAATGTTGGGCAGCGTTACCTGGTTGGGCAGCGTTGTGAGGCAGGTTAAGGAAGGTTTATTAATGCGAAACGAAAAAGCGCCACTAAAAAGACACAATCACATAAATCTATAGGATTTAGCCTGCGAGAGAATGAGATAGTATCATCGGTCTCCTCCTCATGTGGTGCTCGTAGCCTCCTCACTCTTGTCTACTTTAGTTTCGTGAAGGTTTCATTTCTACCGCGTGTGAGTTGAACGTGTATTTTTTTGTATAACTTTTTTGATTTGATTCTTTGTTTTTGAGTAAATCGAATCAGAAGTTAAAATTTATTCGGTCGAATTTTTTTGGGTTCTCTGTGTGATTTAGATTCACCAGTTTTCCGCTTGTACACCGTGTATATTTTATCACCATTAAATGCTTTTCAATTATTTATTCCATAAGGCAAATGGAAAATTACATGAAAACATGACATATTAAACTTCGAGACCCTGGTAATTCGGCTAACACAGGAATGCGCATGATGGTTAATGCGCAGAAACACTCTAATTTGGGAGGCGGGTATGAGTGCCGCCGCCCCGGGAACCGTTCATCGGATAACCTACAACTCTGCCAGAGGTCTTCCTAAGTGGTTCGCTAGGGTGCCCGATTCATGGGGTGAGGTTTGTCCGAGTCTTAGGGGCGGATTGTACCGGTTGCACGGCAGGCCGGGTCGGGAGAGGATGGTTGAGGAAGTCCCTTTGACTTCTCTAGCCGTACTCTCTCGAAACATCGCCTTGCAACGCAGTAAGAAGGATGGATTCGTACGTCTGTCACTCCTGACACACTTTCCTCAGGGCCTCCTGTGTGAAGCTAATATTAAAAATACACGTTTTTTGTAGGAGGCGGGATCATTCGGAAAAATCATCAAAAATCATTCTGCGTTGTATATGAAGGGCCAAATGCATTATTTAGTTTGCTAAACTCTAGTTCGAAGCAAATCACTCATTATGTTGTGTGAAAGTTGTTACGTTACGGAATTAATTCCCGTGCGAGCTAATAGCGAATTGACCCCTTGCACAGGCCCTCCGCCCCCCTCTCCCCACACCGCGCGGCGCCGGTAGCCAAGCGCCGAGCGGCTCCCCGCTTCCATTCCTTCGCCGGCCTTCGGCAGAACAACTGTGTTCCCCGTGATTCGCGCTAGTCGCTCTCCGTGAACTAACTTCACGATGTATTATTTGAATTGTGCTTTGTGCCCAGTACCTAGCCAGACGGCTGACTCCGCATCTCCCGTTATGTGAGTACCAATCTACTCACCTCCCACACCGTGTGCTATGAACTACTTCTAACTTCACTAAACGTGTAGAGAGAGAGGAGAAAATTCTCGTTAGGCTAGCAGTGTAGTTAACCATGTGTTTCGTGCCGAAGCTGGCTTTGTGTACCACCCTGTTCTGTTTTTACGAATAAACCCTTTAAGTGCTAAAACTGTGTTCTGATTGAGGAAGGAGACCCGGGGATTGTGAGGAAAGGAGGCGGAGGAGGAATTGCCAAGCGAACCACAGGCACTCGCCCTGTTTTTAGGAGGAACCTTGCTTGCGCCGACTCTGAGCTAGTCGTCGGCCGTGTATTGCGTGTCCTTTACAGGTGTAGGGTTTAGCAAATGGCCGCAAGTAGTGGCAATGCTAACAAAGTATTGAGATGCAGAGGTAGGTACCTAATTATTGTACCCAATCCCTCCAAAGCGACTACCTGGTACCTTGGACTACAGATAAAAGATTTACCGATAATGTCGATAACTTAAAGTATTTTACTTTATAACAATAATAATCTAAACGAAAATAAAATGTAGAACAAGACACAGAACAACAGAAAAAAGACAATGGTTGCAACTGGGACTCGAACCCAGACCTCCACCACATTGCCACCTTCTGTCAAACCGTCATATTTGTCAATCTCATATTTATATATACGAGTATATATATATATATATATATATATATATATATATATATATATATATATATATATATATATATTCATCCGAAACTCTCGCCAGGTTACAAACCAATTATTAGAATGATATAATTTTAAATTTTTACGGCCAAAAGTATTTCCTTTATTTATTTTATTTAATCCACTGGAGCGATTTCAGTCGAAAAATGGACCACTCTTATTTTTCTGCGATTGATTTCGGTCCAAAAATGGACCACATTTTCCTACCAATCGTAAAACATTTATTGTAATTATTTAAAACATTTCCTGGGCCAGCCGTTTATTTTAACACGAAGCTATTTGAAATGCTTTATCTATTATGACCACAGATGTTGCAAATCCAAACTTCGTAGACTATTTTAGAACAATGTTAAAAATATATTTTTTTAATTTTTTTTTCCCGCCGAATTTTTGAACAGCTGTTTACGGATAAAATTAAGTTCTTTTTTCATAGATATGCACCTTTAATTATCAAGCATACCACAGACAACATACAGAAACCGAAAATATTCCATGTTGAAGCGAATAAGTATCCCTCACGGCAGTTTCAAGTAAAAAACACAAAGGATTCGCGCAATTATAAACTTTACGATTTTTTTAATATTTTTTTCATAAATCCTACAAATATGAGATAAACGGTAAAATACAGGCTATTTTATTGACTATATAGCACTATAATAAGTTTTTATGTCTCCATGTCAAAATTCAAAGGCATGATTTTTTTAATGTTGACGAAAAATTTAAAAAATGACCATCTGGGAAATCTCAAGCAATCGAAGCAAATTTATTTATTTCGCGTGATCGCTCCAGTGGTTAGATGTGTTACATCTGCCCTGATGATGGACACTGTAACGCTATCCGAAACGTTGGCTAAAGGAGGAGATAGCGCAATACGTCAAAACACCCCAAAAACAAATAACAACAATTCTTAGAATGATTGTTTCCAATAAAAAAGGTAGTTGCCCGTAATACGGAAAAATAATTAGTTGAAGATAATATTCTTAATTCTAAAATTTCAAATATGAGTTTGACAAATATGACGGTTTGACAGAAGGTGGCAATTGCGAAATTGGTTAACGCACACATCTCGGTTAGACGAGAGGTCTGGGTTCCCAGTTGCGACCATTGTCTTTTTTCTGTTTTTCTGCGTCCTGTTCTATTTCATATTTTCGTTTAGATTATTATTGTTATCTTCTTCTTCAATGATTAATTAGATTGATGGGAATAACCATCAAAAGTTATGAAAAGACAGTTTTTCTTATAAAAAATGGAATATTTTACGTTTATATAATGTCGATAACTTTAAGTACTTTACGTTTTGTTTAAGAAGGAGGTAGCGCAATACGGCATAACACCCCAAAAATAAATAATGAATATTCTTTAGCACCGTTGAGATTTTAAGCGACTAAAAAGAGATAAACACATAGGTACATCTACATATGATTTAGCCTGTGAGAGAATGAGATAGAATAATCGATCTTCGTAGCCTCCCCACCCTTGTCTACTTTGGTTTTCTAAAGGTTTCACTTCTACCGAATACAACCAAAATTAGTCTTATTTTACTACAACATAATTTTATATGTTGCTAGGTCCCTAGACAGTGGATACCAAGTAGACTGTTCGTATCACGACTTCTCCAAAGCCTTTGATACTGTGAATCATGATATCTTACTCATAAAACTTGCCCAAATAGGTTTTTCCCTTCGGATGTTAAAGTTTTTCATAAGTTACCTCAAGAACAGAAAGCAATTTGTCACCCACGGAATCTTCCAATCTGCTGAGTTTCTTGTTTTTTCAGGGGTTCCCCAAGGATCGATCTTAGGGCCTCTTCTCTTTTCTATTTTCATTAACGACATTGCTGGTGTCATTCGTTTTTCTCGCTTTCTGTTGTTCGCTGACGATCTAAAACTATTTCTTCTAATAAGAAATATTGAGGACTGCCTGCGCCTTCAAGCTGATGTTGATAACATTTCAGAATGGAGTCAACAAAACCAGCTTCATTTTAATGTCTCGAAATGCGTTGTTCTGACTTTTACCAGAGCACCTCACCTACCACAGGTACACTATGCTCGGTCACAATCTCAACCGAGTTTCGAATATAAAGGATCTTGGGATTATGTATGAAAATAAGCTGACATTTCGTCCTCATATCGAAGGGGTTTGCCAGTCGGCCTTAAACATGTTAGGGTTTGTTCTCCGAACCGTCAGAGTTTTTCGGGATACCCGTGCTCTGAGGATTTTATACTTCTCTCTAGTCCGCAGTAGGCTGGAGAGTGGTTCGCTTATCTGGAATCCTCATGAGGTGGGATGCTCCCTCATGTTGGAGAGGGTTCAAAAAAAGTTTCTAAGATTTCTCTACATGAGGGAGTACGGCCACTATCCATGGCTCTACCCGACGAACTTTCTTCTGGGCATGCTGGGACTCCACTCCCTGCAGCTCAGAAGGGAGGGGTACGCTGCTACCCACTTATTCAGACTGCTGCGTGGCTATATTGAGAATTCAGCCATTCTGGAGCGCGTGAGTCTCTATGTTCCGGATGACTATCTTAGACAACGCCAGCATAGATTATTCTATCTTCCTGCCTGTAGAACTAACCTGCCAAAGTAGTCCAGTCAAGTTAAACATGAAAAGGGGGTTGTGCTTGCAAAACGTCCGATCATTCTGAATTTTTTATATGTTGTTAGGACCGAAACCAGTAATAAAAAAAAAATTTGCAACTTCGAAAGTGCTGTGCGAGTGGCGGTGGACCTAAAAAACCAAGAAATTTTCGGATTTTTTTCAGTTTTTGCTCAATATCTCAGTGAAGGAAGGGTCTGACCGGTATAGTTAGTATACATACTTTTAAAGTAGACTAAATTTGCTACAATTTGAGATAAAAGCAAGCTTTATACAGCCATTAGTTTTCAAGATACAGTTCTTCGAAAATAGGCCATTTTTTCCAAAAAGTGAATTTTTTTCGAAATGGTCAGTTATTTTGTAAAATATTTTCTAAAACACGTATCCCACGTCAAATATTATGTGAAATAAAATTGTAGTAAATTTAATTAGCTTTCATTTAAAACTAGATTGATATCTGTAGACCTAACGGTTCTCTCAAGAACGCCAGATAACCAAAAACAGTCATAGACGGGTTTTGGGGGGAAAAAAAAATAAACTGTTCTCACGTCTTTTTATGGTTTTATTTATCAAACAATTACAAATTTTTTTTGTTATTGTTAACACATTTTTGATGAAAAAAAGAAAAGATAATACATCTATCGGGAATTACGTCATCTTCAAACATTGTTTTATATACCTACGTACTAAAATGCTTGTACAAACATCATGGTACCTACTGTAAGGACAAGTTATATGTACACAAAAAATAAAACTAATATAAATCATGTAGGTATTGTGTCTTGGTTGCCAAATCATGTCTTTCTTTTTATCTTAGATGGCCCGGGCTTAGGCTCGCACGAAGAAGGTGTCTCGATATCTGTGATGGACGCTGGGAGAGGCGCCCAGTCTGTAATCGGGTCATCTTCATAGTCCGAGCATTTCAGCTCCACATCCGGGACGTTGTTGCACAATTTTCCACCGTATGACTGACAGAGGACTGAGCAGTGGAGCCCAGCCTTTCTGCACGAGCAGCTCCCTGAGCATCCTTTCTTGCATTTACATAAAATTTTTCGAAGAAGGGCAGGAGGTGCGGGATCCATCGTGGTGGGGATGGGTGAGTCCTTGAGAAGACAGCTTCCACCCCCATTCAGTAGGATTCAAGTTGATTCCTCGCCACTTCTGTACTTGGAGGTAGCACCTTGCTGCATGGTGGCCTGCGGCAACTTCCGTCGGTGGAAAACGGGCGAGGCTTATGCTTGTTGAAGTGACAAACGTCTTTTACCTCAGGAAATCCAAAGTATCCCTCGCCATGTCACCCCCATATAGAGCCACAAAGCACTTGATGCCTGCTTCACTTATGGCTTGTGGGGTGGAGTCTGGCCGAAGGAAGACCTCTACTTGCTCAGCAAGTGGTTCACTCTTGCTCAGAAGTGTGGTGATTTTGGTCTTTCCTTGGCCAAACGGTGCTGAGGTGGTATCGCACCCGGTAAACGCGTGGGTGAATAGTACCGTTCCTGGTAAATGCCGGGAGCCCTGGTGATTGTAGGAGGTCGTAGAGTAGTGACAGCAACCAGCTTCACCCTTGGTGCTCTTCTGAAGATAGACGTTTATCTCTTCAGCACCTAAACCATTGAGAAGAACGAGCAGGTCGACGTCTTCTCCCACTATGACGACCCGATCGGCTACTGCTCTTTTTAAAAGCGCCATCATGACGATCTCTCGATCCGCATCTTCTTCGGCAACAGCCACTTCTACTCCATCCTTCTGAAAGGTGTCACAGTGAAGAGTTATAAGGCGTCTATTATTGTTCTCATTGCCCAATACATGCTCTTGAGCAATTTGAATTACTGTGGATTCATCGGTCAATTCGTAGCTGGAATGAGCTGCATAGCGCCGGAGTCTTTCCCCTGTTTTGGTGTTTTTTTTGGTAGCATCTTCGGAGTAGCCGTCAAAAACGATGGAGACGTTCTTCCCAAAGTGGTTTCGGACGTAGGTGGTATAACGCGTCAAAAGTGCTCGAACCGTACTCTTCCGCTGCCACACGACCTTGTGCAAGAGGTAGCCACCATCCAAAATGACGTGAGTGCTGGCATCTATCGGCGTGTGGCTGGAAAGAGGAGTGAAGGCAGAGTACAGAGTAAATTTTGTGCCCTTGCGCATCCCTTGTTCATCGAACAGAGACATCGGGAACGGGGCCAACTCATATTTGAAGTCATCCTGTAAATCCTGTTCAGATTGCTTTGTAATACACACTCGCTGGAAAATTGTGAGCGGATCCACAGCCACTCTTCTGTTTTTGTCCGGCAGTTTAACGGTTGAGGTGATCGATGCCAGCGTGGTAACTTTATTTTTCCGCTTTACTACTACCTTGTCGTACATTTGCCCCACACTCTTCATCACTCCCTCCGTTCCAACTCTCTGGGCTGTGTGGCAATTAATTTCAGGACCTGCCAGTAAACCACTACTGATAGAAATCAAACTGTCAGTTTTGGGAAATGGAGGGTGGAGAGCAAACCAGGAGGTCAAGGGGGGGGGGGATAATGAAAAATTTTTGCTAAATGATGACTAATGGAATTACTTCACAGCACAATAAAACCATAAAAAGACGTGAGAACAGTTTATTTGATTTCCCCCCAAAACCCGCCTATGACTGTTTTTGGTTATCTGGCGTTCTTGAGAGAACCGTCAGGTCTACAGATATCAATCTAGTTTTAAATGAAAGCTAATTAAATTTACTACAATTTTATTTCACATAATATTTGACGTGGGATACGTGTTTTAGAAAATATTTTACAAAATAACTGACCATTTCGAAAAAAATTCACTTTTTGGAAAAAATGGCCTATTTTCGAAGAACTGTATCTTGAAAACTAATGGCTGTATAAAGCTTGCTTTTATCTCAAATTGTAGCAAATTTAGTCTACTTTAAAAGTATGTATACTAACTATACCGGTCAGACCCTTCCTTCACTGAGATATTGAGCAAAACTGAAAAAAATCCGAAAATTTCTTGGTTTTTTAGGTCCACCGCCACTCGCACAGCACTTTCGAAGTTGCAAAAATTTTTTTTTATTACTGGTTTAGGTCCTAACAACATATAAAAAATTCAGAATGATCGGACCTTTTGCAAGCACGGATGTACATCTTGACTGGGCTAAAGGTTCTCCCGGTAGGAAGGAGTTTATTGCTCCTGAACCAAATCGCCTCCGAGATTAATATGTTTGGCGTCAGTGAGGAGAGGTTCAAGAGTGAAATTCTTTTGATTCTTGAAAGAGTCTCTCCACATTGACGAGATCTTTCACCACTGCCTGAAATTTTTTTTGAAATTGATTTATTTCTTGATTTTTCTTTTTTATGTATAAATATTTGTAAAAATTTTTTTTTTGTATACTATTTATATGTATAACGTAATTTATTATATGTATTAAAACTAAATTTGTAATGTGTAAGAAATTAATAAAAACATATTATTATTATTATTATACAAACTACTTTAATCACATTGTTTAAAATAAAATAATATTTATTTTTGTATCACTCCCTCTACCATTGGGGTCCTAACCGCTTTGCGACAGAGGTCGTCAAGTTATCTGTAAAATATTATTTTATCCCTATTACCAGACAACAGAGAGGCATGCATACGCGGAAGACAACTCAAAGCACTACATTGTAACTGTCCCATGTGCAGAAGATAATAAAATAATCTTCTTCCTGTGTTGTCCTCTTTATCGAAAAAAAATGTTCTGAGCACCCACGCATAAGGGAGTAACAAATAGTTCTGCTTCCGTTTTTATTTAATTAATATTTTTTTTTGTATTTCTTGGGCATTAACTTTGTTTACGAAATAATATCTACTCCGAGTTTGCGAACCATCTAATAGAGACAGGCCATAGCTTCAAAAAAGAAAAAAAAAACAGAATTTAAACATTGCAATGTAAATTCATATTTTAATTTGCTTGCTTGGGAAACTTTATAAATTAACAAAAAAATTAAATAGAAAATTAATTTAGTTAATAAAATAAGAGCACCTTGTAAATCACCTTTTCTTACGATGTTTCCATGAAATGTTGACTCCTCTCACCGTTCTCCCCCTCCACCAAAATCCCCCCTTCCACTAACCCACGCCTAATTAATTTTTTGAACTTGTATAGAATTTTTAAGTTAGTCTTAAGTTTGCTCGTGAATGACACGAAACCGGTCGCAAAAAATATAAAATTAAAGTAACAAATGTTCATTGAAAATTAAAACTCTTCAAAGCAATAATTTCTTTAATATATAAGGCAAACAATAATCACATGTTAATGACAGTAATAAAAACGTGCAGCAATAAGATATTTTAATTTATTACTGGAGCCAATTCCTGATGTCATAGATAGGTGATAACTTCTTTAGCACCGTTGTGATTTGAAACTCGGTGAAAAGGAAACGAGCGACACTAAAAAGACACAAACACCACCAATATAAGATAGCAACAAATTATTTATGTAATTCACGGGTACTCGGTTCCAATAAAGTGGTATAAATCGCTTGACGAACCTCAGCGGCCAGACATTTAGCGGACCAAGGATCGAATCCTACGAAATCCAAAAAAATAAAATATTTTTATTTTTGTAAATCAATATCCTATCTTCAAACCACTCCAAAATGAACAGGCAAAATAAAGCGACATCTAGCGACACCGAAGAAGAAAACTCAAATACTAATAAGATGACCAGTTGTATAGGAAAAGGTGCACTGGATTTCGATGACAAAGATGTGGAAAAAATCATCCTTCACATTGATAAAAAAAGTGTTTCGTAGTCTCCCCACTCTTGTTGTCTACTTTAGTTTTCTGAAAGTTTCACTTCTAACGCGTATGAATTGCACACTATGATTTTTTTTTAAACATTATTCAAACTTTCTTCTTTTATTTCTGAATTATTATATTATATTATGTTCTTTTACCTATTTTCATATTTACTTTGATATATTCTATGTATAATTAATTCACCCTACCCGAGATCTGGAATAAAGAGACAAAAAAAAATTATGCATATTATCTAGCGCACCCCCGTGAAAATCACAGATCCTAATATCTCGTAGAAACGTGTTCCTCTGTCATCACGTGAGTACCAGTGTGCGGGTACCGGATTCGATAGTTTCTGGTCGTTCGGCGTTAGAGGTCAAATTAATTACCTACATGGAGGTAAAAGAGTAGAACCATTTTTTCATTTCGTGTTGTTTAAATTAATTTAAAAGTATAATATTAAGGGGAGGTAATTTATTTTTATTCCAATAAGGAACTCCAGTGAATAATATTCTGGCTTTAAAAAAATATGTTCATATAGACCAATAAACGCAGATTATGAACATATAAGTTTTATTTAATAATATTAAACGCAGAGTTTTTAAAAAAATATTAAAAAGTCCATTTTTAATCGAGTCGTAAAAACACGCCGTCAAGGTGATGTCACTGATCGACGTGTCGTGACGTCACTGTAAAGTCATTGTATGGGAATGTATGATATGATACAAGCCATCGTATTATGCATTCGTTTATTTACATACTGTTTATAGAGATTTAGTTGTTGTGTTTATTGAAACCCTATTTAGGCCTAAATATTGTTTAAAAAATAAAGGTATCTCTTATTAGTTTATCTCTATTATTGAAAATATTCAAAAACTACAGCACAAAAAAAATAGTTATGCTATTTCTAGGGAGAATACTCCGAACAACGGAATTCAAAATAGCGGCAGTTGATCAGCTGATTGCCCGATCCTATACTATTTTTTCAGGAGCGATGACGTCACACAATTCACCATACATACGGTGGTTTTCACACAATTCACCATACATACGGTGGTTTTCGGGGGTCTTAAAAATCAAAACTTTGACAATTATTTTAACTATTAAAACTAACTCTAAAAATAAAAATAAAAATGCCATTATTTAAGTTAGAAGGGCATTATTCATTAAAAAAAATTAAAAAAATTGGACTGGAGTTCTCTATTACTACATCCAATTTTGAAAACGATGTTCATATTCAAAGCAAATTCTAGTTCTGGAGTTCATTGAACTGGTAATAATGACTGAGGCCCAACCGAAATTAGTTTGTTTTTTAGTATGCTCTTTCAATTGAACGTAAAATTTATTTATAATCCGATTTAATCATCTTTATATTAAGATGCCGCCAAATCGATATGCGGATGTATTTGATTTGATATATCAAAGCGGATGCCAGGCCTAATAACTGTTTGTTTGCCTAACGGCCGAACCTAAGTTTGCAAATGGCTTTTATTGTTGTTGGTACTCGTTTTCACTGCCGATTTGTTTGTTGTTTAACCCCAAGCATATAAAATAAACCGAGTTATAATAGTTAACTTTACTTAGCGACAGCACTGACTTCGTAATTTGGAGGACTCGTGTCTCGGGATGGCGACAATGACGTCACCCGATTCATGTATTGAATGGCATAAGTTCCTAACTCAGGTACAGACTTTACACCGACACTGGTTGACTTTAGTAAGCGTAAAGTAAAGTTGTATCAGAAGGAATGTATTGTTCACTTTTCGAGCACGTGTTTATCAAAAGGTGTGTAAAGTTTTAAAATGGGGAAATGAAAAGATAACACATGTACGTTATCTCGGTTTACCTACCACAAGGAATCGCCAAGAATAAATAATCGTTTGAGTGGCTGAAATAGGTAATGGAGTTTTTATGAGAAACAAATTCAATTTGGGAGGCGGGTGGGGTACCGCCGCGCCGGGATTTATTGGATAACCAACACCTCTGCCATAGGTCACCCCAAGTGGTATGCTACGTTTGGTGACTTAGCAGGGGTACCCGGGTTCATGGGGTGAGGTTTGTCCGGGTATTGGCGGAAGATGCGTCTACCCACCAGCTGCATGGCAGGAAGGATCGGGAGAGAATGGTTGAGGGAGTCCCTTTGACTTATTCAGACGCACTCTCTCGGAACGTCGCCTTGCACCGCAGTAGGAGGGATGGATTCATACATCCGTCACTCCTGGACACACTGACCCACAGGTTCCTACCCGCCCCTTATACCCTTTTCCTTCCCAGAATTTCCTCTCCTTCTTTTCCTAAAAAGACCCTCCACACAGCATCCCCAAAGATGACAAAGGCCTTGAGAGGAATTATTTTCCGCAGGGCCTCCTGTGTGGAGCTAATTAAAAAAAATGTATCCAAAAAAATAACAACGCAAAAACATATATGTATATATGTATGAACTAAATAGTTTACGAATTTAAAAGTTGCAACGAATTACTACATTCTAGATCCCGGATGTGACTGATATGACAATATTATTCGCTTAAATGATAAGTATGTCCACTGGACCTAGTTCGGTAAAACCACGCGCGTTGTCTCAGTAAACTATCTTCACTTTGTAATTCATTTAATTTTTAACGCAGCAAAGGTTTTTAGTTTAAGGAATAATAAGAAAAATATGTAAGTTTTATTAACCAGGAGTTGTTATTAAAAACGAATGGAAAAATTAAAACGTTATCACTACAGTTGAAATCTAGCTGATGTTGTGATGGCTTTTTGCTATGATTAAATTCATATTATTTAGCCTCAACAACACTACATTCTACATACTGTTTCAGAACGAACAAAGTGATGATATATGGATATTTCAAATTGGCATCATTCAGTGGTCACAGATGAAGCAAATAATTCCAACAACCACTACATACATAGGGTGTTAAGGGACGTACTTGACTTACTTTAAACCAGTGATTCCTGATATTATTTGAAGTAAAAAATATTAATGAAATTTTGGTCTACGGTGGCTTTTTTTAAAAATTTATTTTTCCTCAAAATCTAGCAATTTTTTTTTACTTCTGCGTGTCGTCACTGATCACTCAGGTGAGTAACCGCCCAACCTCTTACCCCGACCGTAATTGTCAAACACCTACTATTTTTTTAAATGTTTTGATCGATATTTATATCTCATGTGAATGGCTAACAACCAATGTTAGAATATTATATTTTTTATTGAAAAAAATATTGATAATATTTGTGAGAATGTTTGACGAAGATAAGGAATCATGGGCAAGTCAACGCCCAAAGAAAACTTTGTAATCCTGCAATCTTGGAAAGGGGGGATCATATTATGACATTGATTTTTTAATGTTTTTATTTGTTTTAATGAATGCCAGGAACTTTAACTCAATAAATTTCTCAAATTCTGTAAATTGTTACCAATACAGGTATATGTATATTTCACCTGTTCTGAAAAGAAAAACAGTGTTATAACGTTACGAGAGACCACATCACAAATGAGGAGGTTCTCCAAAGAATCGAAGGAGGAAGGCACCTGCTCAGGACCTTGTCCGAAAGGCGCGCAAGATGGATCGGCCATGCAATAAGACAAGAAGGCCTCTTGCATGCCATAATGGAGGGTAAGACCGAGGGGACAAACGCTAGGGGACGCCCACGCCGAGAGTACCTGGAGGACCTGCTGGTGGACGTGCGCTGCTTATCATATGCAGACTTCAAAATAGCCGCACAACACAGGGAAGAGTGGAAGAAACGAATAGATGAAATTGCTGCAAACCAATCCCAGGATTGAAACCAGAGAGAGAGAACATTACGATGTTTTTATTTTTGGAGTAAAAAGTGTTGAAATAAAACCGCTCCAACACAAGCATTTTCACTGTACCTGTGGACTGTGGGAAGAATGTAGTGCATCCCAATGGCATGAACCAATCCACGAGAATAGTTTTTCTATCGCCTCTTTATAAAGTCAGTTGCCCTCCCGAGGTATTGCAGCGCTTCGAAAACATTGAACGAAGGAATAGTGATTAATGAAAAGCTGACGGCACAAACTACGCAAATCCAACGGAAATAATCTTAAGGCCTTGATAGTCTTGATAAGAGTTCTCCTTGTTTGCCTTCTGAACACAGGAGACAATCAATAATCCTAAATTAATTTATTGAAATACTACCCGGTATCCGGCATGCGTTACTATGCCATTTAATAAAGAAATTGTTTTTCCCTGCGCGTCCTTTCCCATTCGTCCTGTTCACGTTCCACCTCCCCTTCCTCCCCTGCGTCTCCTTCCCCTCTCGCGTTCCCACTCCTCCTCTTCCACCTTCCCTCTTTTCACTCTACTTCCCCCCTTCCCCCGTCCCGCGAACCCCCCTCCAGAGTTCCCCTCCCCCCTCCCGTATTCGCCAAGCAACAATTTGTTTGCTTTTCTTCTGACGTTTGCAATTTTGTTATTCTAAACAAACCAACAATGACAACCATCAAAATATTAAATTTTAAATTCGCGACAATCCGAGTAATGTGGATATATGTTGTCGATTCAAAATCCTTAATTTAATACGTGCTTCAATTCGAGTGGACCCGAGTCTACCGCACCGAAGGGACGAACGTCAAATGATTGACAGGAAAGTAGGTAGAACAGTTTGTATGGGAAAATGAAATTGTTGTTTTTACTGTCTTCCCCGCATTTTTTCCATATTTTAAACCTTCTCTGGGCTATGACAAGCATTTCAAAACCAAAATCAGTTAAATCGGCCCAGCCATTCTCGAGTTTTAGTGAAACAAACGAACAGCAATAGATTTTTATATATATAGATAGATTACTCATGTGTATCTGCGTACGTACATTTGTAATCATGGTTTTTGGGATTTGTGTGTTTTTCCCTTCATTTTTTGAAAGTTTCCATAAGGGAAATTTACTCGTGGAATTTTTTTTGTACCTTTTTTACACCCCCGTTTAGGTTGAGTTCATTTTTTTACTCTTGTAACTATGGAGACGTCCCTCGATTATCAAACAGCTGCTCAGCTGTACATAATATACGATACACACACATAGGTACGTAAAAGGATTTCACTGTCATTCATCTACCAAATGTTCCATCTAGCACAAGTGACACTAAGTGAATCCTAAAAGGAGTATTTTAGAATTTAAAACAAAACCCTGAAAAAACACAATAAGTCATAGAAAGGTACGCATATTATATTTTGCTATGTTTAATCATTGAATACAATTTTTTGTTTGAAAATTTGATTGAATCAAACAATCCGACAACTTCGAAAGTGACGAGAAAACTTCTAACTGTGCTGGGAATTATAGCTTATTTTCTATCGTGTGATGTTCTTCTTCGCCATTGGCTTGTTGAGATCCAGCTTTACGTATAAGCTTCCCAAAAACATGTCTTTAAAAGATCTTTCTAGAACTACCATTATTTGATGGCTAACTTTCTCAATTTTGAAGTGGGACTGATTGGGAACAAAAACGAAAGTCTTTTTAGGCTCCCTAGGTATTATTGCCTTCACTTAGTGTCCGACCGAAACAGGACTTTTCACCGAAACCGAAGCCGAATCTTCGGTGTCTGTCTCAGTTTCGGCCGAAACCGAAACCGAAACTTTTGTAGACATGTTAAAAATCTTTTGTATTTCTTGGGCACTGACTATGTAACAATTTCTAGACATTTTTTTCATCAAAAGCTTTTCAAAACAAAAATGTTAAAAATCGATTGTTTACTGTTATTTTACTTATTTGTTACACTTATTCAGACAGTTAACACGTTTAAATTAAATAAATAAAAAATAAAGCAATAATTGAAGTAACTTTGTGAAAAAATTATATATTTTTTTTAATATTACTTCTATAAAACAAACAAAATTTTTAAAAAATAACAAAACATGATAACTATGTACTTCTTGGAACAAAAATTTCTCAATAATCAACACTTACATTATAAAGAAAGGACCTCATTAATTGGGTATTTTAATTTTTAATGCCTTTACAATCACAAAATTCTTTTTATACGTGTTAAATGAAATAAAAAACATAATTGAAGTGTGAATTTTTTTTTGATATTACTGCTATAAAACAAATCAAAATAAACAAACATGTTAACTACTTCTTGGAACAAACATTTGTCAATAATCATCAACACTTAAAGAAAGGACCTCATTAATTAAGTCAGCCGAACGAGAAGTTTCAAGAAGTAGTTAACATTTTTTGATATTTTTTTTTAAATTTTGTTGGTTTTATAGAAATAATATGAAAAAAAAATGTTTTTCATACAAGTAGGTACTTCAATTATTGTTTTTTTTTTTTTAAATTTATTTAATTTAACACGTAATAACTGCATGAATTAATGTAAAAAATAAGCAAAATAACGGTAAACAATCGATTTTTATCATGTCTAAAAAAGTTTCGGTTTCGGGCTATTTTCTGCCGAAACCGAAACTAGATTTTTTGGCGAAACCGAAACCAAACCTTCGGCTGGTCACTACTTCACTAGCCCATTTTGGAGCCAATATTCGTTGCAGAATTTGTTTTAATATTTGTTTCATCTAATCCTTTTATATTTCTGTTTTCTTTAGATGACGCTAACTATTAAATTGGTAATTTTGGTGACCATCGTTGGACTGATAAATGGAAATGCCATTTCTAGCACAAACGTGAGTGCGAAACAACCAAACAAAGTAAGAATTATTTTATAATAATTGCTAATTCTTCTAAAATAAATTTTGATTTTCGAATTATGTTCACCTAACTCGTCAACGAAACAGCGAAAGCGGTTGAATTGGATTCCTGAAAACAAAACAAAATATATTTTACGTAGTTTTTATGGGCGCTATACAGCGAAAAATGATGAGTTTGTGGAATTTTACAAAAAAAGCACAAAGGGTCAATAGGGAACATTGAAAAGTAGTTATAAACTCATGTATAGTTTCAAATTTTGGTTTATGTGTGAAGTGTACATCCATCATAGTATTACTAACACAAAATAATCTACAAATAGTTCCCTAACACGTTCTGGCCAGTGTTGATAAAAATATTAAAAAGTTTTTGTTGTCTTCATTTCAGCTCCAAATGTTTGTAGACATCATCACTGAGAATATGCAGTCAACTCTGGACATAGATGTTCAGAACACTTCCTCCGCTGCTTTCGTCATTCTGGAAGAAACTTATCGCGTGAAGCATTTGAAGACTACTCAAAAGATCCAGGACAGGTATACTGGCCAGTATGTGAACAGCGTCTCAGACAAAGAAGCAGGTCGCTACACTTACGAGACCGTAGCCAAGGTGGAGAGTTTGACAATAAAGAATGGTGATTATTATTACAAAA
The DNA here is from genome assembly GCA_917880885.1 of Limnephilus marmoratus. Lineage (NCBI taxonomy): Eukaryota > Metazoa > Arthropoda > Insecta > Trichoptera > Limnephilidae > Limnephilus > Limnephilus marmoratus. The sequence goes on along the minus strand of OU862914.1, from coordinate 22,406,341 downwards.
ACAGTGACTCCGCCTCACTGTTATACTCCCTGGAGATCCCAGAAGGGGGTTCACCAACGACCATTCCAGAAACATTTCATATTCCGTCATTTTTCGATACCATTACTATAACCTACCCGAAGAAGAGGGCTTTGAAGATTGGAAACATCGAGATCAAGACAGACGTGCTTTACAGTAAATACAGAGTCGCCCACCACTTGCTGGAGAAGTTGTTTTTCATCGGATTTGAAGAAGAAGATGATAAATCGGGGATTCTGTACGCGGCCGACCTCTCAGCGGATTCCTTGGCTTCCGTCACTGCGGAGCAAATAAACGAAGGGGGGAAATCACACCAGAAAGTTAAATTCATCGACGTGGTAGTAGACCAGTACACGGGAAATATACTGCTAGCAAGTGACACTAAAATATTTTCTCTCCACAAATTGGTTTACGCCGCCGATCTGTGCAGATTTGCAGCATGCACTGACGAAAAAACCATGGTTGATAAAGTGAAATGATTCCCAATTGCAAATGCCAAGTACCTCATGTCTACATTATGATTTGCTTAGTCTAGTTTAAAGCACATAAATCTGTAAAAGAATAAATAATAATAAACGACTTTAATCCATATACCATATTGTAATATTTTGAGTGTTATTTGAGTTTAACAAATCGATAAAAAAATGTTTTTTTTAACTGCGAGGTTTGAGTTTTGAACTCCTTTTATACCGTATGCTTCGTAAACAAAATGTTTTAAGTCTAAAAAACAATTGTCTGTTATGAGAAAGGGTGATTAATTTTTATTAAGTGGTTCATTTTATGACTTTCCATTCAATGAAAATAAAATATGTAAGTAACAGAAAAAAATGTCAATCTTGAATGCACCGCACTACAATGTAAAAATATTTGCATATGAAAAAAAGGCCATTAGTCATAATCAACCTATAAATAAGCATTAAATTGACGTTATCTTCATCACTCCAGAAATCGAAGTTGTGTTGTGGACTAGCAGATATCAGAAATAATTTGTGTGCACGAAATTCAAGGGTAAGATTTCATATAATTTCTCATTACAATCAAAAGAAAATATATTTTCATTGGTACCACTTGGTATTGGTATTTATCTAATTATTCATTAAAATTACTTAAATCTTCGTGTGGACACTGTAGCTGTAGATGTAGAGCCCATTACCTACATCATTATTTTAGAGCATAATTGTGGACATTACGAAACAAATGTACATAGTTTTAAAGAATTTTCACGTTTCTATTTTCTGAATCATTTTTTTTTAATTTCATAAATTAATCCTAGGTGCGTTTTTAATTAAAATAAAATCGTTAACTATCTAAAATGCAAGAAAAATAAGAAAAGAAATGGAATGTAAACCATTTTATTAATTTACTGTTGACGATTTATATATATTCGTTTTAAAATGACATTTTGAAGAACTGATTTGAGTTTTTTAGCGACGTGTTTTTAACTATTTTCATTTGCATCTAACCAAAATTCTGATTTTATTTTGAATATGTGATTAAAATTCTTAAGATGGGTGGTTTAACCCGTCTGCTTGGTTCAATATATTCGCACCCCACAATCCGGAAGCCTCGGTTTCACGCGTAAATTCTGAAACCGACACTTTGGATCGAGATTGTAAAATATCTATGCAAGATAGCTTTCAAATTTCAAAGACAATAAGAAGCAGTATTTCGTTCTCTTTCTGGTTAAAAGGAAAATACACATGTTTGCGTGAGAAAAAGAGATATATATATAGCTTTTAAAATGTACGGTCGCTCGGGAAGTTTTTGGTCTTATGAAAGTATAACACGATTACGTGTTTTGGGATGTATTTATTTCTAAACAAGCAGACGGGTTTTAAAGAATTCGAACAATTCGTCAAATTTCAAAGTTAATTTACAAGTTGGGTGAAAGTTCTATTTAAGTACTATTATTATTTCAGTTATGTAAAGTGAATGGCCAGTGACGATATACCAACAGAATTTGAGATGAAAGTACTATGAAATTAGATGAATCGTTCAAATTCATTGAAACAACTGGCCCCTGTTTAAGTGTAGGTTTGCATTGAATCGAACATAACATTGTAATTGTATTGTAAACAAAGGTGATATATTGTATTGTAATTTAATTTTTTTTTTGTAAATGATCATCACAAAAAAAGTAGTAGGTATATATTTGCATGTTTATTGAGCCTCACTCACGATATTTTATGTTGTTCCCAACCATTACAGTTGGATCACGGAATGATAAATTTCCGAAATTCTGCCAAAATTTTCAAAGATACAGATATTTTTAAAATTCGTCGCTCACATTTCGAGAAAATTTCAGTTTCATATTGTTCCCTTCCATAATAATATTTTACTAAAAATATATTTCAGATGTCTACGTCAATCCAGCTGGCCGTTTTCGTTACATGTATAGGAGTCTTGGTACTTGGCAATGGGCTTTCCTCCAACGACATTCAGCTTAAAGGAAGGGATTCTAACAAAGTATGTTCTATATGTTGATAATAATAATGAATTTTAATATCTTTATTCACGAATGCCCCAAAAATCGTGAAGAAACGGATTATTTTATAATTTATAACAAACATTGTTAACGTAGATGTTTAGAATTAAACCCAGGACGCAAACCAATTATGCAGTTTGAGTTACTATCAAAGGTTGGATTGCGATCCAAGAGTTGTCTGATTTGTTCGTTAGATGTCGATAGAATCATTTTTTGTTCTTTGTCTTTCTCACACAACGAACAAGGGAAATATAGATGTATGAAATCCTTATAAAAGGGTTGCATCGGTAAAATTAACTCACTTCTTTACGAAAACTTGCACTAAGAAATTAAAATACTACTGAACCCTTGTCCGTTGGGTGGGGAAAGTTATTGTCGTCAGTTACAAGTTTATAAATATCAAATCATAACAATAAAAATTCAAGAACTTAAAGTTAAAACAAAAAAGTGCTTCATTTATAAAAAACCAGTCTACCCAAAGAAATTCTCCTGAGTGAAGACCTCAATTTTTTACATTTGATCCTTCGACCGGATTGATCCCATGAGCGGATACAAAAATCAATCGAAGCCAGACATGAACCAGCGATAAACAAAGGAGAATTCTGATGAAGCGGATCTTCAACAAGGGCAAGTGACCATCCTATTATTTTTTATCCATTTGATCCCATAGAAAAGAAACAAATTCGGTTAGACCACTTCGGTATTTTATTGTTGTTGATATAAAAAATCGCAACGGGCTAATTGTTACAATTGATATTGGCAAGAATTTTTGTGGCTAGCTATGATTATAGTGTCGCAAAAAACGTAAAAATCGGAATTGTGGTTTCATTGTTTTGATTGTTTTTGAATTTGATGTTTTTTGATACTGTCGATAAAGCAGGCGACGGGTACCGTCGTTGTTTTATTTGCAACTGAAACTAACAAAGTTTATTGTGGGTAGTCATATGATTATGCTACGGCAAAAAACAGAAGGATAATTATTATAATACATGAAATGTATTAATTGATTATTCAAACAATCTGAAAGCGATCGTTGGACGTTGGTTTGACTCCGAAGTGTTTTTCCAGTCGGTAAAGCAGGCGCACGCCATTTGTAAAGTCAGATCGAGTCGCGAACTTTCATAACAAAATAATAACAATAGATTTTCTTGTTGTTGAATACATGCATCTAGTGATCTAGTGTTTTGTTAAAACAAAAGAAACAATCAAGTAAAAGACAGTGCAAGTTTTTTGTGTTTTAGTGTTTAGCGTGGTTAGAAGTGAACCACGCCAGAGCAATCAGTGAGTATTGATTGTCTGTTATTTACGAAAATCCCTGTTATTTACGAAAATCATGGATTTGAAATATTTAATTGCCCAGTGCGGCATATGTAAGGGAAAATTGTATAGATTTAGCAATTACTTGGATGGGGAAGAGTTGTTAAATTCGGAAATCGAAATACGTTTGAAAAGAATCGAACCTATTCTAGATGTCTTTAGAAAACTCCAAGATAAAATAGAGACATTATTGCCGGATGAATTAAAAAATGGAACCGAGCGAGAAATGTTTGAAAATTTATATTATATTGTATTGGCAAAGGCCAAGGATAAATTCAACGAAACCGGTAAAATCATCAATTCTATCAAACTTTCAATCTTTGAACCGCCTCGGTTCAAAGAAGATTATGAGCACAATTGCATTTATTGTAATAAAAATCATAAAACTTATAATTGTCAAAAGTTTTTAAATTTAGCAATAGAGGATAGATTGACAACAATACATCGTTTGAATGCTTGTCTGAAATGTTTGTCGGTAGAACATAAATTTCCGGATTGTAAAAATAAATATAGTTGTCACAAGTGTGGAGCGAATTCACACAACACTTTATTACATTTACAAAATGAAGGAATGCAAAGTCATCAGGGAAGTGATACTTCTTCAAGAGGACTTATTATTAAAAATTGCGCATTAAAATCATCCAGCAGAAAAGCTGATATCCCTATTACCGGAATTCATAATGAAATAAAGCATATTAAAAACATTGTGGATTTGGAAATATCTTCCAATTATTCGCCATATTCAAAGAGGATTGAATGCCTAGTATTGTCGGAGGTGACCAGTAATCTGCCGCAAATCTCATTTCAGAAAAAAGGCACCGGCATCCCCCAAGGATTGCAATTGGCAGATCCAAACATTAATGAAACCGGCCCGATAGACATGTTGATCGAGGCTGACACTTTCAAGGAGACTCTGCACTCTGACCGGATGAAGATTCAAGATTCCGGACCCATCTTCACTTCAGAAAAGAGGCCAGTAAAAATTTGTAATCTTTCACTCAACTTAAAACATAAGCAAATTGAAAATTTGTTGAAATTAGAGGAGCTAAATCCTATTGAACATAGGAATCACGAGGAGCGAGCGTGTGAAGAAAGCTTCACAGCTGCTCAGAAAAGAGATGGCAGAGGCCGTTTCATTGTAAGTTTAATACAACGCCCCTGTGCGAAACAGCTAGGCGAAAGTCTCCCTATGGCGGAGAAGAGATTGTATAATTTGGAGAAAAAATTAGCCTCAAACCCAGAATTAATGAAAGATTACAAGAATTTTATGCAGGAGTGTAAAGACTTAGGTCATATGACGCAATGTGAACCATTGTCACAAAATCAAATACCTTATTATCTGCCTCACCATGCGATGATCAAGGAATCTAGTACAACTAGGAGGACCAGAGTCGTAGTCGATGGATCAGCTAAATCCTCAACTGGAATTATCCCAAATGATGCCCTCATGATTGGGCCGACATTGCAAAAGGATTTATGTGCACATCTGTTGAATTTCAGAAAACATCAGTACGAGTTAACAGCCGACAAAGAAAAAATGTACCGGCAGATATTAGTGCAGCCGGAGGATAGGGACTTACAACGTATCCTTTGGAGAGACGCACCCAGCGAGGAGATTCAACATTATCGATTGAACACAGTCTACGGTCTGGGATCATCATTCTTAGCCCCAAGATGTTTGGAGCGGCTAGGAAATGAAAATCAAGGCACAAATCCCAAGGTCAGTCACATTCTTAAAGAAATTTTTTACATGGATGACTTGATGGCGGGTGACAGTGGTGAAGAAGATTGCTTGCTAAGTAGAAGCAAACGACGGATGTTATCCTACATAGCATCCATTTTTAATCCCCCGGGTCTGATAAGACCTGTAACGATAGTAGCGAAGCTACTAATGCAACGTCTGTGGCAGAACAAAACTCAGTGGGTTGAAGATATATCTCCTGACATTTGGAAAGTTTGGAGAGCTTATATGGAAGAATTGCCGCAGATAAATAATGTGAAGGTACCTAGGAGAATCATTTGTCAAAAGCATGTGATATCAGAAGATAATGCTGCGGATGTACTATCCAGAGATATTAGGACTTCTCAATTATTGACATCCACCATTTGGTGGCACGGACCCGATTGGCTAACTCTTGCACCATCCAGTTGGCCATGCGGAGAATCTACGTACATAGATCCACCTGAGGTGAAAACAAAAACTGTAGTGTTGGCAACAGTAACGCAAGATTTGGATATTTTCAGGAACTACATCTCTCTACTAAATCCTTATGTACATAATGATTTACCTTGCGTAGGCGGCAGGCTTTCCGAAGGAAAATTGCTGTCAATAAATCAACGACATCCAATCTTGCTGCCACCACATCATAATTTAACCAAATTAATTATGAAAAACTACTATCATTTACACTTGCATGCAGGTACTCATACCTTATTGGCAATAATCAGATTGAAGTTCTGGCCAATAATAGGAAAATTTAGTGAAAATGATAATAAGGAAATGTGTAATATGTTTTAGATCAAATACAAAGACTATGCAGCAAATAATGGCAGACCTTGCAGCCGAAAGGAGCTTATATATTTTTGTTATTAATGTTTTTCTTATGTATGTGGTGTCAAAAGCCATACACTTAGAACTTGAACTGTCTTTGAATACAGAATGTTTTTTTAAATGCCTTGAAGCGTTTTATCGCGCGTAGTGGAGGGCCGAGTAAATTATTTTCAGATAATGCTACTACCTACTGTCGGAAAATCATTATCGGGGCTATCAATTCAATGTGGGGTACATTCCGACAAGGGCGCTGCACTTTGGAGGCCTTTGAGAAGTCAGAATGAAATCTGTTTAAATGTCAGTTGAAACGGCTAGCGAGTAACTCCTTATTGATATATGAGGAATTAATACCGTTTTGTGTCAGATGAATTTTGTTTAAATTCTAGTCCTTTTACCCCATTGTCAAATGATCCAAATGACCTAATTTCCCTCAGTCCCGGTCACTTTCTTGTTGGTGGAAGCTTTGCAGTAATTCCGGAACAAGATCTACAAAATATTTCAGTCAACGGACTGAATAAATATCAAAAAAAAAATCCTCGCTAATACGATGTTTTTTGATCGAGGTACCTGGCTCAACTCCAAAGCAGAACGAAGTGGACCAGCGGACCTCATACGCAGCTCAAACCAGGCGATATGGTGGTCTTGAAGGAAGACAACCTACCACCATGTGTGTGGAAACTCGGACGTGTGATTGCAGTCCATCCAGGCGCTGACGGGAGAGTACGTGTGGCGACTCTCAAAACCTCGCATGGAACTACTCAGAGGGCCATCTCAAAGCTGTGTCTATTGCCAATAGACGATAACGAGGAGCTGAAGATGTCAACATCCCCACCCAACGGACCAGACGCTGTGTAAGCACAAAATGAAAAAAAAAGGAACTTGTGCTTTATGAAAAACAAAAACAATGAGTGCATAAAACAAGATAAACCAATAAATAGTAAAAAAAACAATATAAAAATTTGTACGTTGAAAGTAAAAAATAATATAAAAATTTGTACGTTAAAAGTAACCAAAAAGGACAAAAGGAAGATATAATAATAAATTAAAAGTAAAAATCAGTGTACAAAATGTGGAAAAATGTGGAGCAATAAAAACTTGAGTGTGGTAGGGAGTGATATAAAAAATAATAAAACAAAAAAAGGATTGTAGATCCATATATTTAAAAAAAAAAAGGGATAAAAACACTTAATGAACACTTATAAACTAACATAGCCTGCTGGCTAGAATTGCAAACTGCATATATAGATATATCTGGAGACATTGTAATAATTCCAAATGTGGCAATGAACTATGGAAGGAAGGATGATTTATCTTTATTTAATTTTTTCCCGAGGAAGGAAGGAAGGATGACCAGGAAACCTACCGCGACATGATTGTGCTGTCTATATTATATGTTTATATGTAATTATCGTTATGGTTTCTGTTTGTTTTTAAAAATGTAGTTTGTTTTTGGAATTATCTTAGTGTGTTATGTTATTGAATAACTTTAAAATTAATTTAATGAATTTGAATTTGATTTGAGCAAAGTCAATATTTAATTTAGGCTCATAATTTGTTTGCATAATGTTATTTGTATAATTTGCAGAAAAATGGATTCGATATTTCAAAATAAATATCTGCCCATTTTGGGGCGGAGGATGTTTAGAATTAAACCCAGGACGCAAACCAATTATGCAGTTTGAGTTACTATCAAAGGTTGGATTGCGATCCAAGAGTTGTCTGATTTGTTCGTTAGATGTCGATAGAATCATTTTTTGTTCTTTGTCTTTCTCACACAACGAACAAGGGAAATATAGATGTATGAAATCCTTATAAAAGGGTTGCATCGGTAAAATTAACTCACTTCTTTACGAAAACTTGCACTAAGAAATTAAAATACTACTGAACCCTTGTCCGTTGGGTGGGGAAAGTTATTGTCGTCAGTTACAAGTTTATAAATATCAAATCATAACAATAAAAATTCAAGAACTTAAAGTTAAAACAAAAAAGTGCTTCATTTATAAAAAACCAGTCTACCCAAAGAAATTCTCCTGAGTGAAGACCTCAATTTTTTACAGTAGAGTTCAAGTGCACCAGAAATTTTCCAACGCCTTTGAATAAAAAATATTATCTTTGTTGAGCTTTTTGGTTGGGCATTTTGGCATTACAAATATTTGTGTGAAAAATGTTTAGCTCGGATGTTTATCAAATGTTATTAAGTTTTTAGAGTTGTTTTATCAGCAATGCTTTTGTATGTTTCAGATTCAAATGATTTTGGATTTGTATTGTGCAAAATTGCAAGCCTCACTTGACACGGATGTACACAAAACTTTTTCCAAAGCATTTTCAATAATGGACGAATCGTATCGTTATGAATTCTTGATGAAAACATTTACCATGAAAAAAGAGTTGAAACCAAACTTTCAGTATTATAATACAGGTTCTGGATCAGATCGGCACAAATATAGCAAGGTATTTGGCCCGATTAAAAGTTTGAAATTGGACAATGGAAAATGTTATTACAAAAATGACAGTAGTACTGATTTATTCTACTCAGTGCGAACCGATGACGATGGAAAACCCAGTGTTGTTGAAAAGGAAGACATACCTTCGTTTTTCGACTCCATCACCATATCCTATCCGGAAGAAAAACTACTTAAATTTGGAAATATCGCAATCAAGACTAAAAAGCCATACGTCAAATATAGAGTTGCTCATCACTTATTGGACAAGTTGTTCTTCATCGGCTTTAATAGTACCGAAGCCATCTTAGGAACTCTCTTCGGCGCTGATTTAAGCGGAGCAAATTCATCATCTGTGCAAGCCGATCAAATTCTTCGGGATATGAATGTCAATGAGTTCGTTGATGTGGCCGTTGACCAATACACGGGAGATATTTTCCTTGCTTCCGAAAAAACAATATTTGCTCTGCGAAAGATGACATATTTTTTTTATGTTGACCGATTTACGTCTTCACCAGATGGAACAATACCTGTGGAAACGTAAACTTTAAGATTGAAGAGTTTTTTATTCCACCTTATCGTGATCCAACAAAATTTAAACAAATTATGTAATAAATTTGTAATTTCTTTTATGTTAATAAAATTTTTTTTTTTTGTATAAATTGAAAAATAAGTTTTATTGGAAAGGAAACATTATTGACCGTTGCAAAACCGGCCGTTTTAAATTATGTTTGATGTAAATAGTTCAGTTTTCATGTTCTACCGTTGTGACATTTATGTAACATAGTTTTATTGCATAATATTTCGACTGTATATTCGAAACCATGACTTATTTATTTAAAATAAATCATTAATAATAAATTGTTTTTGTATAGAATGGTGGGTTACGGGTATGGATACCGTCGCCCCAGGAATCATTTATTGGATAACCAATATCCTCGCCATAGGTCAACCAAAAGAAGTTCGCTACGTTTGGTGATTCAGCAGGGGTGCACGGGTTCTTGGAGTGAGGTTTGTCCAGGTCTTGGTGTCGAATTATTTATTAGTGAAAATTTTCTCACATACTGCGTGGCAGTCCGGATCGGGAGAGACTGGTTAAGGCAGACATAATCTAGACCTATCCAACCGGACTCTCTCGACCCATCGCCTTGCACCGCAGTGGGATGGGTGGATGCGTACGTTTCTCACTCCTGGACACATTGACCACCCGATTCCTATCCACCCCTCATACCCCTTCCTTCCCAGAACTTCCTCCCCTTTCTCTATTTAAAAAGACCCTCCACACCGTATCCCCAAGGATGACATAGGCCCTGAGTGATTTTTTCCTCAGGGTCTCCTGTGTGGATTTGTAAAAAAAGTTATGCATTCCATAAACTGTATGATAGTCCAGTAAAACAATTCGTTTGTGTTCCTCACTTCACTACTTTGTTTGAAAAAAAACAAAAACAAGAATGAACCATTTTCATGACTGTGTTTAGTCATTTAGTTGTGTGTTAATGAACAAAATTTAAATATCTCAAACATCACTGAAACTAATGGAAAGGTACCTTGACATGAGCTCATGATACGTCTCTTCGAATAAACTATGGAGTTCATCAAGGAAGTATTCTAGGACCATTATTATTTACAATCCATATAAATGATATTTCTGTAATAACCGTGTGGTTCAAAACCATGTCACTTCCGTTCAACGTGAGTAAAACAAAGTTCCTAACATTTTCCATTGAGGTAAAAGGACCGCATGGTCGAACGTTTCTTCCAAAATTTCACGAATGCCCGAGCCACTCCATTCCCAGTTATTAAAAACACCGCCCTTGAGGTAATTTATCACAAAACGGAGCTATAAAAATTATACAATTACTAGCTGACCCGACAAACGTTGTTCTGCCATATAAATTATTTCTGGTGAATATTTTGGAGGTTAAATAAAAAATATCGAATGTATTGTAAAAGTGTATGGGGATGGGATCTATGACTAAAAGAGGAATGGAGCGCTGTAGACGATGACCGTCGATAAAAACATAAAAACACCAACTAAAGTAGGAAAATGAAATTTAAAAAATCAATATGAATTTCGAAGAGCAATTGAGTGTTCGATATTTTTTGTCAGTCCATCTTTAGCCAACAGAAATATGCTCGATGGTTTGCCCACGCGAGAACATGATGCCGAATGAAATATCAAAATGACGCAACTCTTCTTGTGAATGTCTTGCGCATGTGTGGATGAAAGTTCGATGAGGCGAACGTAGCGCCATCTGTCATTCAATAACATAAATAATTTCGTTCTGTTTGAAATACGAAAGACTGTTAAATTTGTTCATACAAAAATACTAAAATCGCGATTAAAAAATAGGAGGGTTGAGATGGGAGTTTTAAAATATGGGGTTATAGGTATTTTTGATGCCAAATTAAAAAAAATAAAAATAAAATTATCAAAAAAAAATATTTTTCTGGGTAGGGACACTCTAATCACCTAGCGGTATGAAATATACTTTAAAACCTATTCTCATACCTACCAAACATACATAAAATATTTCATAAAAATTCGACAAGCCGTTTCGGAGGAGTGCGATCAGAAAACACCGTGATACGAGATTTTTATATACAAGATTATTAATTTAGCACGAAGGAATAAATTGGTACGTCATTCTGGATTACACCTCACAAGAATGTTTTTTTTTAGTCGTAGAGAACCTATAAATAGGCATAAAATTGACCCTTTTGTCACCACTCCGGGAATCGAAGTTGTGTTGTGAACTAGCAGACATCTGACACCAATTTGTAAACACGCAATTTAAGGGTAAGATTTAATGTTAATTATTATTACAATCAAACGAAAACATGTTTAATATTTTAAACTACAAACTAGGGTTAATATTGGTTGGTATTTGACAAGGTCCGAGTCGCAGTGCGGCAGTTGGCTGTCGTGTGGACACAGATAAAGTGCATTCTTGTGGACTATACGAAATAAACATTCTTATTATTAAAACATTCTAGATCATTCAACATTCATGATCATATTTTCAGAAGTACCTACTAATTAAGTTTTGTTACATTTTTTTTCTTTTAATTTATTCTACCTTCAGTTGTTAGTAGTTAACAAAACAAACACCCTTCATGAGCGCATGAAATGAAATAAATAACTCCATTGTAAGCATCAACTGTTGATAATAATATCTTCTGATTTGAGCTTCTGAGCGATATCTTTGACAAATTTTCGTTTGCCATATTTAACCAGCGTTTTTTAAATAAACACCATGAATGATGCAAATCATTTCGAAACCTGGCTTAAAGATGTCAAAGAAGAGGATTAAGTAATATAATATTTTGTGAAAAAAAATCATAGAATCTGAAACACACAGTATACTTAAATAAAACCTAGTCCGCCGCAGCGTAGATAAACCTTACGATTAATCATTTATCCTTCTTCAATAATCGCAAATTCACTATGTCGCGTCATTTTAACTATGTAATTGAAAATAAATCAGTTTGTGTACACCTCTCTGAAACCAATGGTTCCTTCGTCGGGGGCATACATTAATTACGTGAGCAGTTTTTCTTCCAATCGAGACCCTTCCTTGGTGAGATAAATTTGGGCCACTTCGTAATTATTTTCAAGATGTGAGATTTTGCTGGACCCCCCCTCCCTTCCTTTGAGCTCACGTAATTAATGTATGGATAATTTTTTATTTTTCTTATTTCATTTTATGTTAACGAAGAAACCATTGGTTCCGAAATATGATGATAATTTTGGTTAAATGATTGGTGTATTATGCAAGATGATGTGTTTTATATGGTTATCACACGGATTCAAGAGAAGTTAGATTTTATAGTATGGTTCCCTTTCACAATTTACAAATCGATACATTTGATCAATTATTATATTTCAGATGCCTTCGTCCAACTCACTAGCCATTTTGGCCACATTTATAGGAGCAATGGTACTTGGCAATGGGCTTCCCTCCAACGACATACAAATTAAAGGAAGGGAAACAAACAAAGTATATTTTAATCGAATTTTTTATTAACAAATTATTAAATCTTTATTGAAAAATTTCTACAAAATCATAAAATTCAAATTCTTTCGTGGCCTGTATTAATCTATATATTACAACCCATAATACATATATATTTTTTTATAAAGCAGGCCTTGAATTCAATCCTCTTAAGAGGGCATTACCAGAGAAAACCAGAAATATGTCATTTTCAAATCAGATTTTAGATGTATTGACTCTTTTACCCAAAAAATTATAAATGGATTTCGAAAGATTGTTCTTTTATCTAGCATTCGCGTGTAATAAATTTTGAGATTTTTTTTTATTTTTAGTATAATAAGGTTATTCCATGGGTCGTTGGCAGATTTGTTAAATTTTCAAAAAAGATTTTGTATTATACCACACTCATTTCAAATAATATAATCATGCAGTAATATAAATCAATACATTATCTAGCAAACGCATGTTTTAGAATTTTAATTTTAGTTTCAATAAAATCATCAAAAAAAAATGTTCGTACATGTGTTTCTTGGCGAAAATTGGTCCATTTGTGTATTTATTTGCGCACTTACAAACTAATATATTTTAGATTTTTTAACATTCTTATTAAATTTAGATATTATTGAAAAATGACAAATACTTATAATCAAAAAATAACTACAAAAAGTACATTATTTTAATAGTTTTATCATCACGCCTTTCAGCATTTTTGGATGAAGGTATAAATTAAAGCTAATTTGAATTGAAATAAATTCGATATTGAGTTAAAATTTTAAAAAGCTGGTACGGAGAATACTTAATCTTTCTCATTGTAATCGCCCTGCACGATCGTAAGAACAACTTTCGACGAAATGTGGATTTTCGTCCGCTGGCTGGTTAAACGCTCTTAACACCTATTTAGTATCTCGTACATATTTAAAAGTCGCACAGCTTTACCCTTCAAACAAATATCTATTTTATAGTTCTTCTTCGTATTATACGAGTATATAAGTATTTATTGTAATTCTTTATTAAGTTTTTGGAATGAGTTTTACATTCATGCTTTTTTTATTTTTCAGATTCAAGTGATTTTGGATTTGTACTACGCAAAGTTAAAATCTTCAATTGACATGGATATATACTCAACTCTTACCGAAGGGTTTAAAATACTGAATGAGACTTATCGTTATGAATTCTTGGCTTCGACATCTAGCATGGAAAAAGTACTGAATCCAGGTGATAACTCTGATTACGATGAACCTCAGTATCATTATGTATAAACCCCAAAACCGATTAGCAGTTTAAAAATTGTCCACGAAAGATATTATTTCAACAATGATACCAGTTCTACTAATTTTTATTCTGTGCGATCCGATGGAACAACAGATGTTATCGAGGGGAAAGCTGATCCGTCGTTTTTCGACTCCATAACCATATCTTACCCGAATAAAAGAATGCTGAATTTCGGAAATATTGAAATTATGACTGACAAGCAGTACATGAAATACAGGGTGGCTCACCACTTGTTGGAAAAGTTATTTTTCATTGGTTTTGATAATACCAAAGCCATCTCAGGAACCCTCTTCTACTGTGATTTGAGCGAAGCTAATTCGTCATCCGTGCAAGCCATTAAAATTCTACAAGATAAGAGCGTAGATAATTTCGTTGATGTGGCTGTCGACCAATACACTGGAGATATTTTGCTTGCTACCGATATAAAAATATTTGCTCTTCACAAAATGACATACTTCTCTAAAGTTGATCAATTTGCAACTTCACCATACTAAATAAAACCTGGAAAAACATAATTTTTTGGAGTGAAGAGTTATTTTTTCCTGCGTGATTTTGTTGTAGGTGATGCACAACCCACCAAAACTTAAACAATTGTCCTAAGTTTGTAATTATTTCTATTTTACTAAAAATTAACGAATGATTTTGGAAATTTAAAATATGGGAAATTAAATAATTATTAGTTTTAATGGAAGCATTGCAGAAATATTTACATTATCCTTGAATTGGCTTCCAACTTCGAAAAATGTAGTAATTATTGTCAAAATAAAATATTTTTAAACTAGCCTCTCTCAAAACAGGATGTCATTAGCGAGAGAGTCACAGTATAAAATGTGTGAACCTTTCTTATCTACCTAATACCTAAATAAAAAATAATAAAAACCAAATAAATAAATGATTTTTTTATTGTTAAACTAACGTTTAAGACAAGATTTTTATGCATAGCACAAAGGGTAACAATTATTATAAGCAATAATTATCAGCCTGAAACACTCATCCACATTGAAAAATCTTCCGAGAAAAGATACATGACGCCAACGGGACATGAACACGTGTCCTTCTGATTGATGGTCAGCTGCTCTCCCAATTGAGCTATGGCGGCTAACTCACTAACAATGTCTCTCTCGCAAAAATAAAGTTGGTTGTTTTCAGGTGGAAAAAATATCATAAGCAGTAATTGTTGAATGAAACACTAGTATATATTGAATCATTTGGCGGGTACAAGATAAGCCGCCATAGCTCAATTGGGAGAGCAGCTGACCGGCAATCAGAAGTACACGGGTTAATGTCCCGTTGGCGTCATGTATCTTTTCTCGGAAGATTTTTCAATGTGGATGAGTGTTTCAGGCTGATAATTATTGCTTATAATAATTGTTAAATAAATTAGTTTAATTTTTATTTACTGTCATCTTGACTTTGATGCAAATGTTTTTAAAATCGATTATTTTGTTCTGTTGATTTATAATATATATTTTATTGTAATATAGTCTCTGAACCATAAAATACTGAAAATTTAATTAATTGGTTTAATAAAGAAAGTAGTTTTTACATATTATGATTAATTAATTTAATAAATCATAAAATACACCCGGTTATTGTTACTCACTTCTTCTATATCAAGTGCACACGGTTTTTGTTTCTTCACTTGAAAAGAAAAAAAAAATTAGTATACAAGAAATTATTTTTTTAATTGGAATATCTAAAGCAACACTAACAATTTGAGTGTAACACATCAGTTCAAGAGCAGCATGAAAAAAAAACGAGAAAGACTCTCAAGAAAATAGTAAGTACCTAAAGTTAGTGTTCAAGGACTATTGTTATTTCTCATCTATCTAAATTTAATTATTGCTCTGCCCATCATGGAAAAACACTAAACTTTGCCGACGATATTGTAAAAATATTTTATGAAAATGACTAAACCGATTCACTCAAAGAGACTAAAACTACAAAAATGTCAATAACCAACTCACTTCAGATGAATTTGCAAAGTGCGTTGTTTTAAAAGAAACATACTTTTTCAAAAATTGACATGAGAGGACAACCAGAATAAGACAATTGTGTACTCTTTTTTAAATTATCTTTTGAAGGTCATTCCCATTAATGTAATGTATCATTGAAGAAGAAGATAGTACTAATAAATCTAAACGTACATAAGTATAAAAGATGCAGAAAAATAAAAAGCTGAGGATCGCTGTAAATATATCATTGAAGGAGACGTTAATACCAATAAATTAATTTTGTATAACATGAAAAAAATATCGATACGTCCTTCTTGATTGCACCTCATCCCGCAGGGTCGCACGAGGTGCCTATCGCTCGGGTGTCCTTTTGGCAAAACGAGCTGCCTGGCATAATTGGGTTAATGAAGTGGGTAACGCCAACCCGTGGGAAATCCACAGCGTCGTTGGAAAAACGGGAAAAGGATCTGAAAGTTACTTGTCGAGCGTGGTGCTCGGGAACGTTGAGAGTGTCGATGTTACCTCCACTCTTGAGATACTTCTGGGCAAGTTAGTTCCGTTAGACTCAGTAATAGGGGAAAGTGTTCACCATAAACAGATTAGAAATCTGTCACGGCTACCACCTAGTGAGCCCGCCCAGGGGAACGGCATGCCACCGTTAAGTCGAATTGAAGTGGAAATAATAATTAAGGGTTTGGGTCCGAAAAAGGCACCGGGATTTGATAGATTGAATGGAATAATTGCGAAGAATGTCTGGATCCACGCCAAAGAGGAGTTCTACCAGGTGTTGGAGACGTGCTTGCGTAGGGGAAAATTTCCTACGGAATGGAAGAAGGGCGTGCTCCGGATTATACCAAAGGGTAACGGTAAGCCGAAGACGGACATAGGAGCTTATAGGCCTATAACATTATTGCCAATTCTAGGCAAAGTTTTGGAAAACATCATCAAGCACCGACTACACCTCACCCTAACGCCGCCCAGCGATCTTCAATTCGGCTTTGTCCCCGGCAAATCCACGGAGCACGCCATTAAACATGCGCTTGAATGGGTGAGGGTATGCCAAAAGAGGTACGTTATAGGCATCTTCTTGGATATCTCGGGTGCCTTTGATCACGCGTGGTGGCCGATGATACTTACCAAGCTGAAAAGCAGGAACTGCCCGCGTAAACTGTTTGAGATTATTAGTGACTATCTAAGTGGTAGGACAGTTATCATAGGGCACGGGGACGTTTTAATCACCCGAACAGTCGACATGGGATGTCCGCAGGGGTCGGTTCTCGGACCCGACCTGTGGAAAATCTTGTTCGACGACTCCTCCAGGTTGCCCTTGCCTGAAGGTTGTATATCGGTCGACTACGTAGATGACAAATTGTTTTTGGTCTCTGGGGACAGTAGGAGGGAAGTGGAATCTAAGGCTGAAGAAGGTTTACAAGTGATCCTTGAATGGGGACAGAGAAATAGACTGAACTTCGTTCCCCACAAGACCGTGGGCCTCCTCATGAAGGGCATGCTCAGCCGAGGCAGGAACCCCTTCATCAGAATGGGAGGCTCATCCATCCGATTTGCAGAAAACACCAGGTATTTAGGCGTAATTTTGGACAGATCTTCTTCATTCCTGGCCCACGTCAAGAACGTCTCCGACAGGGCACAAGCCCTGTTTCAGAAACTGAGAAGACTCTCAACAGCCGAATGGGGATTGCGCTCTCCGGCGATTCGCCTGCTGTACAGAGGGGTATATGTGTCGCAAGTATCATATGCTGCCTCTGTGTGGGAGCATCGCTTGGATAACGTCTTGATAAACTCTGCTCTTAAACGGGGTCAGCGGACTCCCCTGTTGGCGCTCTTGGGCGCTTATAGGACTGTGGCCTCAGATGCACTACCGGTTCTGGCCGGCATTCTGCCGATTGACCTTGAAATTAGGGAAATATTGACCAAAAAGGAACTTATTAGAGGCAGGGCTGCTGTCCACCTGGGAGTCGAGCTGACACCGGGAGGAGTCGTGGCCCTCCCTGGCTTGCTCAAAGCGATGCGCGAGAGAACGCTGAGTGTATGGCAAGAGCGATGGGATAGGTCGACGAAGGGCAGATGGACTTTCTCCTTCTTCCCTTCAGTTAAATTCAGAATGGAAGGGGCATACATTAAACTAGATCACTATGTGACGCAGATGCTTTCTGGGCATGGGGAATTCAGGGGTCGGCTTCATAGCTTGACCCTCTCTCCTCACCCAAACTGCGCATGTGGTGATACTAATCAGGACGCCAGGCACATTCTGTGGCACTGCGAGTTGATGAAGGAAGCACGAGAGGAAATGTTGGATGGCTTGCGCGGAATAACAAGACCAGCGTGGAATGCTGACCTTGTGTCGAACAAAGAGAATTTTGAATGCTTGAAAAAGTTTGTCAAGTCCTGGGTAGAGAGATGGCCTGTACTTAGAGTCGCCGACCTAGATTAAATTCATCTTTGTTTCAGGTGCCACACGTATTGCTCCCGTCTTCTTCTTCGGTCCTCCTCTATTACTCTTTATTTAGTGAATATGCTTTGAACTATCTATAATATAACTTATGTGACCTATAAAATACTGATAACATCTGTCTATTTTTTTTTTCTTCTGATCTCTGCTAACAATGATTTATGTTTTTACCTCGACAGGTCATGTTGGTGTTGGTGATCGATATTAGTGATGACACTAATGCTCGATATATTATCACTCTGAACTGATTATGTAATTATGTTTCACATGTATAAATGCTCTTATTATTTTCTATTTTTCTGTATTAGTTTTGGTTTCCATTCTTTGGTGGCGCAACTGAACTGAACATGTTATGTATCGTCATTCCCCCATAGAAAGGGGGTGGGATAGACCCTGTCCATGCACATTGCCAGACGAACACATACCAGAGTGGTCTTCCCGCGATCCGCCCGCGCCTCCCCCATCGTCATGCGTAGGCCTGAGGCGTAACCGTGCGGTCTCGATGTCCTTCCGTCCCCCCTCCGGTAACCCGACGCTCATCTTTTCCTCAAGGTCTTCAAAATCTTCCCCTTCTCTCCCAAGTGCATTTCTTCGAGGCAAAATCGGGGAACCGGCTAAAGGGCGCGGACTTCGAGCATCGTCTGCGGTTTGGCCGATAGCTATACGTATTCTCATTGGGACTGCCCGGTGGTCAATGGAATACTTTCTCTGGCTCTTCTTTTTATATATTTTATTTTCTTTCCGCTATTATAGTAATTACTTACATTATAACATAATCATATAACTGTTTTTTCCTCATTACTTATTTTATTTACAGAAGGTTTCTTCGACTGGTCTAGCCGTTATTTTTATTTTTATTTTTCTTTTACTAACACTGTTTTCTCTTATTGATGTTACCTATTTCAGAAGAATTATTCCACGGGCTGCTACTTCTATTTATCTTTTGTATAATTTTAATGTAAGTACTTGCATACTGCTTACTAACCCCGTATGCATGGACATTGGAGGGTCTAGAGTCGTTCAAATAAATGTAGCTTCGTTCAAAAAAAAAGTAGAGTCTTGAGGTGTGCGGTGAAGGAGGAAACCATATGTTTCCTTATAACGCCGTTGGGAAAGTGGTGGGTCCCCTCCAATGCACCTCATCCCAATGCAAAAACAGTTTTGATTAAAAAATGTAGCTATTAGTCATGTCATAAGCAACCCATAAATAAGCATGGAACTGACCTTATCTTCACCATTTCAGGAACTGAATTGAAGTGACTTGAAGTTGTTTTGTGGACTAGCAAACGTCTGACACTCATTAACATCTACGAAATCCAAGGGTAAAATATATTACAAATTATTATGAAAATTAAAGGAAAATATGTCTATTATTTTAATCCACCGGTGTTAATACAAATTTTATTTGTTTAATTATTTATTCATCAAAATTACTTTAATCTTCTGATCTCTTCGAAGACACTGTAGCCGTAGACCCCGTTTCGGGCACAAGTACATACATAAAACACCATTAGTTTTAATTTACATATTTCCTTAAAAATAGATGAATTATTATGGTGTTTGTAATATTTTTAATATGTTCGTTAATTTAATTCACAAAATACTTATTTATGTTTATGTCGTTAGGGATTCGATGAAATATGAAGGAATATTTTAATTTTTTTTTTATATTTGCAAATTGTAATATTTCATTAAATTAAAACAATATTAGCGAAACTCAATCGAAAATCTGAAACAGAAAAAATTACAAAAGAGTTACGGTCACATCTGAGATTCAAACCCAGAACCTTCGGCTTTCCGGGCCCGGAAAGCCGAAGGTGGTCCTGGGTTCGAGTCCCAGAGGTGCCTATCTTTTTCTGATTTTTCTGTTTCCAGATTTTCGATTGAATTTTGCTAATATTGTCTTCATTTAATTGAATATTTTAACGCTTGCTTATAAAAAAAATATATATTTTTATTTTTGTAAATTATTTTTGGGATGTTATGGTATCTATCGAAGAGGAAGTGAGGAATTACCTGGCTATTCAGATCTGGTCACCAAACACGGCCATTTTTAGCAACGTTTCAATTCTAAAAATAAATAAATTCTGAATGGTGGTCTTACACCAGGGCGATACAAAAGTATCTTCTACTCTGGAACGTGACGCAAATATATTATTTTTAAATGAAATAATTGTGAAATAACCCAAATTAGTCAAATAAAATTTATTTGCCCACGCCGGGATTCGATCCCACAACCTTCGGATTGCGAGTCAGGAGCCTTACCTCTTGACCACGCCGGCTGTCAATAGGTACTATCAGTAATTTGGAAGGCGGGTATGGTTACCGCCGCCCCGGGAACCGTGTATTGGATTATCAACACCTCTGCCATAGGTACGGGTAGCCCGGGTTCATGGGGCGAGGTTTGTCAGAATCTCGGCGGCGCCGCGGCGGTGGCGTTTGCCCACCAACTACGTGGAAGGTCAGATCGGGAGAGACCTTTTTTTTACAATCGCTCGACACATTGCCTATCTCTTCTTTGGGGATGCTGTGTGGAGTAGTGTTGGGTAGGACACGATATCAGGATGAGTTTGTATGAGGTACTCGAATATTGAAATGAGGTGTTGAGGTGAGGTGTTACAAAATATTTTTGCTTTCGTTTTTTTCAGCTTGATTTTCTTGGTTCAGAGGTGTTGGTTCCTGGTTGTCTCCCTGCACCCCCCTCTGACCCCCCCCCCTGCACCCCCCCTCTTATCCCTCCCCCTCAGCAACCCCCTCCACCTCATCAAAACACTTGCCTCATCCTCCCTCCCTTGGGAGCTGTTGGGACTCTTGTGCGGTATTTAGATAACATATAACAATAATTGAAAATGAAAATATATTTAAAAAAATTTTTTTTGGTGCAGTTGGTACTGTTGTGCTGTATTCACTTATCAATAAATAATTTACAATAAAAAAATATTTAGAATAAAAAAAAAAAATTAAGCATTTAGGACTCTTGTGCTCATAAATTATTGTTTTATGTATTCACAACAATAATTTTCAATAAAAAAATATTTCTAAAAATTTTTTTTTTGGAGCAGTTGGGACTCTTGTGCTCATAAATTATTGTTTTGTGTATTCCCATAACAATAATTTTCAATAAAAAAAAATTTCAAAAAAAAAATTTTTTTGGAGCAGTTGGGACTCTTCTGCTCATAAATTATTGTTATTTGTATTCAATAAAAATATTTCAAAAAAAAATTTTTTTTCGAGCAGTTGGTTTGTATATTTTGGGATGTTATCGCTACCTCCTTATTTAGCAAACGGTTCGGAGAGCGTTACAGTGTCCATCATCAGGCAATATAAAGTATGTTTATTGAGCCTCACTCCCGATATGTACTGATTTTGTTTCTGGACCATTACTGAAGGTTCGCAAAATCACAAGTTGCCGAAATATTGCGACTATATAATTTATTTGCAGGCATTCCGAAAAAAAATCATTAACTCATGCACCTTTCCACAATTTTTATCGTTCACCAAATTAATTTCAGATGCCTTCGTCCGTGTCGCTGGCCGTTTTGGCTACGTGCATGGGAGTCATGGTACTTGGCAATGGGCTTCCCTCCAACGACATACAAATAAAAGGAAGAGACTCAAACAAGGTATTTCTTATTACGAAATTTTACGATTTTTTTATATGAATATCGCACAAGAGTCCCAACTGCTCCCGTCTGGAGCCAGTGAGACTATGGCATCCCCAATTGGGGTATGTTGTGAGGCTGAAGGTAGTGGGGAAGGGAAAGAGATAGGGAAGAGAAGGGTGGGGAAGAGTACCTGGCAGTTCAGATCTGGTCACCAAACATGGCTAATGCCATTTCAAGCAACGTTTTAATTCTGAATGGTGGTCTTTCACCAGGGCGATACTGAGAGGATCTTCCACTCTGGATCAAATATATTATATATAATTTTAAATGAATAAATTGTTTGCCACGCCGGGATTCGATCCCGCGACCTTCAGATTGCGAGTCAAGAGCCTTACCGCTGGACTACGCCGGCCGTCAAACGATATTCTGTTCTATTCATGAACGCCTCTAAAATTATGAAAAATCAAATTCTCTAATGGCGTGCACCAAAATTTATAAAATATCTGAAGTTTACTACTGTGTAGATAAATTTGCCACACCACTTTAACAATAACAAAATATCATCCAGTTTGTTTGCGTATTTTAGGTTATTTTTTCTTAGAAACGGACCACAATTAAGTTCCTCCTAATACTAAGATATTTAGGTCATGAATGGAGAAATCAATGTTTTAAGGAATTGTTAAAAGTCACACTGTCCCTTCTAAATGTTCAATTTGTCTAGTTATGTTAACAACCATGCTTTCATATGTTTCAGATTCAATTGATTTTAGAATTATATCGCGCAAAATTACAAGCTTCAATTGACATGGATATGCACACAACTCTCGCCGAAGCGTTTTCAATAATGGGCGAATCTTATCGTTCTGAATTCTTGATGAAAACATTTATAACGAAATAAGAATTGATATCAAATCATTACAGTCATGGCTCGTATTATAATACTAATTCTGAACGCTATCAATACACCCAGGTATCGAGCCCGATTAAAAGTTTGAAGGTGCACAATGGAAAATGTTATTACAAAAACGACAGTAGTACTGATACATTCTACTCAGTGCGAACCGATGATGATGGAAAAACAAATATTATTGAGAAGGGACCCATTCCTTCGTTTTTCGACTCCATCACCATATCCTACCCGGAAGAAAAACTGCTGAACTTTGGAAATGTCGAAATCAAAACTGAAGAGCCATACTTCAAATACAGAGTGGCTCACCATTTGTTGGAAAAGTTGTACTTTATCGGTTTCAATAGTACCAAAGCCATCTCAGGAACACTCTTCAGTGCAGATTTAAGCGGAGCAAATTCGTCATCTGTGCAAGCCAATCAAATTCTTCAGGATACGAATGTTGATGAGTTCGTTGATGTGACCGTTGATCAATACACTGGAGATCTTTTCCTTGCTTCCAAAAATGCAATATTTGCTCTTCGTAAAATGACATATTTTTCTAAAGTAGACCAATTTGCATCTTCACCAGACGGAGCAAAACTTGTGGAAACATAGTTTTTTTTAGTTGCCATGATGGTTTTTTGAAAAAGAAGGATTATTAATCATTATTCAAATCACAATTAATCATTTTTCAAAGAAGCACTACTAACTTTTGTCATTTTCAGTACTGCAGACCAGTCAACAAGCGTGGGAAAGTCATAGATATTCTATTGTGAACCTCTGATTATATAATGTCTAGATAGAGGGTTGCGCTTTAATTCCGACAAAAACAACAGGCCAGATTTGAAATACTTGTGTGCGTATGCGTAACTTCTATTGTTTTACAAGCGATCATTAGGTATTCTGTAATATATGTATGAATAAAATTAAAAGTTTACTTGATACTTCACCAAACAAACCTGCCACATTTTTTTTAATTTTAAGAGGTAAACAAATTTCGTTTTCAAAACTTTTTTAAAAACAGTGTCAACGCGAAGAATTTACAAACACCTAAACACAAAGACAAACTTTCACATTTATAATATTCTTATAATATATAGTGTACTTTCGGGTAATTATTAAAAACCTATTTTAAAATTAAAAACGCACTAATGGGAAAATTTAATTTGAAGAACTGGGAAACCAGTAAGCATGGCGTCAAATGGCGTTGTCCTACGACCAAATTACACTATTAAAACTGAATTGTTTCTTTAACTAAATGGTTATTTAAAGATAACTTGCCAATGATAGGTAACATTTTTAGTTGTTTTCAATCGGCCTTTGTAATTCCTGCACACTGTTATAGCGCAAATCGTCATTTTCAAATGTCACACAACACATGTTTACCGCACAACGATAGTGTCGCCACTGAGCGGACAGGATGAGCTTATGAGCCAACGGTTGGCTGATATTTTTTTGGCGTTTCGTCGCTCGAGCGCTCTATCTAGAACATATATTTCAATATCTTTGACATATAATCAAAGTTGTGAACTAATCTATTCCACTGTAGGACTACAGCAAATCAGGTTAAAAATCGATCCAGCCTGGCTTGATTTTGATGTTTTTAAATAATTATTTTGATTTTTTTTACTTCATCAATATTGTTCTGTATATTATAATATTCTAATAAATCAATCAATGTTTATTGTTCGTTTTACTTACGTGTCGAATTCCGTAGTTTTGTTTATAAAATAGTTATTGGGCTGACATACTTGCGCTATTTTTTAGTAGCTTGTCTTATTTCAGCATATCGCTCGTTAAAAATTACCAATGTGAATGTGTGTCGAGCGATATGCTGAAATAGGTCAGGCCGCAAGAATACAGCAAGCGTAATATATATTTTAGTTATTACTGCTAGTGTTTTTTTTTACATTAGCTCCACACAGGAGGCCCTGAGGAAATTAATTCCCCTCAGGGCCTATGTCATCTTTGGGGATGCTGTGTGGAGGGTCTTTTTAGGAAAGGAAGGAGAGGAAGTTCTTGGAAAGAAAAGGGTATGAGCGGTGGGTTGGAGTCAGGGTGTCAGTGAGTCCAGGAGCGGACGAGCGTCAGCTAAGGTAACGAACCACTTGGGGTGTCCTAAGGCAGAATTGTTTGTTATTCAATAAATGGTTTTCGGAAGTTCGGGGAAGGAAAATATTTCACACCGATTTGATATTTTTTATTAAAACCACTTCGTCACACGCGGACACATTTGCAAGAATCCATATCGAACGAAATGAAAAATACCCAGCAATGGGTTTCGAAACACAAATAATCAATATAATGTGTCGGTGAAGGCATCATGCCCAACTTCCCGGAAACGGGATTCACCAAAAGCTGCTGATTACATTAATTTAAATTTCAAAAAAAATATTGGACTGTCAAAACGAAAGGCGTGCCCAAATCGTCTCCCGTTTCAAGAGTCCGGAAACAGAAACACCTCGCGACGAATGCACCAATCTCCTTGCCAAATGTTGCCCGCGTTAGAACAAAAACCATGATATGCACATCATGTTATGATTCTTTTCGTAACATCCTACTTATGAAACACTTACGATTAAGTTTTGATAATTTTTTAAAAATTTTAATATATTCTAGCTTCAGTTCTTATTCGTTAATAAACAACACCTTCCATGTGCCTCTCTCTCTCTCTGGTTTCAATCCTGGGATTGGTTTGCAGCAATTTCCTCTATTTTTCTCTTCCATTCTTCCCTGTCTTGTGCGGCTGTTTTGAAGTCTTTTTTGATGAGCAGCGCACGTACCCCAGCAGGTCCTCCAGGTACTCTTGGCGTGGGCGTCCTCTCGGACGTCCCCTCGGTCATACCCTCCTTTATGCTTGTCGTATTACATGGCCGATCCATCTTGCACGCCTTTCGGACAAGGTCCTGAGCAGGTGCCTTCCTCCTTCGATTCTTTGGAGAATCTCCTCATTTGTAATGTGGTCTCTCCAGGAAATTCCTAATAGTCTTCTATAGGACCACATCTCAAAAGCCTCTAGTCTCCGTTTATCTCTTTCGGATAGGCACCATGTTTCGCAGCCGTACATCAAGATACTCCATACATGGGTTTTGATGAGAAGTATTCTCAGTTTTAGGTCTATATTATTCGATTTTTTGTCTATATTATTATATTCTGTTATGAGCCCACACGAAAGAAAAACATGTATTTAAAAAAAAAACAGTACAAAATAACATAACTGTTCTGTAAGCATTAGCTGTTGATGATATTTTCTTTGATATATCTTTGATAAATTTTTCGTTTGCATTATTTAATCAGCATATTTTAAGTTATTATGTATGTACCTATCTAGATGTATAAAAAAAAAATTGCTAATAAAAAAATAAAACCTGGAAATCGCGAAAGCCAATTTAAGTTTAGGTTTAGTTTAGTTTAAGGTGTGTTGTACAGTGAGAACAGATCTGTTAAAATGGCGTGCGAATGTTCTCCAACGTAACATGCAACATAATTACCAACTCAATTAGCTTGGTAGCCTAGCTTGGTAGCCTAGCTTGGTAGTCAAAAAACCATGTAAAATAAACCTGTAACAAACAAAATGAATAAAGAAAATTAAAAAAAAAAAATTATTTCAGAGATGTGAAGAATCCGTAATTGCGTGCCGCTGGGACGAAATTGAACAGAGCACTTGAGTTTCGTTGGCTTTTTTGGATGTATGCACGGGAGACAGTCAAATAATTATTTGTAAATATATGATGCAAAATAAACTGGGATGCAAAGCGATTGTGACAGATTTAGTGCGACCAGATTTAGAAAGGGAACGGGAGGGCTCGTGAGTTCTACCGAGTGGTAGTGCGTATTAATGCGTTTTCGTGCTGCTGTATGAAATAGTGTGGATCGATTTTTTGTTTTTTTGTTTTTCTTAGCAGCGGGGTGTGGATGCTCTATGGGTGCAACAGTTTGGGCAAGTACTGGCCTAATTTAGACGGAGTTTCTAGCCACGCGGGTACCTGATGAATTTGACAGCCTTTAATGTACAGGCGCCGGTAGAGGGCGAATCGAGAAGAAGTTTCGATACGTTCGTCAGTTGGTTCTGGGGAGTTTCATGGTGTGACAGCTGAACTACAAGCCGCCAAAGGTCATGGCCGAAACACACGTGAGCGAATTAATAATTAGTAATGGATCATCACGAGATATTATAGCTTAACTTTGGTATTTTATTATCCTTAGCATTTAATTTAAATCCTACTAAATATGTTCGGTTATCCGTACAGGCGCCCTTCAGGATTAACAAATATTATGCTTCCATTTATTGAGACCCACATGTTCCGAGATTATAGTTTTCACATTAATTTGACTTACCTATGGTAATCAACCACCCCTGTAGATTTAAATCAATTTAATCATGCTCTACCCATAATTGTTGAAAGTATTTAAATAAATGTTTCATCTTTGTTACTGGTATAATCCGTCTTTTCTTACACTGATTTACCCACATGTCTGCACTTGTTTTTTATTGAATACGAGAGAAATATTGAGAGTATTTAGATGGCGGTGATAAGTAAAGATAGATATTAGGTAAATATACCGTTACATGGGTATACTTTTAAAAGTTATTATGACAACATTTAGATATTTCGAGTGCAAGTACTGCCCCAAGTCAATTCAAATTTTACAAAAACAGCGAGAAACTAGAAAAAGAAGGGTTTAATCTTTGCTCAATAAAAGTAGTTAAAATATAAAAAAATTAAACTTTTCATTTACTTGTAATATTATCTACTAATCAAGAAACAAATAAAAGTACCATTGCTACACAAAAAAATCACAAACAATGTTAAAAAATAAAGTCAAAAATCATAAAAGTTATTGTGTTTTATAGTCCTTCTTCGAATTGAACACTGGCGTTATACGACAAAATTCTAGCTTGTTTTGTATCCACCCTTAACGTCTTTCAGGGTCGCAAACAGCAGAGCTTGATGCTGTTACCACTTTGATGCATCTTTCCGTGGCTTGCGTGTGACAGGGCATCAATCGGAACTTGCACAAAATGTTGAATTCGATAATTTCGTAGTCTGCAATGGCATCAATTATTGTCTCGCTAGATATCAGTTTTGTAAGAGGTGGTTCTGATGGTTTTTCCCAGTAGATCAAGTCAATATAGTCTGCTGCGTTAAATTAAAAGTAGGTAGCTTAAATACTCTTATTGGAGAGAACCCTGACGTACGTTTTCGGATACTTAGAATCCGTCTCAGAACCAACTCTCTAATTTGTCTTCGTTCGTCGTTTAGCGTACTAATAAGTATATTTTCGCTGTGGCCAAAATACCCGTTGCGTTGAATTACGGGATCTACCACCTTTTTCAAATGCTCTGGAAGATAACGATACAATTTTATGGTTTTGTGGAGGTGTCTCGCCCCGTAAACACACGAAGGTTGTGTTTTTTTTAATTTAAACCATGTCGGAGCATACACTCTTAGCATAAATTCAGTCAATATCACCTGATTTTCTTCTGATTCTTGGTTGAAATGTAAAGTCGGAGAATAGTATTGGCTGTTGTTAACAAACGCAAATGACAGATTTTACCAGGGTTTATTTAGGCTAAGTTTTCGTTACATTGTCCTTCGGCGATTGCTCGGCACATTTATAATAAATAAAGTTGGTCTGTGCTAAGGTCGTCACGGGATTTTGTAATGTTCGGTAAGTTGCATTCTATTGCTTGAAATTCTATCACAGGAAGATGTTCACAGTTCTTGAGTAACTTTTTTAGTTGGCCGCTAAAGCTTCTAGGACATGTTGTCGTTCCATCAATGTATTCGAAAAGGTGTCTCAAACTTTACTCGTTGGCATGTATTGACAGACCAACCACTGAAGTGGAAGATGGAGCTTTTCTTCAAGAAGTCGAATAATGCCAGACTTAGTTCCAGTATTAACTGCTGTTCCGTCACATCCGATAGCCACGATGCACGCTAAATCAATGGATTTTGCCACAAAATATGCAAACAATTTGTGAGCTATTGTTTTAGCATCACCGAACTTAACGCCTATGTGGCCAATGTATTGTGAGCCAGGTTCTTTCAAAAGACTGATATGTTCTTCATCACAACTTTTCTGCGTCCATCCCACATGATTAATGTTTTATCCTTTCAACCTTCAAACGATATGCAAATGCAAGAATCAAAATGGGGCTGATTGATGGCAGTCAGGCAGTGTGATCCTAGTTTTGGCACGAGCACGTCGAATCTTATTACGATCGATCACGTTTTTTAGATTATCTGTTGTCACTTATCCAATATCTTGCATTGTAGCCCAGACGATGGCAGCACCCGCCCGATCAGAAATACTGTATCGATCCAGTGTTCTGGATACAACAGATAGTCTACTGTCAGTTGGATTTATTACACAAGAAGAAGAAGTAGATGAAGTAAAGTATTGTTGGTCAGTTGGAAGATCAACGTTAGTAAAACTTGAAACTGTACTGCGAGATGTGGACGGTTGATCTAAAGATGTTTGTTGCGTTTCTTGGTATAGTGCGCAAAAGTGGACCCAGTAATTTGTCAAATTTTCGCGGGATTAATAAAAAATATCAATTTTTTTAAATGTTATTATTTAAGGCGCGGCAATTTTTATTCATTATGAAATGTAAAAGTAAAAATTAAAGATTCATATTGACACAAAACTGTTTTAAAAAGGGACATTTTTTAACCAGATTGTAAATAATTCAACTGCTTTGTGGCAGTACTTGTTATCAAAATTTTAAATTGATATTTTGTATGCTTAATTGTATGTACCTAGAGCATCTATTCCGCACCCCGCGAAAACTGATTTATAAAAATAAAAAATTTCCATACAATGGCGATCCACCCTAGTATGAAAGTTGAAGGAAAAGAAAAAGTACATGAGGTAAGAAGGGGGGGGGGGGATCGTACGGGTATTTTATTGACTCATAAATCACTAGCGTATATTCGGCTTGAGGTCTAGGTGGCAATGGGTGTGGGTACATTTATATTATGAGGATGTATGTTTTCGAACACTAAAAAATAGTCGAAATTACAAAAAGTCCTTTTCAAACGTTATTCCAATTCCTTTATCTCGCCGGCGCACATTAAGGAATGAATGCTTGAAAATGCCCTTTATTCACAGGGACGGAAGGAGAAAATTTTAATGTGGAAGGAAGGTTATAAAAAAGCTTTTTTTTAAATTAAATTATATAATATAAACTTTATTACCTCTGTATTATATGTATCTATATTATATTCAATTTAGTTAAATAATTAACAAAAATATTTTAAATTTTATTTTTCTTTTTTTTTACGTGAGCTCCACATAGGAGGCCCTGAGGAAAATAATTTTCCTCAGGGTCATCTTTGGGGATGCTGTGTGGAGGGTTTTTTTAGGTAAAGGAAAGAGAGGAGAGTTCTGGGAAGGAAAAAGGTTTAAGGGGTGGGTAGGAATCTGGGGTTCAGTGTGTCCTGGTCATCCTCCTACAAGACCTAGACAAATCTCACCCCATGAGCCCGGGCACCCCTGCTAAAACACCAAAGCCTCCCAAAGTTTCAGTTGTCATCACCATCATCATTACTACCGTCATCAAGATCATCATCATTATCATCGCTACCATCATGATCCTGCTTATTTAGATGAATTCCACTTATCGGCTGTAATGGCGCTTTTTTAGGAGTGGAGTTAGTTTTTTTGGTAGCACAGAACACATAACCAAAACAAGTGACACGGAGAGCACGTTCAATTTTGCGCTTAATAGTAATTTACAGTCTACAGTGTAACTAAATAAAACGAGCCTCTGAGTGACTGCAAGTTTAAGGAAGTTGTCGTACAAACCTGCAGGATTGTGTTATCATAACTGAGTAAGCATTGTCAATATTAATTAAAAAAATAACGAAACACTAAGAATTATTGTCGCCCAAGATACTACCGGCGACACGGCGCATAGTAGCAAGTGATTCAAGTCACTCCGCCTTAGATCCAAGCTAAACTATCTTCCATTAAAAAAATAATAATGATACAATTGACCCACAGTGATTCATAATTTTGGCGAGGAACGCGGTTGAGGCTCTAACTGAACTGATAATAGACCCAAATAGCAAACCGATTCCGAAAACCAACGCTATTCTTGGAACTATTACGCAATAGCTGCAAAAATGGCAGCACTCGAGGTTGGGCTAGCAGCAATCAAAACATTAACCTCCAAACCTAACTCAGTAGAATCTATATGTGATGCGGCCGATGAGCTTGAAGAGAGAAAGATCAGAGCTAATAATCTTATAATTATAAACGTTCCTGAAAGTTCAAAACTGAAGTAACTAGAAAAAAATTGAGGATGACACTTTTTCAAATAACATATATTCTGACGAAAATAGATAATAACGTAGAATCAAACTCCGTCAAGATATTCCGTCTTGGAACAGTAAGGACTGATAAATCAAGGCCTATTAAAGTAATTTTAAGAAACTTGACTGAAGAAATGACTATCCTCCGAAAAAAAAACCTTTATCTGAACAACTCCCCCGTCAAAATTTTTTCCGACCAAACGCCAAACCAGAGCAAATGCTTGTCGCACCTACGCCAAACAATGGAAAGTCGGGTACAGGGAGGTGACGTTGGAATAACTTTTAAATTTATTAAGAACAAGCCAACACTAATGAAGACAACTCCAAAAAACTCGAACACATCAATGGATATGGCCAAAACATCCGCGACTGCCGCACCAAACTACTATTACAAACTACCATTCCATTAGGTACATCAAAACATCGATATATTTCTTCTTACTGAAACCTGGCTTGATCCTAATATTCACACTGAGGAACTTGGATTTTCATCTTACACCTTGACAGAAATCCAGCCACCAGCACTAAAACCAGAGAAGGAGAGGTTCTCATATCCGTTACATAATCACTGCCATCCCTCGATTAATTTGCGAATATCGAGACGTGAAACAGGTATTACTAAAAACTTAATCAGGCAAAATTCTATTGGGATGTGTCTACAGTCTACATTCCTCCTGTATCCAACATCACAATCTCACCGGAAACCACATTGACGACCTCGAAACTTTTAAAAATAAATACCCTGATGCCAGAATTGGTGACTATAATACTCCTAGCATTGACTGGATGAATAAGAACTCTTATAAAAACTTAAGCCTGCCAGAAAATGCTCGCAAAATAATAGATATGACCAACATACTCTCTTTACATCAAGTCAATCAAATCTACAATACCAATAATCAATAATCGGCTGCTGGATTTAGTATTCTGTAGTGATCTCTCAATTTACATTGTTAAATCAGTTGATGAGCTCCTCCCCCTAGACTGTCACCACCCCGCTCTAAGCATAACCATTACGACAAATAACTCACTAGACGACGCAACTGTTCTGCCTGACCTTACTTATAATTTTTCCAAAGCTGACTACCCGGACAAGAATTAAAGTTTTGAACATGAAGACTGGTCATTTCTTCATCACAACAATAATATTAACTATAATCTTGAAATATTTTACACAATTCTTAATAGGGCCATTGTAAACTATGTACCACTTTCACACTTCAAAGAAGCGAAGTTCCCGAAATAATTCACCGACAAGCTAATTAAGGTCAATATATCTAGTTATCCTAGTTATCTGTATAAAAATTGCACACTCAAACTCCCTTAACGACCATTAGATATTTCACTGTAGAAATCAATGTAAAAAACTGTCAAAAAATCGTATTATAATTATATAAATGGAATCGAAAAATCCATACCCTCTAATATACAAAAACAATTCACCCATGTTAACTCTCTTAGAAAAAACAAGCGAGGTTTAACATGCATGGAATGGCGTGGGTTTTTTTTTGTTTCCAGATTAATTTAGTCATGTGTATATTTAAAATGTCATAGGGTTTGCTTTCATAATTTTTTATTTTTTATTTACATGTGTGTATTTTTTTATTTAACTTCTGTTTGTGCATATTTTTTTTTAGAAAGACAAACATTCCCGGATTACGAATAACCCAACAATGTTTGAAAATCTCCAACTACCACCACAGAAAGCTGAAAATGTTGCTTGTGTTGTTTTGGAGGACTTAGCCAGCCGAGGAATCGAACACGCGACGCGGGTGGGGCCCAAGCGCTATGCCCACTCAACCACTGACCGGTCACATATGTATTTGTCTATCGCGCGATCCGCTGGTGGGGAGGTATGTAGGAACTATGATTATCTTTGTCATTTATCGATTTTCAACACCGTCAATGTTTATATAAATAGTCACAACTGCACGAATTTATACGCACCCGTCCGCCGGCCCTCAGCTGTCAGACTGAGCTGCGAATTGTATGTACAACCTTCTGTTTTGTTATCGCGTGTGTGTAACATATTATCGAATAAAACCTGTTCGTTTTGAACGTCACCAAAATTTTATTTCAATACAAACTAAACACATAACGAGTCCTCGTACCCATGCACGCTTTCGGGCGATACACCACAAATGATATCGTGACGCAGGAGATAAGGTTCATCAAAAATGGTTGACGTGACCGGTAGATCAGATAGGGATAGGGACCATCACAACCCCAACCCCGATTAGCAGATAAAAATAGTCAGCGGAATATATTATTTCAATAACGATAGATGTTGTACTCATTTTTACTCTGTGCGAACCGATGGAACAACCAGTGCTATCGAGGGGGAAACTAGTCCGTCGTTTTTCGACTCCATGATGGATGGTTGGTTTTAATACTACCACAGCCATCTTAGGAACTCTCTTCTACTCTGATTTAAGGAGAGCTAATTCGTCATCCGTGCAAGCCATTAAAATTCTTAAGGATAAGAGTGTAGAAATAAGCATAAAATTGACCATATCTTCACCACTCCAGGAATTGAATTGAAGTGATTTGAAGTTATTTTGTGGACTAGCAAACGTCTGACACTCATTAACATCCATGAAATCCAAGGGTTAAATATATTATGACAATTAAAGGAAAATACTCGTACGTCTATTATTTAATCCACTGGTTGTTATGAAAATAATTTAATAATGAAATTAATGTTCTAAATTACCCCATGGTTATTAATGTTTGTTTGTATTAGTGACTCCAATTATTTTACTGTGGCCACTAATAGTTTCACTTTTTCTCCGATTAGTTAAACTTTTGAACGATAGGGGGATCATGATCGATTTCCTTTACTTCTTGGATTCGCATCTTGAGGGCAGGATGTGAATCCGACAGTCAACATGTGGATTTTAATTTATAATGGATATTGTTTAATCGGCGGGTTGTTTCAAGTTAATTTAATATGTGAACGATAGTTTCCTTTAAATCTCAGCCGGTACAAGGTTATCGCAACTGGAGGATCTTTATTTTACGGGTATTCAAGGGTAGAATCCCGTTGTGCTACAATGGCGGCTTGATCGACAAGTTTAATCATAATCTCCGATTATATTCACCATCCGTCATCGACGAGATGGATCACCAATAATATAACGGCACACAACCCGTCCGCCTTTTCCACGCCATTTATTTCTACAACCTGATGGGACCTGAACCATATAATAGAGGACGCCAAGGGCATGGCGTTCCCATACTCCACAACTACCTAAAATGGATGGAGAATATCGAAAAACCTGGCGATGATGCAATTGTGAGGGAGGTAGGGTCCCCTTGCTTTGCATCTGGATTCGTCGCAGCAACGTTATAGGTTTTTAGCTAGTAGCTCGTTAGATACGGTCCACAGGTATGCTTAATATTTTAATATATAAATCTGGTTATACATCCACTCTTTTATTTTATATTTCCAAGTATCACAACATTGAATAAAATAACAGTGCCCACGCTCTGATGGGAGTATTTCATGCCTACCGACACAGTCCAGCATATCTCGTACCCACGAGACTTGGCGTCCAAGATCCCATGGGATTAAAGCTGATAACTGTTTACCTTTATGTATTACCCTATAACTATAACATTTAATACACCCACTCAATAAGAGGAGTAAATGTCATGATAACATGACCACAAAGTAGGTATAAATCACAATACAACACTTCCAGTGTCCCTGATATATTAAATACCTAACGAGATAACCCTTATTTAAACCCTACTCTATTCCATATTATAACATGGCGCACCAACTGGTAATAACGAATATATTTTTTTCATTGTTGTGAATCTTTGAAATGTTAAATTCATTATATAAACATGCCTAGATGTATTTTTAAACTTGCCCTTGTTTTTGTTTTGTTTTGCTTTTAAAATATTACGGTCACAAATTTATGTTATAACCTTTAATGATTTTTTTCAATGTTTTCAATCATAAATGCACTGTTCATAATCTGAAATACCTACATGTGTAACCAACATAACCTCAATAGAATTGTGATTGTCATTTTATTAAAATATGCTTAGAAATTGGTTTATGGTCATAGACAATGGTAACGCATTATTAAACTCTATAATTTTTTTTTCTAATCCAATGAATAGTGGTTATGTTCAAAATAATTTAAATTATCTAAGGCAATTTATTGCTTTCCAATTTACCTATGGCTTTTTGAAATGTCAAAACATTGTCATGTTTTTATACTTCTAAATACTTAATACTGATGAAAAACAGTTTAATTTTTTTCTAAAACAATTATATTATGAGTTTAAATAAGAATATAAAGTATGATAATAATTATGCAAATGTTTATAATGATTTATTGTTAACTAAGTGATATTTTGTTCATAATTACGGAGGTATGTACATTCATCAGATCATTGCAATATTATTAATAACATTCTACTTGAAAGGTATTAGTTAAAAGTATTAGAGGTAAATATCGGTTCGGACTGGCCACGCTTATTACGAATAATTTTTAGAAAAAAACTTTAGATTCGCCTTAATTACTATAAAAGGAAACTTTTTGGCTTTGGGGCGGCGGAAAATAATGCATTTTAATTTTCAATTGCATAAAACCAAAATTCACTTCGCGAACCGACGCAGCGAAAATCCGCGGCCGTACCTGTCACTGTTATGTTGGTGTCCTTGATAAATTAACAAGAGCTAATACGACTGTAGCCGACTTCGTGGGATAAGGCGCGTAATTATGAAATTTATCTAGCGGGCTTGTTTGAGTAACATGGTTTGTGATACGAAAGAAAGTGCCCCTTTATAACGCCTACTCGCGTCAAGGCAAGAAAAACATCCCAGTTTTCAAGTAGTTTAGCGGCTACGCTAGGTTTGTGTAACATGGTTTGGGATTCGCGATATTTCATGTAGGTATCCCGAGGGGGACGGGGTCACATCAGAATGACATGCAGGAATTTCTAATGTTTTTGGTTTAAAAATGAAATATCTCCGGAGACCAAACCGGTTTGAACTCAAAATAAGATCAGAAGTCTCTAACAAAATTAAGTCAGCTCTGCGTGCGTATCCTAATCCACTGCTTATAATATTATATTAAAACTGATTACCGTGCATTAATGATGAATACATTAAAATATAAATATATCATGTTATCCATACATTTTATGCAATTATAAAATAAGTTTTTGCTGTACATAGTATTCTAATATCACGCCACATAATTATTACAGGATATGTCACGTGTGACTGTAAATAATTTCCTTTTATTTACAATAAAATAAGACTGAGTAAAATAATTTCCCTTAGGGCCTATGTCAACTGTGGTGATGCTGTGTGGGGGGTTTTTAACGAAAGAAGGGAGAGGAAAGTTCTGGGAAGGAAAAGGTTTTAGGGGTGGGTAGGAATCTGGGGTTTAGTGTGTCCTGGTCATCCACCTCCAAGACCAAGACAAACCTCACCCTATGAACCCGGGCACCCTTGCTAAATCACCAAACGTCGCGAACCACTTGGGGTGACTTATGGCAGAGGTGTTGGTTATCCAATAAAGGTTCCCGGGGTGGCAGTACCCATTCATGCCCCCCAAATTGAAGTAGCCCTGAAGGTGAGAAGGTCCATTAGCCTTCTCGTGGTGACGGTGAAGTCCTGTCCTCTGCGTGGCTTCTGGAATAGGCGACCTCGATAACGATCGCCTAGTAGGGAAGAGACCCTTTGACCCTCGGTGTACGGGAAGACCTTGATAGCCTTCCAGGAATTATAAATGGGTGACTCGACACATGATGGCGGCACTTTACATTGGAGGCTCAGCGTGCTTTCGTGTAAATAAATAAATCCCCGACGGGAATTCGCTAGCTGCGGTTTTAGCAATCGCGGGCGTAACGTATTGTTAAACATTGGATATTTGAAAAGGGAAGAGATTTCTTCAAACAACACTTGAGAGCTTAATATTACAATAAAAAACAAATAATATTAATATTAATTAAAAAAAATTGTTATTATTATTTAATTAATTAATTAATTTAACTGAATATTACATTAAAAAAAACACAAACAAAAAAATTACTTTCTCTAACACTCTTTCCAATTTCTTTCATAGAAAGAATATCAAAAGTGACTACAAACATGTACTCTCGTGCAGAAGAATTCTTACCAAATTTTATTTCTATTTTTATCTCAAGAAGGATAATACTTACCAATATTTCTTGCAATCTTCTTTAAATTATCTTTTAATTCTATTAGCTTACTTTTAATTCTTATATTTTTTATATGTTTTTAGTTTTATTTGAGGGAGCGGGCCGGATCGATAGAGACGGGGCGTGAAATAAAAGGCGTCAGTCGGTGTATGAGTCAGTCTTTATTGAGCTACGTAGCGGGGGTCGGAGCGGAGCGGAGTGACAGTGGTGCCGTTAGTGTTGCTGCTGCGTGATGATGAGTAAAGAAGGTCAGGAAACTACGGGGGTGAAGATCACAGGTCTTCAGGGAGCCGGCGTGTTGCTCTACACCATGGCGGTATAGAAGTGACCTTGGTCCAGGCAGTCGACCGTCGTCGTGTTGACGAGGTATGGCTGCTGTGTGGCCTTTGAGTCGACATACACACGTGACGCAGGAAGGAACCTTGAGAGGCGATGAGCATGATCTCTGGCAGCGGAACGCGATGGATTTCGGTAGTCAGAGAACAGGTTGCATCCCAAGCATAAAGCACGGCGGGCTTTATGTGCTGCGGACGAAAACATCTCATGTCGAGGCGCAAATGGGCCGGACAGCGGATGGTGGTTGGAGTAGTTCCTCGAAGGTGTTAAAAATGTTTCTGGAGTCACACTGGACAAACTTTATTACTTGTTGCGAGACGGGCAGCCCGCGTGGGCCGATACGGCGTAGCGGCACTGACCGGACTGACTTGCTTACTCGACCGATGAATGAAGACAAAGGTACTGAGACTGAGCGGACGAGCGGATCTGCTTATATAGCCGCGGCGAGTAATTACTATCACGGTAGGTAATGCTGGGTGAACTTACGCAAAGCTGAGATATCGCTCGATCTTTCTGCGGGCATTTGAATAGCTCAGCCACACGTTCTAGGCCTTTCGCGTAAGTGGTGGAATTATTATTTACGAGGCGGCCGGCCGTAGTAACTGATTATAGGTACTCGTAGTGTGTTTCCAGCGAGTTCGGTGGAGTCCAGTGGCGGCGCAATTAATTCTTCACAAGTGGCCGCCACATATTTGTCCCTTAATATGATATTTTTTTTCTTTCCTCTTCTAATATTTTGTTATCTGTTTATATAAAATAATATTTCATGTATGACTACCACAACATGGGCAATAGCCTAGTATGGTAGTTAAAAATTGGCAAAAATGTATCATGTAAACATTTATGAAATAATAAAAAAAAAATATTTAAAAAAAAACGGTTCGATCCATCGGATTCTTCTGGAACATTATCCATGCAACAAGCCGAGGCTGATTAATGAGTAAGATTAAGAAAGGAACAAGGTTTGGGCATGTAGAGCAAATGAACGAGGAAAGGAGTATAAGGAGAATATATAACGCAAACGGTAGAAGAAGTCGGGGACGCCCAAAAAAGACATGGCACGACCAAGTGAATCAGATACTTGAGTCGGACCATGTCAAGAGTCAGAATAATAGAAAAGGTATGAGAAGATATATGAATGTGAACGAGGCAAGGAGTGTGTGCTAAGACCAAGTTGTTTGGTGGTCCGTCCTCTCTGCCTACCCCTGCGGAGAAACGGCGTGAAGGTTAGTTAGTTAAATTATGAATAATAATAATTAACCATTATATTTGCACAGCCCTATTTCGTGTGTAACCTGACACTGCCTTTTGAAAAATAAAATAATATTAATAATTTAAATGATGGATGAAATACATGCCGTCTTCGAAAAAGTAAGACAACACGGAAATTTAGTTATTGTAAAAGCACTGATGGGCTTTTACAAAATGTTTTATTTTTACATGGTTTTTCTACAGAGATATCGAAAAATATTATACAGTTAGGTAGAGTTCTGAATCTTAACTATTTAATAATAATAATTGGATGATTTGTATAATGCCGTATTCGTGAAAAATCACCCCTAGGGCGCTGGTTCACTTGATCGTGCCATTCTCCCCCCGACTTCTTCTACCATACACATTCACCTCGTTCCTTCTCCTTACACTCTTTTCTTCATTCATCTGCTCCATAATGCATTCATAATTAAATAAACTAAGTAAAAATGGTCAAAAGGAATAAAACTTTCGAATAATTAAAGCTAATTGAAAATAATTCAAGTTTCTATTATTGTTTACAAGTAATGGCAGTTTTGCCTACCAAAGTCATCGCCAAATCAACAATTTTGCCGGTATACATATAATTAAAAGCATTAAAAATATCTAGAAGAAATTAATAAACCGTGATTTCAATTATCTTTGAAAATATTTTTCGAAAGCCCACGTATAAAAATAAACATAAAAGCAGTTAAAAATTGATTCGTAAAAGCGAGTGATCACTGTTATCATATTTGGGTCTACAATATAAATTTTTTGCACACAAACAAGGCAATATATAAGAAGGTACAAGTATATGACAGACCGTGTCCTTGCCACAATCGTTTTAAAATATATCTTTTTGACACGCTTTATTCACTTTCCCCGCTCAAATCTAGCTGTCGAATTTTTTCCCTCCAGAGTATACGTATTCTATATAAAAACCAACACATGCATATATTCTTAATACTACTTTACAGAACAGAGCGTCACGAAACAACCTCTTGTGGCGACTGACTTTCGCGTAATGAAGAGCAGGTGGAAAGGAGATCGTTTTTATCTGTTTTGGGTACAGATAAAAATGGAATATTACACAATAAATCACAAAATTATTTTTATTTATTTACCAGTTTGTGTAGTTTAAATATTGTTTTAATACACACTATTTTTATTTTTTTCAAATACTTGTTTTTTAATACATAAAATCGATTTCAAAGTACATCGATTTACGTAGTTTTTAAAAATAATTTTACCTCATTATTTGCGTATTTTATAAAAAAATATAAATTTGGGGGTATAGGTTGATATGTGTTCTATAACAAAATATTTTTCAATTTTTTTTTTTTTGTATATGACGACAGATGAAAAACAATCAGTAGTACATTGACGATTTGTCGAAAACTGATCTTTTATAAACAGTTATAAAGTAAGAAAAAAATATTTTTTTAAATATTTAATTTTAGCTTGGGGCATCGAAAATGCACGTATCAAAAAAAATATAATGACTAATTTTTTTGAGGAGCTGTTATCGACACAGATGACTTCGAAAATACGCAAAAATACGAAAAAAAACATTAAATATTGAAAAATCCCTCGCGGGCTCTTAAACACGAGGGCAACCACCAGCCCGAGACGAAATCTCGCGTTTTACGCGGATGAATCCTTCGAAACTTTTAAATTATAATCACGCCATGTTACTTCGCCCGAATGTAGTCAATCACACGACTCCTGATTGATCTAGCACATATTATCTTAAAAATTAAGTGACTGTTGTTTTAACAGCGGCCGCGCTCACGCTCTCAAAACTAGAGTCACGCCGGAAACAAACCTTTTCTCCCGCATAGACAAAATCGTCCAAAGTGCCGCCAACATTATCAATAAAAACACAACTAGAAAAGTACTTGACTAATCGATAATTAAAATCGCTTCATAATATAATGCTGAGTATTATTAATTTATAAGTCGATTTTCCTATAAATAACGCGAAATCAGAGAGAGTATTTTCATTCCATCG
This sequence comes from Limnephilus marmoratus, assembly GCA_917880885.1. Taxonomy (NCBI): domain Eukaryota; kingdom Metazoa; phylum Arthropoda; class Insecta; order Trichoptera; family Limnephilidae; genus Limnephilus; species Limnephilus marmoratus. Next base: position 22,365,253 of record OU862914.1, on the reverse strand, counting down.
GGTGCATCAAGTGCTTGTGGGGGGTTCATTTAGACCAATTACATACATAATTAGTGGCTTCATCCAAGGTACGTAACAAATCACAATTTATTCATAATTCTTCAATAAATGTTTTTTAACCATGAAAATAATTTATGAATCTATCACAAATTAAAATAATGCCGTATTAAATTTTTGCCGAGAATCGACTGATTTCAAATAATAAATTGTTTGGAGAGATTTTGAAGAATTTTTTTCAAGTAGCGGTGTAGTGCGAAAAACTACGACATGCAATTTTAACACAATATTATTCAAATTAGAGCTTAATGTTAATAAGTAAAGATATGAAATATAAGTTTAATACTTATATCGAGGAGATGTTTCAACTATGGAGGTGTCGTCAATTTTATTTTATATTTTAAAGGCAAGTTGTTTCACAGAATAATATATTATAATAATACTAATATAAAAATTTATTCCACTGTTTCACAGAATTTAAATAATTCATCACATTTCAAAGTTAACTTTCAAGTTCTGTAAATGTTATATTTAGGTTCTGTTATCATATCATTATTGGCCAGTTGATTGGTTATTCCATCTAACTGAAATAAATTTTTTACTTAAATAGAACCTTCACAGAACGAGAAAATTTACTTTCAAATTTGATAAATTGCTCAATTCCTATTAAACAGGCTCTAAATGCCACAAAATAACTCTTTGTACTTGCATCAGTTTTAATTTCTTGTTTTGCTATTTTATTATTTGTCGCCATTTTTCCTAATACCGAAAAATATATATTTTAATATTTACCATTGGCATAAATATTACAAAGTTTTTTCTAAAACCTCAAAAATTGCGTACCTATTCTTTTACAGCGTATATCGGGGTATGCATAAATTAGTTGTACCAATAAAGTACATAGTTTAAATAAATGTTTTCGTTTGAGAGTTTTATACTCCTTTTACAGGCTACCTCTCTAGTCAAATTTTATAATACATTTATTTTAAAGCTACCCAATAAATGGGAAATTGTCTTTTATTCATATTTGTTCTATTCCGCATTCAAAATTTTCAATTTTCATTCCAGATGTCTTCGTCCATCAATTTAGCCGTATTGGTAGCATTTACGGGGACTTTGGTGCTTGGAAAGGGAATCGTTTCAAATGAAATAAGCATCGCTGGAGAGGAAACGAACAAAGTACGCATAAACTATTCAAATACATTTTTAGCTATTCCAATTGATAATCATATGGATACAGGATATTTAAAAAAAAAAATGAGTGACATCGGAATCTCTCAGGATTTTCTAGCTTTCGTAGCTAGCTACTTATATAATCGTCATCAGTATGTCAATTATAGATACCAGCTTTCTCGTGAATACAAAACTAACTCCGGGATTCCCCAGGGATCGAATACAGGGCTCCTCCTCTTTCTTTTATTTATTAATGATATAGGCAAGACCATTAATCGCTCAAAATATCTCCTCTTCGTTGACGATATCAAACTTTTCAAAGCTATTAAAAATCATTTCGATTCCATTCTTCTGCAGAATAATCTTGATTATCTTGTTAAATGGTCGAAATTGAATGACTTACCCTTTAGCATCCATAAATGCAGTGTCGTTACATTTACAAGATCCAAAGATACATTTCTATTCCCATACTACTTTAATAAATGAGATTTGAGACCTTGGCGTGATTTTTGTAGCAAATCTCTCTTTTAAATCCCACATATTTGACATTGTCTCCTGCACCGACAAAATGCTTGGATTTGTTCTTCGTAATGCGAGATGCGAGATCATTTACTAATGGAATTGCAATACGGAGAACACAAGAAGCACTTATCCGCAGTAGGTATCCTAAAATATGGCTCCATTATTTGGGCCCCTTCGGAATAAGACCTTATCCTAGAAATATAAAAAGTACAAAAAGATTTATGCGTTACCTGTATATGAGGGAATATACTCGTACATACTACCCATTAATGAATCAATCGTTGTTCCTAGCAGGAATGCTCGATCTTAATAGCTTAGAAGCCCGCCGAAAGATATTTTTAGGCAAACATTTTTTTAAAGTTAATCTCCGGTATTATACTAAATCCGCATACGTTTAAAGAAATTAACTTATATATGTCCCTAACGCATATACTCGTGGGAGATCCCACGCGATTTTTTGTGCTACGAAAGCGAGAACTTCTGCATATCAAAATGCGCCATTAAACAGAGCAACTCAACTGCTTAACAATTCTGCATCGAGCATCGACACTTTTTTGTTCTCTTAAATTTTGTAATCTTCTCCATAATATTTTAGTGTATAAATGTTTTATGGGGAATCTGTATAAATAAATAAATAACAAGATTTCTATCCCTCACGACTTTCAGTCAATATAAATTCATTATTAAAAAATACGTATTCCAAATATTACCATGCTTATGCAAATAAAATATTTCAAATTGAGTATTTTCACTTTTTCAATAATTATTACAAAATTACTTATGGCCATCGGTTTCAACACTGGCTAGAGTAAAAGTAAGAGTAAAATAAATAGCTATAGTTAAATTTCACCAAAATGCGTTTTTCAATCAATTTAACTGTCTTTTTTTATTTAGCTTTTACTTTCCGAAAACCGATGATTACTCCGCCATTGTGACATATTTTTCAGTTCTGTCGGAGGTAAGATACGCGCTTAGAAGGAGGTAGGAAATCGCGCGCTTCAACAATGATCTATTAATCACCATAAATATTATAGAAGATAATGAAAGTGAAGATGAATTCCTCAGTATATATTCAGTTTTGGAGGTGTACGTTTGGTACACGTCATGTTAGTTGTGTGTGTAGGAAGTAAGACAATGGCACGTGTAAAAATTGACACGTGTGCTTCAGAGCGAGTGCGTTTATTGACTCATCCTTTGTTAGTACAAGCAGCACAATATATGAGACAATGTTGAAGGGGGGGGGGGGTTAACCGTGACGTAGCCGCCACATACCTTCCCTCCTAGTGAAATGGTCAAATAATTTCACGAAAAAAAATATACACGTTAAACAACATTGTCAAAGAAAATTGTAAAACAAACGAAAAATCGGTACTTGTTGATAATTGCCAAAAGATACACAAATCGTTTAAACATTGTGAAAGGTACATTGTAAAACACATTTATCATTGTTGATATTTGCAAAAAAAACATAAAACATTTAAACATTAAACATTGTAAAAAACATTTGTCAAAATGCATCAAAAATTGTTGAAAATAGATCATTTGCCATAAACCAAAAGCTATAAATAAAGTGTCATTGTAAAACACAAGAATGATTACGCACACAAAAAAAAAATTTCAGAATATCATCACAAAAAACACCAAAAGTTATGATTATACACTTTTTTTAAATATTTGCAGTTGACAGCAATTTCAGGAGAAACGTACTGGTCTTTTGATAGTTTAGCCGGAACATGGAGTGTATTTTGCTGACGGGGTCATGGGTAGAGGTGCATTTAGGTTGACCGTCTAGTCGCCTTGTCTACTGCTGACTCAGTAGTTGTCCTGAATAATGTTGAGTCAGCTGGTTTATTTCTTTAGAAACATTTACAGGTTGGTAGAATGCCGGTTTACACATTTACCTTTTTTGAGTTTATAATTAAGCTAAAATACTTTTTCCTTTTGTTCGAAAACCTCATACGGACTCATATGGTGGAGTGAGAGCTTTCTTTACTTCGTTTCTAAGGAAAACATGAGAGCAAATTGTTAAATTAAGGTGAATCAAAATGTGTTTGTAGCGTCTGTTGCGACCCTTCCCTCAGGCCAAGTTTCGGAAATGGTTCATCAGTCTTTTGATAAATTTGCGTCATTTTCGGCTTAGAAGGTCCGAAAATATCCCCAGGTATTGCTGAAAATGTACCATATACCATTTGTGCTAGATCATGGGACCACGCGTCATGGAATTCTCTGACGTCTACTGACTTTTGAGTTATGACCAAGTAAGCATTTTTTACCCACACTGATATTTGTTAATTGCATTCCTAAAATATCGCTGCGTTATCAAACGTCGAGTTGCTTTGATGTCAGCGTGACTCGTGTTATGCACGGAAGAGTGCTCTTTCGTGGAATTTCAAATCGTGTATGATCTTGCACGCGCCGTCGATATTTCACATGTAATTGGTATCTTTGAATCTGGCATAGTAATCAATATGAAATTAAGATTACCTTGATTTTTAAGCAGTTGCATCTTTATTTTGTTCTGTTGCGAGTCAAAGTCGTTTGTTGAGGCTATGTAGCGATGGTCGATGTACCGTGGAGAAACAAATGTGCAGACGGATATGATGTTTATGATGCACGTTGCTATTGTGTGATGAAGATCATGAAGCTGCGGCGGTGAAAAACACGGGTCTTCAGATCGCCAGCGTATAACTCGGAGAATGACCTGATCTGGATGATCAACGGCTTGGATAGCCGTTGCTCGACGCGGCGGGTTGCGGAGGTGAACGGTCAATGGCTCAGTGAGTTGTACCACTAGCAGGTAGTCCTTACGAGGCGTAGCGTATTTCAATAACAGCCAAGCACGATGGGCTTCGACAGCCACGAAACGATGAGCTGATCCCTGGGCTTAAACCTTGTAAGTCGCGGGATATAGCTGTCCTTTTGAGCTGAAGACACGGTGGGCATTATAGTTGAGACGTGGTGGTGATCCTCGAGGAAGCTGCCCTGGACAGATGGCATGGCGGACCTGTAGTCACGGACGTTTAGCATCTCTAGAGTTATGTGGTGCGATGGGCCAGAACTGCAAGATGGTGTATAGAGTGCCTTGAAGGTGGAACAGAGAGTCCGAAGATGATGCCGTAGCTCCCTGCTTCCCGGTGTCGCACTGGAATTGCGTAGTAACGTGCTTGATGCACTTCTTTATCACTCCATTGTTCCCAAACACACTTCTAAATCACGTCGGGGTCACCACTTTGGAGGATATTACTCATTAATATTTTGCTTTACCTATATACAATTAATTTTAGGAAAAGTCCATTTGAAATAGCTCCCTATTTAACACCCTTCCAAATTTACGACGGTTAAAATTTGAACTTAGCTCACAACTTAGCTTTCTTTTGATTATCGTGATATTTTTGTGTGCAGGTAATTTTTGTCTAGACTTGTTCTTGTACTCTAACGATTTCATTTTCGGTATACTTTGTATCCTGATGACACGGCCATAAACCTACGATAGTCGACGGGCGTTGCTTCATGACTCGATTGACCGACAACCAGGGTCGACATCAGACCGATTTTGAAATCAATAATTTTTAATGAAAATATTATTTTGATAGAGGTTTAAACAGACACAATTATTTTCATTGAATGAAAATTATTATTTTCAATTATTTTAATTTAATGAAAATAATGAACTTTGTTCGCATTGATGCCATTGTCGCCATTATTAAATTCCCTATACCGACTAAAAACATAAGAACAAATACATAAAACATTTTTCTGCCATGCGTACACCACCAACTACCTGACATACTCTCTAACAATATGATGCAATATCTGGGCAACAAGTTTGGGGGTACTATCGATATATTTGCTGATTTCATCTACAGAATTAAGCGTATCCAGCACTTTGCCGAATCCTCCAAATGGATTTAGTGATTTTTCCAATACCATCTTTTTGGTTATTATTTTATTTTATTTAACCGTTACACGTTTTAATAATCTTGTCTCATATTTAGTTTGTCAGTTTACATTACCCCATGCATTAAAAAAATTTTGAATGATTTTTGATTTTGGTTATATTCTATACTTATAATCTATGGAGAAGCCCAACCGGAAGCAAAATAAAATAAAATAAAATTGAAGAACCCACCAACTGAACAAATGTGATATTAAAATTAATAATAGTATTTGAAGCCATTATTAGCCTATTTATAGTCGAGTAACTATCATATCGCCAATTTTCTTATGTAACAAAATTGATTTTTAAATTAAAAATGGTGCTTTTCTTTGTTTCAGATTCAAGTGATATTAGATTTGTATTATGCAAAGATACAAAGTGAACTGGACACAGACATATTCTCAACTCTTGCCAAAGGATACAACATACTAGACGAGACTTACCGTTATGAATTTTTAGTTTCGACATCGGGCTTGAAAATAGTAGTGAGTCCAGGCTATGAAGATTATTCTGAACATGATAGACGATATGATTATATCCCGAGAATAAAATGAAGATAAGAGTAGCAATCAATTCTACTCAGTGCGAACAGACGGCGATAATGGACAAGCCAGTGTTATCAAGGAAAACGCTGTTCCTTCGTTCTTCGACTCCATCACCATATCATACCCCGAAGAAAAACTGTTGACCTTTGGAAATATCGAAATCAATACTGAAGTGCCGTTTGTGAAATACAGAGTGGCTCACCATCTGTTGGAAAAGTTATTCTTTATCGGTTTTAATAGTACCGAGGCCATCACAGGAACCCTCTTCAGCGCTGATTTGAGCAAAGCAAATTTGTCATCTGTTCAAGCAGATAAAATTCTTCATGATATAAATGTCGCTGAATTCGTTGATGTGGCCGTTGACCAATACACGGGAGATATTTTGCTTGCCACCGAAAATGAAATATTTGCTCTCCATAAGATGTTATACTTTTCCAAAGTTAATCAATTTGGATCTTCACCGGACGAAACAAATCTCGTAGACACATAATTTTTTAAGATTTCAAAAAAGTCCTTTATTCGACTTTGTATAAAATAGAATAAAATTTTAACACATTAAATTTTGATTACGATTTTTTTCATTTCTTTTGGAGTGAATAATAATTCTATAAATTTTGTAAACGAATATTTACTTTGCCGCTAGACATTGTATTTTTTAAAAGTTCATTTCCTACAGTGACTAATAACTTCGTTACAAACACTCTCATTCTCAATATCATATTATTACCTTTCTTTCTAATGTTTACCAATTTGCTTCTTCCCGACTTTTGGAGAGGCATAATTTCTTTTTTTTAAACAATTTTTTTTTAAATCGATTGTTTATACATGCCTAACTGAATCATGTGCTTCAATCACACTTTAATAAATAATCGATTAAGGACTAGTTGTTTCAAAAAATTTTAACAATTCAAAAAATATTTTAAGTTTATTTTCAAATTCTGTGGAAGTTCTATTAAAATTATGTGATTATTTCACTTACATGAAGCAACTGATATACGATGATATAATAACACAACTTAATAGAACATACAAAGGACGTGAAAATTAACTTTAAATATTTGATGAATTGTTCACATTTTTTTAAACAATCCGTCCCAAGACCAGTTTAGAATTTCGTAGTTTAATTCAGCTGTAATAACATTAATAAATAAATAAAAATCCAATATTATAATAAAGTTACCTATGGAATGCATCTCGTGTTTTTTTAACTTTCTTGTCCCTGCCTTTATTTTAGCTGTTCAAAGCGTTTATACCAGAATTGACTTAATACTTAGAGTATTAATTTAATCGTAATTGGTGAGATTGTGATTAATTTATACCGTAATGTTGCAAATCATTTCAAGAAAATGCATTGAATACCTTTACGTATACTAAAGAGTGGAGTGCCGCCAGTTGCGTACACAAAATAGTGGTTAGATTTCTTGCCGAATGTCGGTTAAAAACTTTAAAAACTGTTCAAAACACAATAATATGGAAGAACGAAGGCTGAGAACACCTGGAGGCGAATTTCCGTTCTTTGGCTTTAGTTAAGGAATATACCTTTCCCCCTCAGTTAAGCTTTGTGTGCCTATGCCAAAAATAAATAAAATATTGCCATAGGTATATTTCTTAGCTGTGGATATTGAACTGGAATCCACCTCCTGGCTATAGGTACAAATTTAACTTTTTTCATTTATTTCAAGCAAAAAAAAAAGTTCATTTATTTATCTTTTGAGTATTATTTCACCTGCCTTGTGAATGTCCGTGCGTTATGACGGGGAAGTTTAGAGAAATTTTATATAAGGTGCTTGATAAAAAATACTCTAAACTTACCTTTGATAAATACGTTAATAACATTGTCACTAAAACAACAAAAAGTCTAGGCTTTGTACTGAGAATATGTAAATTTTTCGAAAACACTAAGACTTATCTGATTCTCGACTTGTTCGTCGTCGGAATACTGTTCACAGGTTTGGAATCCACGCTGTATTGTTTATGTTAACAGGTTAGAAAGAAATAAATTCCTCAATTTTAAATCATTTAACTTATTCAACTCTTACGACGAAATCGAGAAAACATTTTCGGCTTCCGAAACTACTCATCAGGGGGCTTGCCGCTGATCAGACACGCTGTACAAAATTATTAACTCAAAAGTGGACTGCCCGGAGTTACTAAACAAAATAAATTTCCACGCGCCGATTCCAAATAGCAGACAAAATACTCTTTTCTACATTGATAGATGCAACACCAATTCCAATCGAAATGAATTTATGCAAAGGACATGGACCTAACTAGTATTACAATTAATTTGCAAATATAGACGCACGTGCTGACATATTCACTGCTAGTTACTATCGCTACAGGATTTCATTTTATCACGTTCTAGGTGGAATTAACACATGTTCATAACGATTAAATTAATTGTACCTAATATTTTGTATATTATTTTCGCGGCAACTTTCACTTATCCCTCTCATCCCCTTACCTGTCACAACCCTAATTCTATTTCGCAGTCTATTTAAGTATAATCACATTTATTTAATTGTAGGTTTATTATTTGTTGAATTTATATATATTTTTTTAAATTGCTGGTTACTTCTGTTTTTTTTTCTTTAATTTTCTAGTTAGTCTGTTAGTTTTATGCTTCTAGTTAACTATCTGTGAACATTAATAAACGGTCTATTTTTTGTCATCCTCTTATGTATATTATATTATTTATTTATTATAGATACAAAAGAAAGTACAAATTATAATTTGAAAAGCTTTGCCTGTCCAACTAGGAAAGTTTCCCATTCTAGGACAGACAAATTGACATGTTTAGTTCATATTAATATTATTCCTGAAATGTAGATACATAATTACATAACAAATACAAAAAAAATCATTTTTCTCTGAAACTAAGCTGTGTAATAAAGAAAATGTATATAATATATATAAATATAAGTACACATACATTTTTTTGTGACAAAGTAGAAAAGGTAATCTGGTAGCATATATTATAATCGGATTTACCGAATTAACCTGGTAATATTTCATACATTCAGATTTACAGAGTATGAGATAAGTAAGTTAATAGTATTGAAAAGTGTAACATATACCTGATAATATGATGGAGGAATTACAAAAGATTTACAACATAAATATATGAAATTACGTTAGGTTATGTGTTTAGTAGTTTGAACTATTAATACATAGTACACTTATAGGAGGAACAGAAAAATTTAAAATATTAGCTATAATTTATGAATGTAATAATTTATGTGATTTTACGACAATATGCATATACGTGATACAATATACGTGAATACACATGATAGTACGTCAATATCACGTACAAATGTTTAAGGAAATATGTTTAAGATAGGGTTATTCACAAAATTAATTTGATTGTTAATAATATTTAAATTTCTATTGACATTTATCCTAAATTCCAATATTTCTAAAAGATCTAAGTGAAAACCACTAACGTTAGTGTGTAAAATTTTAAACCAGTATTTATATCAAATAAATGGTTAAATTCAATTAGATGGTTAGCAAATTCCGAATAATTATTGCTATTTAGACTTCTCAAATCCTTAATCCTCGTTTCAAAATTTCTGCAAGTTTTGCCTATGTAAAAATGGTTGCAGTCATTACAATTCAATTGGTAAACTCCGGATTATTTCATTTTTTGGTCGTTGTCCTTGTTATTTAAAATATAATTTTTCAATTTATTATTTTTATAAAAAGCAGGCTGTACTGTATTAGGAACTTTTTTCATGATTAAATTGTAGATTTGATGATTTACAAACATTATTTGTCTCCATTGTTTTTTAATATTATCACTAAGCAATGGGTAAATGTAGAACAACTGAATTTTTTTCTTATATTTTTTGTTTAATATGTCGTCTATTAATTTGGATTTATAACCATTATTAGATGCAATTATTTTAATGGTGTTAAGTTCAGCATTGAAATTATTTGGGGATAACGGGATATTAATTAATATATTGATCAAATAATGGAAAGTTAGGAGTTTTTTGTGAAAATAGATGGTTAGTTGGATGTCTTTCTATGTTTGATCATTTAGTTTTAGTACATTAAATGTCCTGATGATGAGAACATCGTTCTTGAAACATTTTTGAGGTAAAAACAAAGTGTTTTTAATTATTTCATTAAATAATATATTATTATTATTAAATTATAAAATTCAGATTAAGTCATAAATATTTTATGTCATAGTTAAATTGGGAAAATTGTGTAGGGGATGTGAGAAATTGAAAATGGAGATTAGGTGGTTAGAGTGAAGAATGTATGGGTATTGTGATTGAAATATATGGCAGATATAAGCATTAGCATCTTACATAGGCGAAAACCTTTTTGGCAAAACAGTAAATTCTTGACTCACGGCCCGAAGGTAGCAGTTTCAAATTCCGAAATACCATTTTTAATAAATATTTTCTAATAATAACTTCCTTGGAGTATTCTATTAATTCTTTTAGTGGAATTATTATATTTAAAGAAAGAGTTATAAGAAATAAAATAAAATTAAATTAAAACTCTTTATGTAAATTCAGAATTGTGATCTTCCTTCACATTTGCAACACATGACAAATAAGTATGCATTAATAGTAAACGCAACACACATGATGATTATTAATTTACTTAAACCGATACACAAACCTACCTGCATATTAAACTTACAAAAGGACTTCTATCTTTAATATGATTAAAAGGAAGTAAGAGTCTAGGGTTTAAAAATGCCAAATGTCCCAAAAGAAAGTTTATATTCAGTGGTTCGAAAAAATGTTTATTAAATACTAAAATACTCAATTTGGGAACTTATTCCTTAAAAATAATATCGTCCAAATGTAAACCCTCGTGTTCGCAGCATTCATTTAATCGAAGAGTAAAATTTTTTATGACGGCTCGGCAGGTAGGCTTCGTGATGGCTGCCATTTCGTGACAGATATTTTCTTTTAATTGCATCAGGGAAGTCGGATTTTTAGCGTACACTTTAGATTTCAGATAATTTCACAGGAAAAATCCAAAGGGGTTAAGTTAGGACCACGAGAAGGCCAATATTTTATGTCAACTCTCCTGGAGATCAATTTGCCAGGGAAAATTTCACGAACTCATGGCAGAGACGTATTCGACGTGTGTGATGTTGCTCCCTCTTGCTGGAACCATGTTCATTGGTTATAGCCAGTAAGTTTGTAGGGGTGCAGCATTAGGTATTTGTGCGAAATGCTGTGTAACGATGATCTGCACTTGCGCGCTTCTGAATCGAAAAGTTTGTGTCGTCAAGAAAAGACTGATAAACTCTACGTTTTCTACCGCTCTCGATGACCTTGGTCGCCCGGATTTTGGTTTTGCCAGCGTTGTACTGATCTCTTCAAACTTTTTGACCCATTTTCGAATGAGAGGAATGCTTGGCGCATCATTGAATTGACGAAAACCTCAAATATTACAGAATCTTCTACGCGCCACAGTCGCCGAATCACCATTTTTGTAAAACTCACGCACGCACAACGTGTGGTGACTCCCGAGAAATGCTTCATAGCGACTAAATTCCCAAGAGCCAGACTACTGAATGACATACCCCCCGCGCCCCTCGGAAAAATTGCGTTCACACAGAAAGCAAAACAAATATAAACTTTCTTTTAGGACATCCATTATATTCAACACTTTAAATGTGCATGTTGATAGTAGGTAACTCTTTCCGAAAGTTGTACTTTCTTGGGTATTTTTATAATGCAGTTTATTTGATTATTTTTTTATATTTTTTCAATGCCTAGTATAACCATAGTGAACGAAACTTAAATAAAAACCTTTTTCGTTAAGATAATTTATTTTGAAGGTTTTTTTTTTAAATTACTGAACACGTGAAATACCAATTTAGGTCAGTACCTATTTCACCCAAGTATGTATGTACCAAATTAAAATCTTAGATGAAAAATAACCGCCTTTGTAACAATTATTTTTACATATAAGTTCATTTATATGTCGAAAACACAACTTTGAATCAAAATGTAGGCCCAAATTGGGCTTATATTTGAACTACGAAACACGCCCTTATGGCACTTTTTTACATCGGCTTTACACTGAGGAAAATAAAATTCTCGGGGCCTTTGTCATATTTGGGAATGCTGCGTGTGGTGGGGGGTGTTTTTAGGGAAAGGAGAGGAAGTTTGGAGAGGCTAAGTTATTAAGGGTAGGTCGGTGTGTCTAGAAGTAACGGACGTAAGAATCCATTACTCCCACTGCGGTTCAAGGCGATGATGGGTCGAGAAAGTCCGGCTGTAGAGGACAAAAGATCTCCCAGCAATCTCTCCTCAAGACTTAAACGAACCTCCTTCAAAAATCCGGGCATTCTACTTCTTGGGGTCACCTATGGGGGCGATGTTTGTTATTCAATAAATGGCTTCTGGGGTGGCGGTACCCATACCCGCCTCCCAAATTGACATTCTTGTGTTTTCTTTATTCCCTTTTTTCGATGAATAGACTTTTCTCACAAACACCTTTCTCGTGACGGGAAATAAAACAAGGAAAATTATTTCACACCGATTTAATATTTTATAAAAAAAATCGTACACAAATTTTTAAACACCATTTTTTCAATCAAACTACATAATATATGTATATCCAATATAAATATAAACTAAATTTAATTTAGATGTAATTAACATGTATAATAATAGACATTAAGCCAAACTTGGAAGTAACTATGTAAAAAAACAAAAAAAAAATTTGGCAATGGGTATTTTGAAAATATTCATTTAATTTTTCTTTGTTGTTTTTTTAAAATATTTTTAGTAACTAATGAATTATAACATATTTATGCTTATTATTAAAATAAATAAGAATTACTTCGAAAAGGCTCACGAAACTTATAGCATTAAAAAAATTAAACAATTTATACATTTTAAATTTTATTTCTTATTTTGTTTTTCAAATTTTGTTTTGACATTGTATCACCTTTCTAAGGCATTCTTCTATAGTTTGTGTTTTTAAATTACCTACCATTGTTTTCATAAATTTTATGATATTATATATGTATATTATGAACCCGATCGCACGGTCGATCGAGAAGGATTGTATCAATAACTTTCGTTCACTAGAAACCACTGATCGCTAACGTACAAACAACAATTGACGTTGAATATATAAAGAATTCTTGATCATTGTGAACTGTAATTATTTATTCGTTGGCGATATGCAGTCTTGCTAGGGAACGATGAGAAGTTATCGAAAGTTTTCGATATAATCCTTATCGATCGTCTGTGCTAGGGGTCCTGTTTGTGTTACTGTTTATTTTTGTCACGGCCTTTCTTTATTTATAAGTAATTTAATTAATTATTTATTGAACATAAATACGTTTGACTATCGATTTATGTGTAACAAGCAATTGAAGGGGTTTCCTTGATTCGAATGTTCTTATTTTTTATTTAAACCACTCGAGCGACAGACCAATTTAAAACTTTTTCATCGGATTGCTCGCGTATTTTTGGTGATCATTTTAAATGTTTTCCACCCACATTAATAAAAAATCATACTTTAACTTAATAATTCAAATTAAATACAAAATCATCTAGGGAAAATTTGCCTAAAACTGGCAGCAAAGCAATCCGAGGATTTTAAATAGTGCCAAATTTTTTCAAATAGCGCTCCAGTGATTAAAAAAGGTGAAAGATAGATATTTATTAACGCCTTTCAGGCTTTTACACATGAACATTATTATAAGTTGTTTAGGAGTATGTATAGTGTATAACATAATAACCCGTATACGAAAGATACATATAAACTGAATTCTCTAAAATAGTATTTTGAATATCTTCGCAACTCACTGTCTTAAACATAATGTAGGTATCTCAGTACAAGGTTATTTGCATATGTTCACTTTAACCTTTTTTTAATTACAATTTTTATGACCGCTTTTCAGAATACATGTTCAAATTTTCGTACTACTCTGAAAGGGTTTTAACAGGCGTTTAAATTTTTAAAATCATCAATCAGTTTTTATTTATTAATTTGTACATTTAAGTTTACAAATTGCTAATTAATTATAACATTTCATATTGTAAACTATATTTTGTCCAGTTTGATGTAGCTCCTACAAAACATCTTGAACCTTCCAGTTGGTGCTGACTTTAATGTATCTGGTAGCGGGTTATACAGGGTGTCCAGGGGTAAAGTGCATTAACATCGGGAGATGACATTATATTCTACATTATGGTAGGAGTAAAAAAAGTAAATAACTTTTTCTGAAATTCCAACTTTTTTTTTCTCTCATACAAAAAGAGATACCTACTAAAAATCCTTAGTGTAAGGTAGTACTTACCCGAGTTAGCTTGCCGGGCGCATTTGTTGCAACGTTGCTTGGTGTGATTTGGCCTGTATCCATGGAAACCGTTTGTAAACATAAGAAGACCGAGAATTTTACGTTTATACAGATCGTATGTTTTAAACCAAATGTAAAAAGATAACTGCACTTAAATAACAATTGAAGACACCCTTTTAACGATTAAATTGTTATAAACTAATTGAACACTTAACTAATGTCATCGCTTTTAACCAGTATAACAAATTTTCAAAATGTCCACCTTCAACTTGTAAGCAAGCATGTAAACGTAAAGTAATATTATTATCAATTCGTCCGTTATGGCGTATTTCATTAATGAATGTCTGCCCGTTCTTTGTTGGTAAAGTCACGCATTTACCTAATAATTCAATAACAAAATTACGCGGTATTGGCACAATAATTCAATAAAATTATACACAAATAAACACCATTTTTGCAGCTAGGCAGGTTAGGCACGTCTACAACTAAGTAAACAAAAGTAAGTCTGAAAAAAACACGCACTGAATGAAGTTGTTCCTTTAAGATAAAGACACATTAAATCAACAAGTTTTGACTGACAACAATAAAGTTTTTAAAGTGAAACACTACTACGCGAATAAAATTGTTACATTTGAATTCAACGCTGACACTGAGCGCTTGGAGCGGGGATTCGGCATTCGGCAACAGTGTAAAATAATAAAGCCGCCCGCACACGCCGGTCTAATTTTATCTTTTTACCAAAAAACTTTTTACCCCTAAAAGTTGGAATTTCGAAAAAAGTTATTTATCGTTTTTACTTGTACTATCATGTAGGATCACCTCCCGAAGTTAATGCACTTTACCCCCGGACACCCTGTATAACTTCATCTCTTTTTACGGTAAACTGTTCTACTTGTATGGAGAGATATTGGATTTTGAATCTCTATTTTACATTATTTGCGATTAGCATCCTGTCACAATAGAATAGTGATAAAATTATTTACACGAAATTAAATAAATGCAACTGGAAATTTTGAAATAAAAAAAAAAAAATTTCCACATGATTAGCAAAATATTCTAATAAAAAAATGCCAATCTGAAAAACAGATAAATTATTTAAAATGAAGCTCTGTTGTGTTCTTTACAGCGCCATTGAGGTGATTTTTAACACAAACGGCGTTATACAAATCATCCAATTATTATTATTATTATTGAGGTCCAGTTGTTTCGCAGAAATTTACTTGTGTTAAAGTCATCAAATGGCCATTCAGCATCAACTCCGTTTCAGTTTTTGAACAAATTGTGATTAGTGGAAGAGGACAATGCTCGTGTTGTTAAGCACGTCAGTTTAATACAATTAGATAGATAGCCAAAAAGCACCTAGAATGAGCGTTTAACGGGGTCCTATTAAATGTTAAAAAAAAACAAAATGGCAAAGAATGGCCATTTGATGACGTTGTCACACATAAATTTCTGCGAAACAACTGGGTCTAAGACAATTGTATACATCGTATGATTAAGTTTAATTAAAGCAACCCATCTTGACTACATAGGTATGTATTTAATAATTCCCTTTTTTATAGATTAATTCTTACATATTTTTTTAAAATACTACATATATTATAATGTTAAATAGAGTTCGAGGAAAACACACAGAGAACTCTCATCGAAGATTTTATTTTATTTTACATAGGTGCTTTCCACGCCTAAAAATGTGTTTCACATTTTGCATAAATTATAACATTGAACATAAAACTGTAAAGTAATAAATAAATAAAACGAAATAAAGTTAGTTAGAAATTGAAATAAGAAAAGTTAAGATAAGTACAAATTATTGTGATATAATTTAAAATAGTAATAATAAATAACAGATGCAACTATGATTTTAGATTTTCACGGCCAAAAGTATTTTTGTTATTTGTTTGGGGGGTGTTATGCCGTGTTGCGCTACCTCCTCCTTCAGCCAACGTTTCAGAAAGCGTTACAGTGTCCATCATCAGAGCAGATGTGTAAATGTTAGTAGTGAAATGTGTGCTTAAGTACTTAGAAGCAATACCATGTTGCCAGCTCCACTCCACTACGAGCTGGTATTACAGTATACTTCAAGATGGTTTTCTGCATTTAGCTTTGGTGTAGCCGTTAATTACCGGATACCAAGAACTATTGAGCTTAGCTCCGTCGTCTCTATTAATGTTAATAGGATTTTTATGAATTTCAATTGCCTCTGTAATTAGGCGTGCTCTATAAGTTTTGGGTCTTCCCAGGACTTCAGGAACAAATCCAAAGTAATGGCCGGTTTCAAATAAGTGCTCGGCGATTGCCGATTTGTCAGGGTGGCCAAGTTTACACGCTCGAAAGTGTTCTGATATCCTTTTGGAGATCGTTCGCTCTGTCTGGCCCACATAGACCTTGTCACATGCGGAACAGCTGAGTTTATATACTCCATCTGTTTCCAGAGGATACTTGGTCTTTGCAGACCTCAGTAGGTCTTGTATTTTAGTCGTGGTTTCGAAGACAGTCTTTATGAACATAATGTGAACACAATATGACAGACAGAATTGCCAGACTATTGAGGAAAGAAAGCATCAAGACTGTCTTCGGAACCACTCGCCAAACTGTTGAGGAAGAAATCATCAAGACTGTCTTCGGAACCACGACCACCAGGCCGTTCCTCTGTAATATTTTGGAGCATTGAGTCATCCAGGAGTTCTTTAGTCTTCTTCTGGATGATTGTCGATGAAGCTCACCATCTCAATACCAATACTTCACATACCATCTCAACTCGTTCCTTCAAATTACTGTTTATGTCCGTGTACCCAGGTTATCACGAATGCCTGAACTTTTTTTTATATTGTTATTTATTCAAAAGCCTTTTAAACCATTATATCGCCGATCGTAAGTGTTGGTGGAGAGAAAAGAGAAAAGACGAGAAATTCAATGATTTCTTAGTAGATGCTTAGTAATTCAAACCCTTTCGGCGGGTTCGCTGTTGCCTTGCATTTATTTTGGCCTAGATAATATGTTAAAGGACGCATTCAATATAGAATCAGATTTAAATTATTCTACTGCAAAAATACCAACATAATAATGTAATATTTAATTCGACACCGCCTGCGTCCAAATTTATGATGAGCCGTCTGTTCCATTGCACGATTACTTGTTCATGTCTACTGATGTCCTGTTGCGAAGAAGGTTTTGGTGTTTTTCGCCGTGAAGAAGTACGGAGTCCTTTCATTCGGACAAATGAAGTGCTGCATGATGTAGTCTGGCTTGACGGCCGTCTTGTTTCCCAAGGGTTCCAACAAGTTATTCCACAGGAGATTGGCAGCTGGAAATAATAAATTAGCCTATTACAAAAACTGACAAATTTTACATGACTTCTAAATAAGCTGAATAATACTGTAAAGTTATGCGTGCTTCCTGTTTTTAATTTTTTTTTTTAAATATTGGCTCCACAAAAGAAGGATCATGGGATGATGTCATCTTTGAGGATGCTGTGTGAAGGGTCTTTTTACGGAAAGGAAGGAGAGGAAGTTCTGGGAAGAAAAAGGGCCTAAGGGATGTCCAGGAGTGACGGCCGTTTGAATCCAACCCATCTACTGCAGAGCAAACCGATGGGTCAAGAGAGTCCGGCAGGAGGGGTAAAGGTTAGGTCTCCATCAACCAGTCTCTCCCGATCCGGCCCGCTACGCAGTAGGTATGCAAACGCAATCGCCGCCAAGACCCATACAATCCTCACCCCATGAACCCGAGAACCCCTGTTAAATTAGCAAACTACTTGGAGTGACCTATAGCAGAGATGTTGGTTATTCAATAAATGATTCGCGGGGCGGCGGCACCCATATCCAGCTCACAAATTATAGTAATTAATTTGACAAATAAAAACACACACGACCCTAATACCATCCTATACATGGTCACCAGCTCCCTCCCTCACCTCCATTTAAATAAGCACCGCCTTGAAAGTCCTACATTATATATTTATTCAACTGTCTCTGAGGAAAATAATAATGAGATTTTCCCAAACTCAAACTATCACATTTATCCCTGTAACGGCATTTCCTCAAATGATAAGTTTTGTCTTTATTTCCACCTGTTTTTGCTCAGTTGCACTTTGGATCCTGGACACTGTTAGGACCCTGAGGACAACAAAATAAGTAACCTATCATTGAACATATTAAATATATTGACATCCCTGATCTGTCCTACTCTTTCGCTGTGTAAATTGTAATAATACATTAAATTTGCTTACCTTCAATTCTCACTCATTTAAACTCTAAGACCCAAAAATAATATATTATGCCTACCAACTCTCAGACGTATAACCCAGCCCTGTCTTTTCTAAAATATGTTTGTGAGTTTATTATCCCAAACTGGGGTAGTCTAGATTCTAGAAGATATTCAGTGTTCCTGATAAGAGTAAGTAAGCAAAATTTTCATATTACTATATACAATAAATCTGATCCCGGGTCAATTCTAGACATGGATCATTAGGTACAATAATAATATTAATCACAAAGTAGCAAGCCACTCATTTAATCAGATTACTTTGCACGATCTGTGACAATCTATGTACTAATAACATATAATATTATTAATACAAAAGATCAAGTGTCAAAGTGGACGCAAACGTTAGTTAATTGAATTAAACAAGATTAGGTATTAAGACTTGCACTTTGTAATCTCCATATATATAACATTCAATAGCACATATTTTTCTAAAAATAATCAATTAAATAATGTGCTGGGATTTTAAAACTAATTAAAGCCCCGATTACATTGAGTGAGTTTAAAGCTACTAGTCGGCGAATTGACTATTTGATAGTAAAACCAATCAGTGTAAAATCTGCTAGTTAGCAAGTGATATGATTACACTGAGCGAGTTCACTAGCAGATGAGAAGTAGCTTATTAGTAGTATTTACAGCCGGCTAGTAGATAGCTTGTAAACTCGCTCAATGTAATCAATGTTTAATACAATGTTACATTTTTCATTGTAGCCCATTTAGCCGTGTAATTTTTATTACGTTTATATTATAGCATTACTAGCGAGTTCCGGCTTGTGTTGCAATGCCACTTAAACGAAGATATTGTTTCTCCCTGGGTGTCCTTTCCCATTCGTCTCGTTCCGTCTCCGCCCCACTTCAATTCCCACATTCCCCCTCCACCGTCCTCGCCTTTCTCCCTCCCTTCTTTCGCCTACGAACCCCCCCCCCCCCTACGAACCTCCCGGATTCCCCTTCCCCTCACGCCTACCCTCCCTGCCCCTAAAATACATGAAAAATCACAACGACATAGCTCACCAGTATATATATAGAAACCTTCGTGGACGTGCACACAACAACTCACCAAAGTTTCATCGCAATCGGAAAGAATGGTTTAGGGATGCATGAGGCACAAACAAACAAACAAGCAAGCAAACAAACATTCATTTATGTATGATATAGATAATGAAAACAAATGCTTCCACATATAAATCCTATTTTCGGCGCCTTGATATGAAATAGTGTGAAACAGTGTTATGAATTATTTAAGCATTGCTTTGTATTATGGTTGTAGGCGTTCTGTATAATTTCTTTCTAATAGATTGATTCTTTCCAATTATCATTTTACATGTCCCTGTTTTTCCCCAATGTAAACTATGTGAAGTATTATGTTCGGCTTAGGCAGTAGGATCGTTATATAATATATTTAAAATTGACATTAAAGGCTTAGGCAGTAGGATCGTTATATAATATATTTAAAATTGATATTAAATCAGTTATATCTTCAACACGCACACACAATTACAATTGAAGGGAATAATTAACTTAGATCTGTGGGATTCCTTGTTACTAGTATTTACACAAAATAAGACATTTTGTTCCAGGATTATTGGTGTGAGATGTATCATTCGTGAAACAACTCAGTTTATTTGTTGTTAATTTTTTTTCTAAAACTTCGTATTTTAATCTATTTTCTACAGTATTCCTCGCTATGTTTTCTCGTTTGCTACGTGTTTATTAAAAGCTATATAAATAATTAATTATAATAAAATAGCATTTATTTATTCTGATTGTTTAAATCAATTCCCAATTTGGGATGGGTATGGGTATGACCTGAACCAACCTAAAGCGTGACCTTTCTGCGAGAAGTGAAAGCAGTCGTGCGTGACGTAGGAGGAGTCGATGACCTCCTCGAACCTGCGCTCCCTCTCCCTCGGGAGGTTGAAGAGCTTCATGAAGGGCTGGATGACCACTGTGAAGTCGTCCTTCTTGTCGTATCTGCCTGTCGCCACCTACAAATTAACAATAAATTTAAAATATATTAAATACAGTGCAGAAAGGAGGTATGTATGGTGAGGCATGTATGGTGTTCATAGATGAATGGAATTTAACTAACTAAATAATAAGGTGAGTCATTTAAAAAAATGTTATTTTTAAATTCTAATGGCGATAAAAGGGTGCCAAGTGGGTTCAAAACGACGTGTTTAAAATTTTTCAAATTTCTGATTGGATCTTCTTTCTCCGGATTCACTTCAAAGTTTTGCAAATTTTCATTTTAAGGGGTTATTTCCAGTGTACATAAAAGTTACTATGAACCCTTTAAACCATATTTTTTGTAATCTTCCATTAACGAAAAGTCCCATGATTGAGTCTCGCAAAAAAGTGACGAAATTTGAGAGTAATAAGGAATCTGCTGGTATTTGAATACACTGCCCTGAGATAATTTGAATTATATTCAAATATTTTTTTAATAAATAAATCAAAATATTCCCTCTTTTTCGTGTTTTATTAAAAATATTTCGTTTTAATGATTTATCTAACATTTTTTAAAGATTTAACGAGGGTGGGTTTTTCTCTATTATGTGAAATTTCGAAGTCAATCCGGAGGAAGAAGATGATACCAAATATTATTTTTTTTAAATACTTGATTTTATATCTCCATTTAACATCCTTTTATCTCTATTAAACAAATCAAAACAATTCCCATACCGTCGTGACCCACCCTACTAAACAACAACCACAACAAATCAATTAAAGTGTATAAAATGATAGGTAAGTGTAAAAATATCTATACGCGATGTTCATATACAATAGATGAATTAAATATAACTAACTAATAGACAAATACAACAATAATAAACCATCTAAAATAGAATAAAATGCAAGAGTACCTATGTTCATTGAGTTTATTTTTTCATTAACTCCACATAGGCCCTGAGGAAAATAATTTCCCTTGGGGCCTATGTCATCTTTGAATATACTGTGTGGAGAGTCTTTTTGAGGAAAGGAAGGAGTAAACATATTGTAGTAGGGAGGAAACACGTAGGCCATCAAATCATTCAAGTTAAATGAAACTAACTAATCAAAAACAACATCAAATCATGTAGATACATATTTGTGATGTTCATAGACGAGTTAAATGTACTTAACTAACAAAGAATTGCAGAAAAGTAGAAATCAACTAATGTTAAGATGTCCATAGATAAGTTGAATGTAGCTATCTAACAAACAATAGCAACAGTAGCAAATCAAATAAAATAAATATATATATATATATAAGTTAAGTGTGGCTAACTAACAATCAATAGCAACAGTAGCAAATCAACTAAAATAAATGTATATAAGTTAAGTGTGGCTAACTAACAAACAATAGCAACAGTAGCAAATCAACTAAAATAAATATATATAAGTTAAGTGTGGCTAACTAACAAACAATAACAACAGTACAACAACTAAAATAAAAATTTCTTCTAACACAGCAAACTTATTTTGTGGCACCATAATTTTGAAATTAATGTAATTAGGAAAAACACGACTTTTTTGACACTCACGAAGAAAAAATAAGTCTAGACCTATAAGTTTATATTTAATCATTAGTTTCTTAAACACTTTTGCCTTTTTAGCCGTACTCGCTACAATCACTTCTTCTAACACAACAAACTTATTTTGTGGCACCCTGAAGAAGTCAGCTTTGCTGACGTAACATGTCGGTTTTGTAAACAATAAAAGTGGTAAAAACGAAGTAATTTATTAATTTAAATTAAAATAAAAATACATAAGTTAAGTGTGGCTAACTAACAAACAATAACAACAGCACAACAACTAAAATAAATATATATAAGTTAAGTGTGGCTAACTAACAAACAATAACAACAGCACAACAACTAAAATAAAAATGTCCACAGTTAAGTAAAATGTAGCTAACTAACAAATAATAACACCAACAGCATATCAACTAAAATAAAGATGTCCATAGATAAATTGTAACTAAGCAACAACGTCGGCATCGACACAAAAAATGCATTAAGATTCCACCATGTCATCGTGGGTTCAATAAATTCTTCTGCTAGCTTAATCCTCCAGCACCGCAAACAAAGTCATCCGCATTATGATAAGACAAAGAAAATACTCACATTTAGCAGCAAAACTGCACAACATCCTAGATATAAAACAAATGGAAACTTTTCATGACTGCAAGAAGTGAAATAAAGTCTTTGTGAAAGAGTCCAATGAAAAAAACTTTATGAAAACGATATTTGAAGACGCACCTAATTTAATAAATTTATTATTTTATCATTGAGGACTATATTCGAGATTCTCAAACGAAAATTTGAAACCAAAAAATTAGGAAAAGATTCCAATGCAATTCTTGTTTTCAGTGATTACTTATTATTATTATATTTTAATATTATATCGTTCTGCGTATTTCTTCGGGAAGCCGACTGCGTAGATGAGTATGTTTTCTTTTATGTATATCCTCACTGGGTACTCTTTCGGGACCCAGCGTCGTTGTTAGTAAAATTTTGGTATGGCGGATTTCCTGATATAATTATCTATGTCGCCTTTTGTTTCTCTCCGCATCTTACTTTATCAATAAAACTTTACATCAGAAATAATCCTTTAGGGGATCAATTATCCGAGGGTTCAACTGGCAGAGGGATCAACTTTCCCGGGGATCAACTGTCGGGGGCCAACTGTCAGGGTTCATCTGTTGGGTTAGCGTATTGTACAAACCACCAACGGTCGCAAGAATAAACATGTAATCTGTGTCTAAAAATGTTATCTCATATCAAATGCCAGTGAAATGGAATCCTTATTTACCCTTCGTGTAAACAGTGCAGGAAATTGATAAGACGGGCTTAGATTGAATAAATACAAGTAATAGCATCCCACCAACAAATGCTATATAAAATTAATTAACAGGGAATGAAATTAGTTAATTAAGATTCTTGTGTTTTATTTTATTAGATTGTATCTTTTATTATTAAAAAAAAGGTTGAGTATGTACGGACGCAAGCAAATAATTCACCTCAATAATGATGGATGAATGATAACGATGAATGTATACGTGAAATCCTATTTAGATACTATTTAGATTAATCTTTACGACGAATCGGCTTACAGTATGAACATCAAAAAATATGCTACGGATAAATCGCAGCTTTTACTAGCTTTTCTGTGTATTGGAATTACAATAAAATTATTATTTACGTAACAAAAAATATAAGCGTAAACCACCCTAAAAATGTTTTTTCATGACTTAACTATGAAGTAATACAAGAAAAAAAATAAAAAAAATACCCCATTATGGCTAAGACTATTTTTGAGGTTTTCCATGTTCTTACTTTTTTTCGTTCTTATAAAATTATGCACAAAATAAATAAAAACCACTTTTTCGCTTACTAGCCTCGTGCAAAAAGACGCTCGATTTTAAAATTTTGCAGGCATGAGATTCGAAATATTTCTAGCGTTTATATTCCTCTAGATCCATAACTTGCAAAAAGTGTTGCAAGTTGTTAAGCAATCAGTTTTGGTAAAAGTAATTAAATTGGCGCCATCTGTGAATGTTTAGATTTTAACGTACCTATGCTCCGTTTAACCTTTTAGGATTATCACGCCCTGTCTAGATAATTCTTGGTCAATGATTTGAACTAATAAAATTATTATAATACCTAATGTGAATACCGCACAAGAGTCCCACTTACTCCAAACCCTCTGGTAATAATAAATAATGCGTCTGATAGTATTAATATGCTAGCGTCTGTACGGTTGAAAATTAAGAATCGACTTCGAGTACATCTCTGACGCCGCGCCTTATGCAAAACCTTTTTCGTATCTTAAGGTGATTCAATAGTCCAGGAAAAATCGAAACCCGCGGAACATATTCATATATAAATAATACAACTTAAAAAAACTTATACCTTTAGTAAATTCTCATAATAATCAGCACTGTGACGTAATTATGAGAGAGTTTTGCAAAGCAATCCATTTAATCCTAAAACCATCTGGCTATCTTGTCACTATCTATTTATTTTATAATTATTTATAAATCACTGTCTTATTTATTTTATAAAATACTACATGATGTATTTGTATAACTAATTAATATTAATTTCTAATACTTAATTAAATTAGATATAATATGTAAATGAAATCCTCAGCACGGGAGCTCCCAGTGAGATATCATTATCTCTACATGTTACTAAGAAATGAAGACAATATACATTATTTTTAAAGTTATTTTTATTAAAAAAATGCAAAGCAAAAATCGGCACCGTCCTGAATAAATGATTTATGCTAATCCAGATTTTCGACACATTTATACTATTTCAGAGATTCGTTATGTGTTTTACACGGATTCCACTAGATGTCACTTATGAAGATGATATGATATTACAATAATAATTATTTCGATAAAACACAATAATACAGGTAAATAATAAGCCATGAAAAACTATAAATAAATGTCTTGCATTTTGATTATAATCCTTTTTGACTGGGATTTAAAAATAGTTATTTTAGCCGATGGTTTCAGTTTAGTAGTAGTTGGTAACCTGACGTGAAGTCTCAGAAATTATGTAATTTTACTAACCATAGCCTCCAAGGCCCGCTGGTAGCTTACGGCAAGATTCGCTAGATGGCTCACGTGGTCGTAATTGCCTTTATGGAAACAAAGGCAGAACAACCTGTGAAGGACGTGACACATCGGAGACCTCTTCACTCGAACAGAAACTGTGACATCTGAAATTAGAGACAATCAATGATATTTAAATAATGCAAAAAATAATAATGTAAGATACGTACAGATTAATTATAAAAATAAATCAGTGCTGACATCCAACGGTTTCCCAGACCATAAAAAGTCGATTTCCGACAATGTGTTTTTGGTTTATGATCAAAGTTATGACAAGTTATGGTTAAGGTTTTATCTATATTTTTGCTATCGTAATGTTGACAACGTGAATTTACAACAGCTACTGTTAGCATGGAAGAGTTTTTTCGATCAGGAACCAGAAATAATATGTTGTTCGAAAATAAAATGATTCGACATGCCAAGAAAGTGAATAATAAAGATCGTTTAGGTATAAAGGTATTAGGAAGGTAATATCTTCTTCTTCTTCCTTGCGCTATCCCAACTCATTGCCTAGGTAGGCTGTTGGGGTCGGCTCCTCTCGTTTTCATGTTGTAATTTGTTCTGTTCTGAGTATCGCCTTCATCCAGGTCGTTTCTCTGAAGAATTTTGGAGCATTGAGTCATCCAGGAGCTCTTCAGTCTTCCTCTGGATGACTGTCGATGAAGCTCCATAGACATTGCCTGCCTCACTGTGTGGTCTGACGGTCTCCGTCTTATGTGCCCATACCATCTCAACTGTCGTTCCTCCAGCTTACTATTTATGTCTGTGACACCCAGGCTACCACGAATGCGTGAACTTTTGATCTTATCTTTTAGTGATACTCCTGCCGACCATCTAAGCATTCGCATTTCTGCTGTTTCGAGTTGCCTAGAGTAGGAGTTGAACATAGTCCAGCATTCGGAGCCATACATTATTGCGGGTCTTACAATAGTCAAGTATATCTCTCCTTTAAGTAAGGAAGGTAACATCCGATCTGATATTTACATTTTTACATATTATAATATTTTGTATATCGAATTTTACTAGAAAAGCGATTTGCAAAGAACTAGAACAAATTATTAGCGTTTCAATAGATGGAAAAGGGTAAAATGAATGCACATAGGTATTATAATATTATTTAAAAATGAAGAATTTCAAAATATTACGTTGGAAAATGAACATACTTAATATAACTACATTGTAACAACAGAGCCAACAAGAAAGTGTTTATGAAATAAATAATTAACTGCTAGGAAAACTCTTCTCTGAATATCCATTATTTAAAACCAGTAATTCATTTAAGAATGAACCATAGAATAAAGATAAAAAAAGCTTTCAAATTCAGTTATTTAAAAAATCAACCGGTAAAACCTTTTTTACGGTTGTTAAGTACCTTCTTCTATTTTGAAATGTCTTTTAAAACTTTTTGTTTTGTTTGACTAGCCAACCTTGCCAAATTCCGATATTTATTTCGTATTTTAAGTGCTCTAATTTCTTCGAATTTCAGAAAAATGCATGTAACAAATGTTTGTAGAATGCATTGTTATCGACAACGAATCTATCTGCCGAGTTTCGGGATCACGAGAAGTGGGATAATTTTAATTTCCAAAGGATAAGGGACTAAGTAGCCAGGGAATGTAAAAACATAATGAAGGTTTTAGAAAAGCTAGTAAAAAAGCGATAGACAAAAGGTACAGTTACCAATGACAGATACCAAGTTGATAAATGTCCTTGGAAGGTTCTCCTGCAGATAGTCCAGTCCTTGCTGGATGTTCTTCACAAAAGTCGATGCAGAGGCGAGGTCCTTATTGAAGCACTCCAGGGAACACTGGTCATTGGCTCCGAAGAAGACGGTGACCATCTTCCAATCTTCCTTGAAGTTGACTTTCGGATCGCGTTTCATGCGGTTCACCAAGATCTGTCATAAATAAAAAGACACCATATTAGATACTAAAAAAATAACAATGATAAATATAGTACATAAATAAAAACATAAACAAATACGAAATATTAAAAATAAAATAAGTCTACTAAGATGTTCAGAGAAAAATATCAGAGAAAAATGTATTTATTATATTGTTAATTCTGAATTTGAAATATGAGATTGACAACATTGATTTAAAAATTAGAGGTCTCAGTGGCCGAATTGGTTAAGGCGATCGTCCCAGAAAGACGAGAAATCCTGGATTCGTCCCAGATGCGACCAATAACTTATTTATTTACTGTGTCTTGTTCTTTTTTATATTTCACTTATTAGTTAGTATTATCTTCTTCAAGTTTATAATATTATTTATGACTTTTATCTTTAATCCTGACAATAAACCATTGGCTTTGAATCATGTCGATTATTTTAATTAAATGGTGGTGTACGCAAAAGATATTTATTTTCATTAATTTATGCTATTATTAGGTCCTTACATAATGAAACTGGCGTTTTGCCGTACTGGCAACTTTGATCTCAAATATCTTCTCTTTGGTTAGGAATTCTAAATTCAAATTTATTAAGCTATTTACTCATGTGTTTATGTTTCGAAAAGTATAATTCATTTGTTTTTTCCTTGATTGTTTTTTTTCTTTGCGTCACTTAGTTTACAAAATGGAAAACTTGAAATATCGCATTATTTACGAGTACGAGTTCCACTGTGGCACCAGTGCTGCAGAAACGGCTCGAAGGATTAATGATTTGTATGGCGACGGTGCCGCAAAAGAAAACACAGTGCGTTTTTGGTTCCAACGTTTTCGTTCTGGAAATTTCGACCTGCAGAACAAGCCCCGTGGATGGCCGGAGACCAAAGTTGATAATGAAGAATTGAAGGCTATTGTGGAAGCGGATCCATCGCAAACCACGTCCGAGTTAGCTGCAGGCTGCGGTGTTAGTGATAAAACTGTTGCATTATTGTGATAAGAAACGCACGTTTATTATCTCTTTTGTGCCGTTGCCGTGCAGTCGCCGTTAATGCGAACCGTTATATAAAACCAAACAAATGGCGATTACTGCTGATATAAAAAAAAGAGAGTGTGCTTTAGACCACATGACTTAAGTCAAACTTCACTAACTTAGATCTCCCTCTCAACTTCCGCTCGCCTCGCCCGACCGTTCGCCTCGCCCGATCACACTTTTCATAACGCTCTCGTCTCTCTTTCATAACGCATTCACCAGCTTACTCCCCAAGACAAGCATGCGTAAAGGCCCGACCTTTCGCCTCGCCCGATCACACTTTTCATAACGCTCTCGTCACGCATTCACCAGCTTACTCCCTAGACAAGCATGTATTAAATCCTACAAGGTTCTAATAGGTAGATATAAAAAGAACCAAAATTTCTATGTTTATCCTCTGTGTCAATCTAATATCTCCATTCCATATATGCACAATTCACAAACCGGTTAAACACCAATAAAATCTTTTTACGAGTTCTTACATAATGCAATTAAGCGTGTTATTACCGAAGATAAATGTATTAAGCATTGATTTTTAGGTTTTACCCGAATAAACGCACACTTTATTCGAAAACATAATTGTATCGGAATAAAGACTAAAAGTCCATATCCAAAAAATTATGTTCAAAGTCATTCACTTGATACCTCATCATCATCATCATCTGTGCCTCTACAACCCAGGTCGGGTCTTGGCCTCCAGCAGAGCCTGCCTCCATGACTGTCGGTGTTGTGCTGCGTTACGCCAGTTTCGGATGCCGATGGTGCTTGCATCCTTCACCACTCCATCCAGCCATCGAAGCTTTGGTCTTCCAACTCTTCTCCGACCCCCAGGTGCACCATCCATAATTCGCTTTGGAATATCTCCTTCGCTCATTCTCTGGATATGTCCAGCCCACCTGAGTCTTCCAGTTTTGATTTCCTTGGAGATATTAGGGTCCTCGTAAAGATCGTATAGCTCCTGGTTGTATCTGATACGCCATTCTCTATTATCACAGACTGGGCCGTAAATCCTTCGCAGCACCTTCCTTTCAAAACTTTCTAGGGCTCCTTCATCACCCTTACTGATTGTCCAGCATTCCGAACCATACATAAGAACAGGTCGTATAAGGGTCTTGTAAAGCAGGACTTTAGTTCTTCTGGTAAGGTGGCGAGATTTCATATGCTTCTGTAGCCCAAAGTAGTATCGATTTGCAGCTACTATTCTTCTTTTGATTTCGCTGGATTCATTGTTGTCATTTGTCACCATAGTACCGAGATATACAAACTCTTTGACAGTTATGAACTCGTTGAAAGTATGTTCAAAGTCATTCACTTGATACCTATTTTGTAATAATTGTTTTATTTGAAGCTCGTTCATAAACAGTTATTTGCTAGCATCTAACATGTTGCCCGTGACCGTAGTTCAGATGATTGGTTACATAACTAGGTACGTAACAAATAAGTAATGAGCACAAAAAAGATTTGCTGTTTTCGTGATATGCATTATGACGTCATGGTTCTATGCATATTTTTTGTACATTTGATCAGAACTGGGTCTAGGGCAAGATGGCTTCCAATCATTTGTAGAAAGTGTATAGCAACAAGCTTGTAGACACGATACCTGTAATTACTTACATGCTGGAGGAGGTACGAATTAAAAATTGCATATTTAATATGTTTGCCTCAAAGACAAATATTAAAACATTTTGACCACCGACAAAATAAAAATGTTTCATTTTTTTAATTAACTTTTTACGTGGCATTTGTTACGGTTAGACGAGCATAAAGGAAATAATTTATTTTGTGTTATCTCGATAAACCTTCTTATAATGTATGACCTTACGTTTACATTTTTAATTAATGTGATGGTAGGTACCTAATGTAAGAATTTTAAAAAGTGTCTTCCACTAGGAGTTTTCTGTTGACTGACCAATTGCTGTAAAGAGCGGAAAGCTCTTTGGTCTCGCATCCAGGATGTAATGGCTTTAGTTTATGTTTAGTGCCCAGATCGAAATCGATAGGTGGATATTTATAACCTTCACATTTAATGTAGCATTCCCCTTCCCACTCCATTTGGTCCCACAACATAGCCTAAATTATGGATTCAAGTTCGGATCACAGAATAAGGTGCAATATTCCCACTGGCTCCAGACACTTTTTTACATGAATACCTCACAAGAGTCACCAATTGCTCCCGTCTGGAGCCAATGAGACTATGGCATCCCCAATTGGCGTACTTATGTTGTGAGGCTGAAGGTAGTGGTGAGGGGAAGGAGATGGGGAAGAGGAAGGCGGGGAAGTACCTGGCTATTCAGATCTGGTCACCAAACACGGCTAAAGCCATTTCAATCAACGTTTCAATTCTGAATGGTGGTCTTACACAAGGGCGATACTGAGAGTGTCTTCCACTCTGGAACGTGCCGCAAACATACTACATATTTTTTTTTAAATTGAAATAATTGTAAAATACCACAAACTAATCAAATAAAATTTATTTGCGCACGCTGGGTTCGAACCCGCGACCTTCGGATTGTGAGTCGAGAGTGTTACCTCGGGACCACGGAGGCCGTCGTGGAAATATTGTCCCGATTACTTATTTTATTTATTTTCTTTATTGGGAACATTTACAGGTTTAAAACATTACATGCATTAGAAAACCACAAATTACAATAATTAGGTTATAAACCCAATAACTAATGTTCACATCATGCACCAATAATAATGAAAAAATCTATAGTTATTAAGTTTTTTTTCTTACTTAATATTATATAGTAAGGAGCTAGATAAGTTGTCTAGGGACAACCTAGCTATACTGTCTAATAAATAAAGATACAGACAAGATAAGATAAGATAAAAAAAAAACAGAGAAAAGTTGAAAAAATAACTAAATATATATATTTATATATTCAGTCATTCCTTCAACCCTTCTATGTTTTCTATGTTTTTCTATATTATCTATAATAATAATGAAAATTGAAAAACACCAGATGTTATGTCGAAAACGTTATATGTAAACATATATAAAAAAAAACAAAGAAAAGCAAAATAAAAGTAAAATGAAAGTAAAATAAAAGTAAATTAGTAAAATAAAGTGTGCCAGTTTTATGTTAGATTAAATAAGTATTTTTAAATAAGATAATAACAAACTAAAAATAAAAAACTGAAAACATCAGACGTGTTTAAAAGCGTAAAGTGGAAAAACAATATACACTTACTTGTACACATTATTTTTAAAATTTCAATACAAAAACATACATAGGAAATTTATCAGTTTTGTTACAATGAATTAACCCATATATGCCCCCTGATTCGAAAACGATCAATACCCCATATATGCCCAGAACTATTTTGGACTTTCGATTTTACTAAACTTTAGATATGTTAGTGGTAATAAGTCTCTAATAACGTTAAAACAAGTTTCATTAAGGTCAGAGTTGGATAAGTACCTTTTTTTTAATTGTTCGAAAACGAAACATTGAGCACTTCCCATACATTTACTATGAGTGAAGAAACAACAATATTTTCCTCTATTTATTTATTTTTTAATGATATATTCATAAATCTAAACATACTAACAAACAAATTGAAGCAAAATTTAGGAGATACATATTTGAGGAACACATTTAGGAATGAAATGCTACATGAGCATCTCAAACAAGGGGCGCACTTTGGCCAGTTTGTCACCCGGAGCTAAATTTGAGTTATCAGACACATGGAAGTATAGCAAAATTTCTTCAAACCGGTTCCGTCACATAGATTTAGCTATCAACAATTTGTGGATATCCTCATTACTCTCCCAATACATACGTCGTCGCGGCAATGGACAGTGACCTGTCAATATAAGAATGCCGATGAAGCAATATATTTCATCATCAGATGGTAAACGCCATGATTCCTTTTTCCACAGCATAAATAACTGTATGACGAACAATATGTATTATTACTTCGTTATTAAAAAATAATTCAAAGAAATGGACTGGGTCCGACGCATCTGATATGGTCACCACTGATCTTGGAGGCGGTACAATCCACTCGTTATCCATTCTAGATAGGTCTTGTTTTACCCACTTACGGGCTTTTGGCTGTTCTAGTCGACTCGATAAAGGCACATCTGATGTTGTGTTTCGATTAGCTAAGGATGAAAGCGGAAGATCATCTTCTGACTCGTTGTCATCATTGTCACTATTCCCATG
Organism: Limnephilus marmoratus; assembly: GCA_917880885.1. Taxonomy (NCBI): domain Eukaryota; kingdom Metazoa; phylum Arthropoda; class Insecta; order Trichoptera; family Limnephilidae; genus Limnephilus; species Limnephilus marmoratus. The sequence goes on along the minus strand of OU862914.1, from coordinate 22,332,815 downwards.
AAGCACCAGCTCAGCAGGGGCTAGAAGTTGTCTACGTGATAAATTTTCAAAACTTTTATTTGTTTCGTCGCCCGAATCGGAGTCCGAAACTAATCCATCTCCGGGGAGATCTACATAAATGTCTATACCAGTCGCTTCATCGTTCGAATCCAAATTATGGACATATCAACTATTTCAATAGTCGATAAATGCTTGCTCCAACTGAAATTAAAAAAATGTTTATTTAGTGTATTACATACATATATTTTCCCAATGTATCGTTTTCGAAACACTGGTATTATAAACCGCTTTTAGGTATTTGAATACAACAATATAGTTTTTATAATTGCACAAATATATGTTAAAACTATCCAACTTTATCATAAATTACGCAAAAACTCTAAAGTAGAGTTAATTTGGATAATTACTTACTTTTTTGAGAAAGTAGCCATGATTTCTGCACGTCGTAAACAGGTCACAACTTGCACTGATTCATTACGGGAAAATAAAATTTGTTTAGTTGAAACATTTAATTACCATTAGAAAAAGATACCTTAACCTTGACACAGGTGGCGGTGGAATGCGCTTTCCGAATGAAATGCGTAAGATAATTAACGTTGAAAGAAAGCTTAAATTTTGATTCGTTTTCGAATCAGTAGGCAAATAAGGAACCAAATAAAGACATAGTTCTGGGCATATATGGGTTAAGTTATTTGTTAATTGATGGATAATTATAAGACTCCATTAAGTATTTGTCTAAAAGTGCTTAAAGTACATGAAAAAATATCAGCATCGATACATTTTTTGTTATAAATATTTTTTGTTATAATATTTTCTCAAGCAAAGCGGTATTAATGCGGTCGCCTACGAACTACAGACAAAATCTGGCGAATATCGAGCATTCAAAGTTGGGACTCCTGAGTCAACATACGAAAAACTTATGGATGCGAGTATATGGCCGAAATTCTCAGTTGTGAGAAAATACATTTTCCGAATGCCGACAACGCAAACCAATGATTCAAAATAATATTCAAAATGGATCACATAAGTACCAAGACTCTAAAAATTATCTCATTCAATTGCAGATCAATTCGTCGAACAGAACACTTCATAAATGAATTATGTGGTTGTAATGACATCATTGCATTACAGGAAACCTGGCTGTTACCTACAGACTTGGGATATCTGTCATCAATACATCCAGAATTTCTCAGTCATGGAACATCTGCGGTGAACCTCTCAGACGCTCCATTAATTGGCCGCCCCTACGGAGGCGTTGCAATTTTATGGCGCAATACAATAAAAGCCATTCTGATTGACTGTAGAGATCCACGAATCACGGCTATTGAACTGGAGTCAGCAAATGGAACTCTCCTTATAGTCACGGTTTATATGCCGACCAATTCAGCTGAGAACTTACCGGAATTCGCAGACTGCCTGGGAAAAATACACGCCATTATTGAGGAACAAAACAGCTCCAACTCCATGATTATAGGAGATTTCAACGCGGATCCGAGGTCACTTTTTGGCCGTGAACTTGCACAGTTCTGTGTAGAAAATAGCTATACATACACTGATATTGTGCATTTAAGCTCTGATACGTTTACTTATGTAAGTGACGCCCACGGAACCACCAGATGGCTTGATCACTGTATTATGACACAGGGGTTGAATCGTGCAGTGAGGAGCGTAAAAATCACAGCCGATGCGACGTGGTCAGATCATCTCCCACTAACTGTGGAAATAGATCTAAATCTAACCCCCATTATTTCCAACAGACAGAATCGATCAAAGGACTTTGGAAAATGGACGGCAAAATCCGAAAATGATATTAAAACTTACAACGCCCTTGCCAATAAACTATTGTTAAAAATGAAACCCCCAGATGCCGTAAGATGTCAAAGACTTAATTGTGATAACGAAACTCATAAACTTGAACTTGATTCTCTCTACGGTAATATTGTCCATATACTAAGAAACTCCGCCATAAAAGCATTCAGAAGGAAAGAACCCAAAAAAATGTATGAAATTGTTCCTGGGTGGAATAATGAAGTCTCCACTTTGTACCGCCATTCAAGACATGCATTCCTCTGCTGGGTTCAAGCCGGAAGGCCTACGGAAGGCCGTTTCGCAGACGAAAGGAAAACTAGTAAGAAATCTTTTAAAATTGCTCTCCGAAAATGTCAACACTCGGAAAACAAAGCACGAATGGATAGCATAGCTACGTCTATGCATAACAAAGATTTCAGAAAGTTTTGGCAAAAAACTTCAACTGTGCTGAAAGCCAAGAGCAAAGTTCCACTATGCGTCAACAACATTATGGGTGATGAAAACATAGCCAACGAATTTAGAGACTTTTTCTCTTTAAGCGAGGATCAAGGAGATACCACGAAACCTTCGATAATGACATGCCCGCCTGCGGCCAATGATGACCTGGTCATGAATGTTACTCATGAAATGATTGAAAGCGCAATTAAGCAAACCGCCCATGGTAAAAGTCCAGGATACGACGCCATTGGTATTGAGCACATAAAATACGCAGGAGATCAACTTCATATTATTCTAGCCGCCCTGTACTCAAGCCTCCTAAGACACACACATATGCCGATGGATATGAGCAAAACTATTATCGTACCAATCCTGAAATCCAATCAGCTGGATGCATCGGTATTAGGAAATTACCGACCGATTTCCTTGGCGACAATGCTTTCGAGACTATTTGAAAAAATCTTATTCGCGCTAGTCAAAGAGAAACTATTTACCCTTGATAACCAATTCGGCTTTAAGAGCGCCTCATCAACCGATATGGCCATTTATGGAGTAAAACAAACAATAGCCTACTACAAAAAAAGAAAAACCACAGTCTATGGGTGTTTTCTTGACTTAAGCAAGGCGTTTGATCGTGTTTCCCATCAATTATTATGGGAAAAACTCATAAAGCGAGATGTTCCAGCAGCAGTGGTCAATATGCTGGCTATTTGGTACGGACAACAGGAAAATCACATTCAATGGGCAGGAGCTTCTTCAAGACCTTTATTCCTTAAGAGCGGAGTCAGGCAAGGGGGAAATATGTCTCCAACTCTATTTAATGTATACATTAACCCATTCATGACGAAGGTTCCATATGGAACTCGAAAAAGTATTGGCATTCATTTAGTCACATCATGCCGATATGTTGAAATAGCAGTGCCAAATACAGTTTAATATAGTCTACAGGCATGTATGAACACGTTTGTCTTGGTTGCGTTCAGTTCGTTTGTGTGTGCCGACGTGGACAGACGTGTCTTTATTGAGTTAGAAAAAAAGTACTATTTTTAGAAAATTTCAAAACATGTGAAGTAAGTAATCCATTAAATTTATATAGTAGAATTGATTTTTTTCTCCAAAACTGAATATGATTTGTAGAGAATGAAATTTTCTGCCTATTTACAAACATTTTGTTAGAAAAATAATCTTTATTATATTAAAATGAGTACTGTGAATTAGAGGTTTTGATTTTTGGTTCCATATGGATCTTTCGGCAGATCTCACTATACATAAAATGTAATTTTTCAAAGATTTCATTGGACCATTCAAAAACTAGGAAAGCCTTTGGGAAAATTAGTGCTGAGGCCACCTCTCTGGACTTTTTTCACGGGGCCTGCAGGAGAAACTAGGAGGAGAAGCCGTAGAGAGGAGAGCTCCAACTCCATGACCTCTCCTCTTATGGGTCCTTCAGGGAACCAAGGGGAAGTGCACTCTTCCGGCGTGGGGCCTTCGGGAAGACAAGGAGAAGTGAAGTGGAGAGATCCCATGTGGGGCCTTCAGGAAACCACGTAGGAGTGAAGAGGAGAAATGAGGCCACCTCTTTGAGCTCTTCCCTAGTGGGGTCTTTATGGAACCACGGAGGAGTGAAGATGAAGTCCTCTTCCCTCCCGGGGTCCTCGGGGAACCAAGGTGGAGTGGACTCTTCCCTTGTAAGGCCTTTAAGGAACCAAAGAGAGGAGATCTATCAGTTGTGGAGTCTTCGGGGAACTTAGGAGTGGAGAGGAGAGATGAAGCTTTCTTCCCTCGTGGGGCCTTCAGGGAATAAATTTCCGACTAGTTATTTGCCGAAAGTGCCATATGGAACTCACCCCTCTCTGGCCTCCTGGGAGGTGAAGAAACCGTTTTTTTTAATTCTGAGAAAAATTTCCGATTTCTATCTCCAAAACCAACCCCCCTGTGAAATTTCAGCACGAAATTCGAGAAAAAAATAGTTCGTCATGAATGGGTTAACGACCTCTTACAAGAGTTGAACGATACACGAATCGGTTGTCATATCTGCGGACAAGGAAGTAACAACATTAATTACGCCGATGACATGGTGCTGCTTGCACCTTCGATTAAAGCGATGAGACGACTTGTGCAAATATGCGAAGAGTACGCAAACTCTCATAACCTGTTGTACAATTCTAAAAAGTCAGTCATCGTCGCTTTCAAACACAATAAGGAGCCATCACATATTCCTCCAATATATCTAGAAGGAAATGAACTGCTTGTGGCCTCACAGGTTAAGTATCTGGGACATATCCTAACCGAAGACATGAAGGATATAGAAGATATGGAACGACAAAGAAGAGCAATTAACATACGGGCCGGAATGCTCTCAAGGCGGTTCTACCACTGTAGCGAAGATGTCAGAAAATTATTATTCAAGACATACTGTACTGCCCTGTATACGTCTGAATTGTGGACACAATACCCAGCAGCGCAATGGGACAAACTGAGAGTGTGCTACAATAACGCATACAGGCAACTTATGCAACTACCGAGGTTCTGCAGTGCCTCCACGATGTTTACCGAGGGGAGGGTGCACTCATTCCCAGCCTTACTTCGCCACCGACTAGCCAGCTTCTGGAGCAGGATACGAACTTCAACCAATATCATTGTCGTGGCTGCATCCGAGTGGCTCAGCTCCCCAATAAATGAGCGATGGATGCAGATGATGAGGCGACCTCCATGATGGACGATCCCAAAATATCTTTTTATCTTTTATTTTTAATTCTGTCTACTTATTATTTATTTTAATTTTACGTTTATTTTTTGTTATTTGTGTGATGAATTTTGTTTTCATTTTATGTTTTAATTAGGTACTTACCTAATATTTAAACTTATTTTTTTCTTTTATAGTTGTTTATGTAATATGGCAGACTGGGATTGCACTACCCTCCCAGTCCTGCTGGAATAAAAACTTAAAAAATAAATAAAAATATAAAGATTGCAAGTTCTTAATAAGAAAGAATTTTGCCTGAGACTGGTTGAAGCACTTTCGATATGAAACAATGACTTGTCTCTAGTTTTCTTTTTATTACATTAAAAACTCTTGTTGTTTAAAAACTCTCTTGTCAAAAGCTATTAATTGTTAGAACAGGGAATGGAAGGTAAAATTTATTTTGTTTATAATATTCGTTTGGGCAAACCACGTCTAAATCATGAAAAACCCGGCCTAAGTCTAATCATACAAACAATCCTTAAACTGTGAGAAATAGTTTTTGTGTACACGAAATCTATTCAATTACCTACTTGATATTCTACGAACTGTAGACTACGCATAATGTTGATTAAACACATTTGACAGCTCGTGCGCCTGAGCGCTTTGTGAGATTAAAAAGATACTATCAAACGGCTACCATTTTGATAGATATTGGCCGAACCCTGAATCACAAACAAATTTACAGACAGACGAAATTCAAAGTGGTCACGTTGGATTAGGATTTCGCTATGCTCCGTCAATAAGTAGGCTTTTATTTCTTTCATTAATTTATTTTCCTGTTACCCGTCAATAAAAAATAAATAAATCATGGAACATCTTGAAAGTAAGAAATAATTACAAATAACACGTATACAAAAAAAGTTTCTGCGTTTTATAAATTTTAAATTAAGTATCCCACTAGAAGACTTAAAATATGATCTATTACTAAATATTTTAAAAATACATACACTAGAAGACCGACGTAAAATAAACGACTTAACATTTTTATTCAAAATACTTAACTCTAAATTCGACTGTTGTGAACTCGTACAACTCATAAACTTACGAATACCGACAGTAACCACGCGACAAAATACACTATTCTACTGCAGCATTCACAAGCGGAACTACATTGCCCACTCTCCTATACAACGATTTCACACTATGGGGAAACAGTACTTAGGTGATGTCGACATATTTAACATCAACTTGGCGAATTTTGTGGAACTTGTAAAAAAATTATTCCAATACTATTCTTAAACATATCTGCATTTTTGTAAACTTATCAAATCGCTGTACCTATATTTTTTTTTTGTATTTTTGTAACTTGTGTGCATTTTTTATCTTATTTTATTCTTATTATTTCTTTATCTGTTGAAAAATCATCAGTCATAAATTTATTGTACTACCAACCATGTAAAAGCCCTCTGGGCGTTGAATAAATAAATAAATAAATAAATAAATAAATAAATAAATAAATAAATAAATAAATAAATAAATAAATAAATAAATAAATAAATAAATAAATAAATAAATAAATAAATAAATAAATAAATAAATAAATAAATAAATAAATAAATAAATAAATAAATAAATAAATAAATAAATAAATAAATAAATAAATAAATAAATAAATAAATAAATAAATAAATAAATAAATAAATAAATAAATAAATAAATAAATAAATAAATAAATCAATAAATAAATAAATAAATAAATAAATAAATAAATAAATAAATAAATAAATAAATAAATAAATAAATAAATAAATAAATAAATAAATAAATAAATAAATAAATAAATAAATAAATAAATAAATAAATAAATAAATAAATAAATAAATAAATAAATACGAAACAGGAGGTAATAAAATAGAGCCTAATTAATAAACCGTATAATATTTCACGTAATTAAAACGAATACGTTGCGGGAAATAATACTGCGCTTAATATTATAATGTTAGTAATACGCCATTCAAAACGATACACAGAATAAATGGATTTAAAAAGACGTTTTGTTTTTGGAGTTAAAAAAATTTCAAATTACTTCACCGTAGTAGTTCTGATTATTGTCTCATGCCCTCAAATCAACAAATTAAAAGTTTTTCAAGTGAAAACTTCTTTAGCACCGTTGTGATTTGAAATTCGATGAAACGAAAAATGGCTATACTTACTAAAAAGAGATAAACGCATACAGCCATAGGATTTAGCCTGCGAGAGAATGAAATAGTATAATCGATCTGTTCATTGTGCGGTGCTTCGTAGCCTATCGGTCTCCTCTTTGTGCGGTGCTTCGAAGCCTCCCCACTCTTGTCTACTTTAGTTATTTGAAGGTTTCACTTCTATCACATGTGAATTAGTGCACACTCTGCTTTTTAAATGAAAACTTCGTTAGCACCCGTGTGATTTGAAACTCGATGACATGAAAAATAGCGACTCCGAAAAGATACTGAGGGAGCCGTCCGTATCGGTAGAGACGGGCGATAAATGAAAGGCGTGCAGTCGATGTGTGAGTCAGTCTTTATTGTGGCTACGTAGCGGAGGTCGATGCGGAGCGGGAGCGGAGTGGAGTGATGCTGCTGCGTTGTGAGTGAAGATGAAGGTCAGGACACTACGGCGGTGAAGATCACAGGTCTTCAGGGAGCCGGCGTGTTGCCCTACACCGTGGCGGTGTAGACGTGACCTTGGTCCAGGCGGTTGACCGTCGTCGCGTTGACGAGGTATGGCGGCTGTGTGTCCAGTGAGTCGGAGCACACACGTGACGCAGGAAGGAACCTTGAGAGGCGATGAGGTTGCTGCTCGTTGCAGGATGAGGATGCTGGCGCGTTGCCAGTTGTTGTTGCTGCTCGTTGCAGGATGTTGGATGATGGCGCGTTGCCGGTGGTGGTTGTGGTAGCTGCTCGTTGCAGGGTGCTGGTTGACATCTCATGTCGAGATGGTAGTCGGAGAGGTTCCTCGAAGGTGCTGGAATGTTCCTGTGTCACGCTGGATAAATTGATGTTCACGGTTGACAGCGCGAGGCCCGTGCCCCGCGCGGGCAGGTACTTAGTCGCGACACTGCTCGTTCTGTGTTGCTTGCCCGGCCGATGAATGAATACTGAGGTACTGACTGACTAGGTCCGAGCCGGCGAGCGCGGCTTATATACCCGTGGCAAGTAATTAATTCTCGCGGTAGGTAATGCGGCGAATTCACGTAAAGGTGAGAAATCGCTCGAACTTTCTGCGGGCACTTGAACGGTACAGCCAGACGTTCTAGGTCTTTCGCCTAGGTGGCGGTGTTTATTTACGATGCGCCAGTTACTACCACGCTAAGGTAGGTATGCCTTATCTTCCAGCTAATTCTGTGGAGGTCAGTGGCGCTGCGGTAAATTTTGCAGAGCGGGTTAAGTAGCCGCTACAATACCAATACATGCATCTATAGGATTTAGCCTGTGAGAAAATGAGATAATATAATCAGTCTCCTCTTTGTGCGGTGATTCGTAACCTCCCCACTGTTATCTACTTTAATTTTCTGAAGGTTTCACTTCTACCGCGTGTAAATTGCGCACTCTGTTTTTTTTTACATTTAACATAAAAAGAAAAACTAATTATACTGTTACGATATACGAAACGCCTCCTCTCAAATTGGAGCGCACGCCACTGTACAGACAAACAGTTTCGCTTCCTCGCCGCAAGTGCGCCGCGCGCTGACGGCGGCGGAACGCCAGCCTCGGTCGGCCGACTAACGAGCCCGCCACTCTCCTCCCGAGCCCGCTCTGGGCGCACGTGTATCGTGAACCACGCCGCACTGTTCCGGAACATTCCACAACGCCGCTATGGCGGTTGTTATTTTGCCTAGTGACTGGCGGGAATGCCAAGAACGGCTAAATTCCTCTTCACATAACCCAATCTCCAAGAGACCAGCCTGCTGCTGTGAGTACCATGAGCTATTTAACCCCTCTTTATTGCGTGTGTTCCTTGTAAATTCAACGCAAAGATAAATGACCGCCCCCAGAGAGATTTTAGGGTCAAATTCACCCGATTTAGATAGAATTACTGTTGCTACCCTGTACTACTCTGCTTGCATTATTGTATCATTGTGTTTACGAAAGAATTCTACCCAATACAACTGTTATTTACCGTAGCCACTTGTTTCACTGTCTCCCCCAGCCCGTAGGATTTGAGCTTATTTCAGGGATGCCACACAAACGCCTCAGAGATCCTACCACCCTGATGATAGTCTCCTCCGCTATGCTGACCATTCTGAGCTAGTCTGTCGGCAGAAGGTAGGCACCTCAGGTAGGTGTACTTAGCAATACATAAAATTAAAAAATTGACAATAAAATAATATATGTTCTAATTGTCGCCAACCGCACATGCAGCAACTGAAAAAAAACGGTTGGCGACTCTATCGCTCTACAGAGGAAAGAAACTTCTGAATTTCATTGGCGGTCCGCACACAGGCAACTTGTTATGGGCGACGCGGCGACTAGCAGTGCTGATTGCCGCCTACAGCGTCTCACAACCTGTCAAGTTTTCTAATAATTTGCGATATGTCAGATCAGAAAAATATTGATTTTGTTCAGGAGGTTGATAAATTGAGTTGTTCCGTGAACTGAGTTGCCAACCAGTTTTCGGTTTCTCCAAGAGCGAAGGCCCTTCGAGCCTATTTCACGGGTATTGCATTGATCTAGCAGCATTGATCATCTGTGGACCAGTGAATAACGTCACCCGTTCACCGTGGATATTGGCAGCAATAATGGCTGATCAAACAATTCAACTTAAAATTTCATCCAATGCTGATGAAGTGGCTAAAATCAAATTATCCAAAATGGCGTGCTAAGCCAATACATAAAATAACTTGCCCACAACCTGCTAATTTTAACCTACGGACCAATATTTTTTAATCATAGAAACTAAGTAAATGAACCATGAACCATTGTTAGAATGAAACCGCTTGCAGAAAAATGACGACAGCAACGTTCACCCATACCTAGGTACTTGCCTCGATTTTTTTTTATCTAACTGCACACCAAAGTGCTTTGAAACAGAGAATGGATGGTCTTTACCTTGGGTGAGAATAACCTAGTCGAATTTTATGTTTCAAAGACCCAATCATGTCTGATTACGACTAAAGGGATCGAAATGACAATCTCGTCAACTCTCAATCCTCTTTAGAAAAACGTAGAAAGGACTCTGATCTAATATGCATTTTCAAAATTATCAACAGTATTACTGACACACCTGCTTTGTTACAACTCATCCAGTTCAACATTCCTTCCCGTAGACTCCGAAATAATGAATTGCTGTTCCTCAATCAACATTCTACTAATTATGGATATCATTCTCCTTTATCCAGAATGTCGAGACTAGTCAACACAAATCAAAGCATTGAATTTTTTGGTGTAAGTGTAAATGACTTTCGGCAATCGTTACGCAATGTGGTTTTTTAAAGTCTTTTTAAATCCATCTTCAAGCTACTTGTAGTTATCTTCTCTATGTACTTTTATATTATATGTATTTTGTCAATGCTCTTCATCTATATGTAATCTCCTTTCATTGTGATCTCTCTTTTTTTTCTATTCGTGTTATTGATATATTGTTAATTGGACTAATTGTCCGTAAATAAATAAATAACCAAAATAACCAATAACCAATACTTCAACGGAAGTAATCTTCCCAATATGCCTTCCATTGATATGCTTGGAGTAACTCTGTGGCTATCTCGGGCATGGGAGCTCCATCGAAGGCAGAAGCATTAGGAGCTGGGCATATTGAATAGGATATATTGCAGATACTTTAATAGTATAACTACCAACCCTGTGCAAATCGCATGTGCGCCCCATTGTTGAATTTGGCAGCCACCTGTGATCTTTAGCCCCAAAATATCTGAAAAAACCCTTGAATATGTTCAGAAATGAGCAGTCCGTTTAATAGATTCCCCTATCTTAACAAGCGGATTGACATCTTTAGAGCAGGCATCCGGAAAGTATGCTGTTGATGTTCTACAGGTATTACGATGGAAGATGCTCCGAGGAGCTAGCTTCGGCACCGGTTCATAGTTGGTAAATACGCCAAACGTGCGACTAAAATATGTACCCGGTTGACATTTGTCACATGAGAATGTTGACATTTGTCACGCTTCTATGATTCGTTTTTAAGTTTAAGTGCTCGGCTGTGGAGGAACGATTAGGGGGCCTCTGTGTTTCCTCTCTCCTACAAGAGGAGACTTGAGAGAGTTTTGAAGAGACACATGTACACTTCTTCTTTTCCTCAAAAAGAACCTCCACATAGTTTATTCAAAGAAGACATGGGCAATGAGGGATATTATTTTCCTCAAGGTTTTCTGTATAGATAATTAAAAAAAAACGCTAACGCTAAGGCTAATTGATTTTGTTGCTTTGACAGTCTGTGGTCAGACTTGGTAGTGGCTTTTTGTCGGCAAGTTTCCATGACAAATTTTCTGCTGTTTTCTTGATCTAATGTGTTATCTCTTTTGAGGGTGAATAAATCAGTATTTAAATATAAAATTACTAGCTGGTTCCCGGCATGCGTTGCTAAGCCATTTAATAAAGAAATTGTTTTACCCTGCGTGTCTTTTCCTATTCGTCCCATTCCCCTTCCGCCTCCCCTTCCTCCGCCTCTCGCGTTCCCACTCCGATTCCTACATCTTCCCTCTCCCCTCTCCACTCCCCCCTTCCCTCGTCCCGCGAAGTGCCCCTCCCCCCTCCCGCATTCCATGCATTCAGTCCCAGCACATTCAGTTTTCAAACAGCTCGTGTGCCATCTACTGCAATTTTTTATACAAATTTCATAATGCCAGAGCTCAGGAGTAGTTTTATACAAACCTTGTCCTGAGAATAACGAACACAAAAATAAAAGAATTATCCAATTTGGTGCAGTCGTTCGGAAGTTATGCGCGTACATACATTTCGGCGATTCATTTTTATTTATAAAGAAAGAAGATTATATCGTTGTTTTATTACAATATTTATTTACCTTGGCTTGTAGAAGGGCATCCATAGCCGACGATACTGGGAAGCCGATGTTCATGTGCGAATTGGGGGCTCTGTATTCGCCAGTTCCTGTGGAGTACCCCGTTACCCGGGGGTTGAACTCCCTTAGGATGTTTGGTAGCGTCATCACCTCCCTCCACGATTGATCACCCCCTGAAATGATTGTGGGCAACTAATCAATTTATTTTAATTTTTTTACAAGATTCGCCGTTTTACTTTCTCATAAATTTAGTTTTTTTAAGATTTCTGAGACAACCGAGAAAGATATGGCAAGATCAGACCATTTATGTATATATAATAGTAAATGAGTGGACAAATGCCCAAGCACGATGCACAAAAAGTGGACCGTCTAGAATTTTAGAAAATAGGTTCTCAATGTGGGCGATAACGCCTCCTTGTCCTTGAGACTTTCAGGAGGGCAGTCGAATAAGATGAAGAGAAAATTGGCGAGCGTTGAGATGGCACAGTGAGGGCACACGTAGGTAAAAAATATTATCTAAAAAAGAAAAAAAAGCACGCTAATCTCACGTGTATTAATATTATTAAGAATTGACACTATATCATGAATACAAGAAAGAAGGAGGTAGCAACCCGGCCCTTAAAATAAAAAGATAATTAAAAAATAATTTAATATATTTTTAATAGAATTATTGATTCCGTGATAGTTGAGCCCCCCTCCCCCCCGCCCTCCTGGGGGGCTCTAGAAAAAATCTCAAAGTAGGCGGTCGACAAAATAAGGTTAAAAACCAATATTGTGTTTCATGAAGTGTCATCATTAAAAAGCATTTAAACTAGATTTTTAATGATATAGGGTGTTAAATTTGATTTTAGAAGACATTTATCGGAAGATCGAATGCAGCTGACCTTATTTTAATAAGTGGAGGGTGAGTGCATAGGACGAGCGAAGAGCGAGCAAACATAACGCGCCAAGTCAAGCAAGTAGAAGATAATGTAAAAAAAATATAGTAACACCCCCTTAACATTATAATGTTTGCTTAAATGCTGACAGCCCCCTATTATTGGCCTATCCACAAAGAAAAACAATTGCGTTAGGTGAAATCTTCATCAGTAATTAATTCACTACAATATCACGTTATATCATTCATTAATTTCTCACCACAGTAACTCTATAAAATAACGAGAATAATTAAGGTATATTTATAATAAAGGTTCTTTAAAAATATTCCAAGGCCATAAAGTTTTTTCGATATTACACGATTGTTAGCGATACGAAACTGTGATTACATGATTATGCCGAAGTTGATTAAATCCCTAAAACATTGCTAAATGTATTCATTACATATAATTACGGGCGTATAATAAAGTCATGCAATGAAGCATTATAATTGGCATGAGAAAATCCACCGATTTTTAACTAAAGGTGTCTCAATTATAAGACGGATATAATGCAAGAAAAATTGATTGAATTTTGTTAAAATTTAGAAGGTTTAATGTTTGTTAGTAACGTCAACACGCAAGCATCTTCGTGACAGAGAAATATTTCGTATAAAACAATAAAATTAGGCCTTGCCTAATACGATTTGGTTTATTTCGAGGTTTTAGCAGGCGGCGATCTCATCGTAGCAAGGCTTGTCGGCACATATATATTTATCCATTTACATACAATAATATTGGGAAACAATGTATACATTAATTTATAACTGCATAACATCTTGAGAAAAAACAAATTTCCATTTAACAAAGCCGTGAGTCCCGATAAAATTCAGAAATGAGTCCCGGTACGATCAAGGGATTTACATGGTGAGGTAGCTCTCTATCCCCCAACAAAGAAGGTTTCCGTTTTTACCTGAAGGGGGTGCTTTTAAAGATATAAGGGTTGGAAGTTTCGCCCTCTATGACTTTCTAGAACAGTCCAGAACATTCGAGAGTATTTGAAAGCATTCCACAACATTCCAGAATATCCCGGAACATTCGGGAATGTTGTGAAATATTCGGGAATAGTTTGGAATGTTCTGGAACATCCGGGATATCCCTGATCATTGCGGAACATTCCAGAACACTCTCGAATGTTGTGGAATGTTCTGGAACATTGTGGACCATTCGAAGCATTTTTGTATGGGTGGGGCTTCCCCGGGCTACCCATTTGTAGGGGTATATAAAGAAAGATCCATCGTGGGTTTGAACATCAGTTCAATCTCACATCAACTCCCTGAGCGAAGCTGGGTACCCCAGCTGGTACTAAATAAATAAAATACTCCCCTAAGCATATAAATATAATGAAATTCCAGTAAAAATTCTATGAAAACCTATTAATTTCGGTAGTTTATGATGTGATGTGAAATATTCCTTGGTGAAAATTTTCACGTTCAATAAACTATTATTATTGATGAACTTTTTTACGACATTGGAACTGATTGTTGGAACAATAATCTAAATTATTCAGACAAGCGATAAAGTAGGCACCAACATCATTTTTTTATTGAATAAATTAATAATTCTACATTTGAAATGTGTAAGTAATTCTTTTATAATAATTGTGGAACATTCTAGAATGCTCTCGAATGTTATGAAATGTTGCGGAATATTTTGAACCATTCGAAGGCTTTTTATATGGATGGGATTACCCATTGGTAGGGGTATATAAAAAGATACGTCTGAAAGAAATACAAAAATATTCTCGCACGCCTAACAGAAGCAGCTCTTGTAGCTGTGTGTGGTGAAAAATGACACAATAATAGTAACTATGTTATTATTTAAAAAAAGCTGCTCTTTATGAATCGAAAAGCAGAACTCTCACGTCATTGTTTGTTTTGGTTCCAATCGATCGAAGATTATTTTAGTAGGCTACGAACTTTTTTTACGATGAAAAATCTCATGAAAGGAAAGTATCTTTTGAATGTGCCTATCCGGCACTTCCGACACTCAAATAGTTAACACTAAGTTTAATACAATGAGTTTCAGCAAAAGACGAAGAATAACGCTTCACATAAACTTTGTTGATAAAACTTACCTACTGGCACATATAATCGAAATAATTATGTTAAAATGTAACTGGTGGATGTTTACCTGCACACCAAGAGACTCCCCTGTGCTCGAACACGGCCCCCATGGCCCACTCCTCCATGGCACCGTTGGCGGCCACCAGCGAGTCCCCCAGCGCGCCCACTACCGCGATGTCCTGAGGCCGGAGCGCGTGCACAGAACGGGCCCGAGGTGCCACCTCGCCCACATTGTTCGCGCAGGGAAAGGCCACTTGGGCCCCGTAGACGGGCTGGATGCGTGCGAGATTGGCTCTTCGCGGATATCGAAAATGTGCATTCTGAAAGCAAGATTGTTAATACTTCATTTTCAGACAAGTCACAACTTAATCGTCAGAAAATTCAAAGAGAAAAGTACCGGACCATTAAGGTGTTTTAATTTGTAGAACTCCAATTGTACAACAAATGCATTACGCCAAAGATATAATAATTAAACTATTAAAAATTTTGGAATCTTCTACTAGACCGCATATCCATCAAACTACACGTAGATCAAATAAAAATGGAATAAAAATACATTCCAAATAAACTCCACAACATCCTTTCCCCAAAGACGTTACATACTGTAGACGCGGGGTAGAAATCTCAATGTGGGAAGCCAAAAGCAAGGCAGTTGCACTGGTCTCGATTTTTAGTACTTTAGTACTAAACTGTCACTCGTCAAGAAAGGTCATGTCTTAGAAGTAGGAAAATTGCTAGAAATTTAATTAAAATTAAATTTGATAATGTTATTATCGAGTTCTGCAAGTTTTTTGGTTAGTGTTTTAGTTACAGCTGTTTCGACTTGTAAGGTCATTTTCAAACTGTGGTGAAGCCACGTACGGACGACTTATTTATAAGATTTTAAATGTCAATTTTTGAAGGTGTCTAAGTTGATTTATTACCGGTTAAACCAATTTGTAGAGACAGAATCTTTCCCTTTGTACTAAGTGTAAGGGTTTTCTTAATTGATTTAGAATGACGTTATTGCGATGACTCATTGAAGTGCATTATATTGTTTAGATTTGGTAAACATACTAAGTAGTGGGGAAAAAATAATTTTTATTACTTTATTAATTAGCGTTATGTTGGGGTCGTTCGTTCGTTTATTGATTTCTAATTGTTCAAGCAAATTTAATCTAAGACCCTTTCGTTCTATATGTAATGGTTTTGGCTGGTTATTTTTAAGTGGAACTTGACTATTCACTAAGAGATGTTCGGCGAATTTTGAAGAGGTGTTTTTATTTTTATAACATATTATATGTTCTTTGAATCTAGTTGAGAATGCCCTACCTGTTTGTCCGATGTATGTAGCGTTACAGTCGGCGTGGTCACATTTCAATTCATATATGCCACCGTTATTGAGTTTAGGATTTCTACTTTTTGAGAAAAAAAAAAAATAAATAGGAAAATAGCATTTAAAAAGCGCCAAAATATACTCCTATGTGATTAGAAAATGTTTCCATTTCAGTATTACACGGCAAATAGTAGTAAAAGTGAAGAAATAACATTTCATTTATGTGTACACACAAATTACTTATTATTATTGATTATTATAAGCAATACAATTAATAAATTTTCATGTTCCCCGTCCGACAATTTTGTGCGTCATTAGAGAAAAAACACACATTCTTTGATTGTCTAATGGTACGGCCACACTGAGGCCAACTTCCAAGATCAAACTTTTGGACGATTGTGTAGAAGGGTAAGGGTTGTTTGGTTGGAAGTTCGAATTTGAAGTTTGGTTTCGGTGTGGAAGTAGCATATCTTTTTAATACATGAATAACTTTTGAATTAAGAAATTACTGAAAACCGCTGAAAACAAAAGAGTGTTGCTTACTTGCCACATTATTTTGCGAGTATGTGAGACTATGGCAAGTCTATTTATATAATGTCACTGCCTTTCCCCACATATTAAACGATTAGAAGAGTTTACCGAATACCTACCTACAAATCATGAATAAAAATCTGTCTGAAAGAGGTAAAAAAACACATAAAACAAAATTATATAAATTTAGTTCGCTTCAACACGACCCCCTTGTGAGGAGGACGAAGAAATAACATTACTATACTTAAATAAATATTATAGTCACTAAAAAGAATTTAAAAAATATTAAAAAAGCGTTCAATGAACCTTTAATTTTAAAAATTGTATCTAACTGATGATTGTGGGAACCAACCGATTAAGTAGGTACCAAAATTATTTCATTTTACTACATCAATTCTATAATATTTCAAATATGTATTTCGTTCGTTAAAATTCTTGACACACCTATGTAAATCTGAATCACTAACCAGAGATTTTTATTTTCTAACGGTAATTTGAAAAGTATAATTTTAATATCGTGATTTTTCACGGGTCTGTGCTGGTTAAAATAAAATATTGTATACTTACCACTATAAAAATTCATGTATTTTATTTTTTATCTTACTTTTACCGAATATTGGCCTTTATCTAACACATACACGAACTCACCCCGATGAAAAGAATGCACAATAACCTATCAAAATGCAACAAAAATAAATCGCTGCCGACTTGAAACCGTTCACATACTTGCTGCGTATATAATAATAACACAGGTCTACAACAAAAATGCTGTCTGGATGTTTTCAACTGATTTCTATGTATTCAGGTGTTCTAAAAACTAGAATACTCAAAAAATTCCAGAACGGCAGGTTATTTTGCAAAACGGTGTACATATATAGATGTAGATAGTATATACAATAGTGAGCTCTGGCAATAAACATTTCATTGCTAAACCGTTCATGCGATTGAGATGAAACTTTGGGGATTTGATGTGTGCATGCCCGCGATAGTTTCTGTATACAATAGTGAGCTCTGGCATCATGAAATTACGAAAAATTAATTAATTAAATAAAAATATATCGCAGAAATGTATGTACGCACATAACTTTTGAACGACTGCACCAAATTGGATGATTCTTTTTTTTGTGTTCGTTATTGTCAATACAAGGTTTGCATAAAACTACTGATGAGCTCTGACATTATGAAAGTTGTATAAAAAATTGCAATAGGTGGCATGCGAGCTGTGAAGACTGAATGTACTGGGACTGAATGTATGAAATGCGGGAGGGGGGATGGGAACTCGGGTAGGGGGTTCGAGGGAGGGGGAGAGGGGAACTAGGGATCGGGGAGGTTTAACCTGAATTTTTAGGCAATAACAAAGACCCTAATTACAAACAAATCGTTAAAAGCATTTCAAGCTTTAGGTTGCCTAATGAGTCTAAAAGAACATTTTCTTCATTCCCACCTCGACTACTTTCCAGAAAATTTAGGATATGTGAGTGAAGAGCAAAATTAACAATTTCACCAAGATATTAAGGAGATGGAAAAAATATACCAGGGAAGATGGAGCATCTCAATGATTGCGGACTACTGTTGGACGCTTCAGAGAGACCTTCCAGATGCTTCCTACAAGCGAAAATGTACCAAAAGGAGTCTCACTGGGAAAAAATAATGTTTAGTACTTACTAATCAATGTCTTTTAGATCAAAAAAATAAGTTTTGTTAAGCAATTATAAATAATAAAAAAATTGTTTTTAAGTCTTTTATCTTTTATTTTATGATAACTTGGTTAATATAGATACCTACATTGTCAAAAACGTGACGTTCTGTGGCAAAATGAAAGTCATTTTCGGATTCAGCACACCCAAAAACATAAGAATTTCGCAAAAAAAACCAAAACAGCTCTGAACTTTTATTTTTTTGTCGACTTGTGTAATTATTATAAGAGCTTTATTATAACAATACCCACTTAATCAATAAAGAAACAACTTCTCGTATTACGTTGGCAGACCTGCAGACAATCGCAATATGGATATTTAAACAACGTTTGCATTTGAATAAAGGCGTAATAATATGTGTCACTGCAAAGAAATTTTAGTTTCACCTGACTCCTGCATAATTCATATTATTCTAGGCACAGCATGGCGGCTGCTGGTGATATAAATATGTGGGCAGGCACCTTGTTAACTAAGCTGTTGCATAAAGACTGGCAAATGTAGGTGACCGCTTATAAATCGTTATAATTCGGTATTGCGTTCATTCACTCGGTTTGTAAAGTATAAACAATATGTCACCATACATTGGCAAGCGCATTGGCGTATTGAGAAATACCCGGGCCCGGGCAAATTAGTACCCCATCGTCATTAACGAATATGTACTCGTATATAACAACCAGCATGAGTTTTTGAAGTGAAACTTCTTTATCCTCATTGTGATTTGAAATTAGGATGAAACAGAAGTGGGTCACTAAAAGATCTTATTTGCCGGGTCCTCGGTTCTAATACATAGCGGTAAATTCGCGCTTCGGCGCGGGCCATCGACAGCGCAGTGGGTAAGGCACTTGACAAGTCTTAGCGTCCAGAGAGACAGATATCTAGCGAACGGAGGTTCGAATCCTACGGATTCCAAAAAATAAACATTTTTATTTTTGTGAAATCAATATCTAATCTTCAAACCACTTTAAAATTAACTGGCAGTTTCACTTCTACCGCATAACTTTTTTTTTTATGTGGTTACCGCGTAGAAACCGAACTGCTCCCAACCGTCTGGAGTCAGTGAGACTATGGCATTACCTTTTGAGGTACGTTATGAGGCTGAAGGTAGTGAAGAGGGGAAGGAGATGAGGAATAGGAAGGTGGAAAATTACCTTGCGTGACCTTTTTATAATAATTTCTCTCAGAGCCGGAGCCTATGGAGATGCCGTGTGGAGGTTTTTTTAAAGGAAAGGAAGGAGAAGAAGGAAAAAATGTAAAGGGTAGGTAGAATCTGGGGGACGGTGGGTCCAGGAGAGACGGACGTATGAATCCAATCCTCAATCAATTCAGCCTCACAACATACCCCAATTGGGGATGCCATAGTCTCACTGGCTCCAGACGGGAGCAGTTGAGATTCTTGTGCGGTATTCACTGTAAAAAAAAAAAAAAAAATCCTCCCACTACGGTGCAAGGCTGTGTATGAATCGAGGGAATTCTGCTGGAGAGGCCAAATAGTCTCCCTTAACCAGTCTCTCCCGATCGGCCCGCCAAAGTCACCAAATGTAGCGAACAACTTGGCGTGACCTATATATATATATGTTCCAGAGTGGAAGATACTATTAGTATCGCCCTGGTGTAAGACCACCATTCAGAATTGAAACGTTGCTTGAAAATGGCTTTAGCCGTGTTTAGTGACCAGATCTGAATAGCCAGGTACTTCCCAACCTTCCTCTTCCCCACCTCCTTCCCCTCCCCACTACCTTCAGCCTCACAACATACCCCAATTGGGGATGCTATAGTCTCACTGGCTCCAGACGGGAGCAGTTGAGATTCTTGTGCGGTATTCACTGTAAAAAAAAAAAAAAAAAAAGTAGGGGTGTTTCCGGGGCAGCGGTAGGTACCTGTGCCGCCTCCCGAATTGAACTTAAATCGCCAAAACGTTAATTTCTTGATCCTTCCCTAAGCGTTACTTACGTCGGTCTTGTATTTATTTCATATCACCTCATTTTTATTTATTGACCACATAGCGTTTTTGTTTCTTATTTTTGAAGTGAAACTTCCTTAGCCCCGTTAGAATGTTTTGAAATTAGGATGAAACGGAAATGACGCACTACGGCACCTGTGAAGCATCAAACTGTGCTCAAGGCTCCTATTGGTCGAGATATAAAACGGAAACGACGATAGGTCTGCGCTCATTGGCAGCTTTGTTTTTTTACGGGTCGTCGGAATACAATGCGTAAATTCGCGATTCGCCGAGCACTTCCCATAGCGCCGGTATATAGAAATCCAGCGGACGGAGGTTCGAATCCTACGAAATAAAAAAACAAAAATTTTTGTCTTGTAAATCAATATCTAATCTTCAAACCACTTTAAAATAAACAGGCAAAAGAAAGCGACATTTAGCGACTTTCTGGTTTCACTTGAATTACACATTAATTTTTAATCTAATTTTTTTTCACTTTTAACATTTGTCACACATGTATTATAATTATTATAGAGATTCACCTACACCATCTTTACAAATGCTAAATGATTAATTACAGATACTCGTGTGGGATAAATATTAACATTTAATGCAATCTGATTTATGAATTTCTTCATTTTTGAATTGGGACGAGACAATGGTGGGTTTCTTCATTTACCGAGAATGCTAAATGCAATGCTAATTGTAAAAGTAAACGGTCAAATGCATAGACATTAAATTCCGATCGTTTACTTTTTAAACGACATCGAAAAGGAGGAGGTTCTCAAATCGACTGTATTTTTTTTTTTTTTTTATGTTTGTTACCTCAGAACTTTCGACTGGGTGAACCGATATTGATGATTCTTTTTTATTTGAAAGCTGGTGCTTTCCGTGTGGTCCCATTTTAATTTGGTCCAGTTCTGACAATGGCATCCATGAGAAAATCATGTAAGTCTTAAATTTGCATCAAGTATGTGCGCGACAAATGGACGAATAACTCAATATCATGCCAACCGATTTCGATGATTCTATTTTTAAACGACTTCGAAAAGGAGGAGGTTCTCAATTCGACTGTTTTTTTTTTTTTTTTTTTTTTGTTACCTCAGAACTTTCGACTGGGTGAACCGATATTGATGATTCTTTTTTTATTTGAAAGCTGGTGCTTCTCGTGTGGTCCCATTTTAATTTGGTCCAGTTCTGACAATGGCATCCATGAGAAAATCATATAAGTCTTAAATTTGCATCAAGTATATGCGCGACAAATGGACGAATAACTCAATATCACGCCAACCGATTTCGATGATTCTTTTTTTATTGGAAATGATGTACTTTAAGGGTAGTTTGATGAGAGTTTGGTTAGGTTCTGATTATGGGATCCATGACAAAGTAACGGAACTCTCCGATTCTGAAGAACAAATTTACGATACTCGGCCGAATCTTAATCGAATTAGTTAGTGTACTTCAGATTCACTAAAAATCAAAAAATAAACAAAAGTTTAATAAAAATAAAAAAACGACTTAAAAAAATGCACAAAAAAATAAAAAAATTATTTCGTATTCTTCTACAACTTTATAATCAGCTTACCTTTTCTACTCATCAATATGTAGGTACGATTGTTATTTTTGGAGTCGGTGTCGGCGGGAGAGGAGCTGTCAAGTGAACACGCTGGGCCGCGGGTACCTTTGAATTTAACTCATAACTCATTTGAATTTTTCGTTTCAAAATTACGTATATCTGATTATAGTATAGAGGTTGTTTGTTCCAGAATGCGATTTATCCATTTCGCTTTAATTAATAAAAATTAGTCGTATCATTCGTGTTATTTTAGTCATTTTAGTTAAACGTATTTTCACCTTTGCAAATAAAATTCTTCCTTGGGTTTTTCAAGTAAGCTCCCAACCTATAGAAATAAATGTATTCGGCCTTATATTATATGGGGGCATATCTTTACCGATAAGGAACAAAGGGTTAATTTCTTAAATTGTTTATTTTAAGTAGGTTTGTTTACCTGTACAGTTCAAATAGAACACATGAATGTTTATTGCAGCCGCCAAAATAGAAAGGGTGCTGGCGGTTATTTTATGACCCAAACTAAATGAACTTATCTAATCTCTTAGTTTTAAGTATGTACCTTAACATTAAGTAAGTTTGTACCTAATGGTGTGCCCGATTTGGCAAACCTTTAAAAGTAATTTTATTATTTTATTGGGGGTTAAATTTAAGAATTTGAGATCTGGGAATTTTTAATGTTAGTTTCCCCCATTTCTCCATTTCAGTATTGTATGATGTACTTAATTTTATGGGTGGCCCTTTTGGGCCGACTTTGGCAATTGTTTTATTGCGGGATTTTAAAATCCAGATGTGGGAGCGGTTCAAATGTTTTGTCTCGCTTTTTTGCACCTTTTGTATGATTTCCTTTAAGTATTGTGATTTTGGAACAGAGAGGTCAGTCTTGTTATTGCGGTTGAACTGGAAGATACACGAAGTGTATCTTCAGTTGCGCAGAGGGAAGATAGGCCCTTTGCGTTAGTTTTGCTAGTAGAGTAAAGCTAGAAGGTACACGCTGTGTGCCTTCAATTGTGTAATTTTACTGAAGCTGGGAGGTACGAGTTGTACCTACGGTTCAGTATTGGAAAACTGACAATAGAGAGATCGAAGTAGAGACTTCGATATTTGTCAGTGTGGTGTGGTCGTGGACCACCCGAGTGAGGGTAGATAGACCCTCTTAGAAGAAAAAGAAGTGTTTTCCTGCCAACTCCATTCTGTTGTGTTCTCGTACCACGATAGTAGAAACAGAGGTAAAGCTCTCAATTACAAATAGAGAGGTTGCTGGTTCAAATCCCGGCGTACCCAAGTAAATTTTATTTTAAATAATTTCTATTGTTTTTATTATGAGGACGATTTTTTTTTGTATGAGGAATATATGTAATATCTGAGGAAAATAATTTCTCTCAGTGCCTATGTCATCTTAGGGGATGCTAGCTATGTGAAAGGGTTTTTTAAGGAAAGGAAGGAGAGGAAGTACTGGGAAGGAAATATATGGGTATGAGGTTTGGTTAGGAATCTGGTGTCCAGGTGAATGAATGCATGACTAAATGCGTTTACTGTTAATGAATCCCTCCGACTGCAAGGCGATGGATCGAGAGAGTTCGGCTGGAAAGGGCAAAAGGCCTCCCTCAACCAGTCTCTGCCGATTAGGCCCACTACGCAGCAGATGACGCATCCGCTGCCGAGACCTGGGCAAACCCCACCCCATGAACCCGGGCACCCCTGCTAATGTAGCGAACCACTTGGGGTGACCTATGGCATAGGTGTTGGTTATCCAATAAATGGTTCGGGGGCAATTTACATTTTAAATACACCTCTATATTGGTTACACAGGTCTGCAAATTGACATTTTTAATTTTTTTTTAAATGGTAATTGGTGAATTATATGTATTTCGGTATACTGAATTCGAGTATGCCATCCATTTCGACCCATCACGTAAGAATTTTCCGCAAAGTGGAAATTAAAATATAGGCAAAACCCGCCTTACACTACTTCTGTAGGGAATGTTCAACGATAAAAAAAAATCATAAAATTTAATTAATTTTAAGTCATAAAATAATTCATTTACATTACATGCAATTATAAATCTGCTTTTAGTTTCGAAGCTTCGTTTTGTGCTTTTTCTTTTGTGGGACGTTATATTATTTTCCCTATGCAGCATCCAGCAGTAGTCGCCCATCATATTTGTATCCCATCGATCTTGATACCTTCTCTCCATTTCCTTGATATCTTGGTGAAACCTCTCACCTTGCTCTTCACTAACTGCACCAAGATTTTCCGGGAAGTAATCCAAATGGGAGTTCAAAAAATGGAGTTTTAAACTCATTGAGCATCCCAGATTTAAAAAAAATTCTGATTCACTTTCTTCTTCTGATTCACTATCTGATTATGGCAAATCGTCTAGGCTTTGGGGTGCTTGTGGTGTAGGAAGCCAGGTCCGTGAGGCACTGGGCGGAGTGCCAAATCCATTTTTGGGTAACAAATTTGTTTTTTATTTTTGGTACTATACCCTTGCACATTGCACGAACAAAAGAAGAGTTCACCGTTGTGGTTTCGAGGCTCTCTCCAGATCATGGGAACACCAAAACGAAAAGATTTAACTTTACCTATTGACCACATTCTACGTCCTTCAACACACCCTGAACAAACTCCATGCGGGGCCCAAGATTTGTCCTGGTCCCCTATCTTCACACCAAATACGCAAAATACACTTTTTTTTTCACAAAATTAGTAATATTTCTTTGTTGTTTTTTCACTACAAAATCACCACAAATATAGCAAAAACTCTGAAAAGAATTTACACAACCTCTTGAAGTCATTTTTAAAACGCACGTTACAAAAGTTGGAACAGAAATAAATAAATGAAAGGGAATAGAAGGGAGTGGTCATCTTGGGAATTTCGGCATTCTCTCATCATACTTATTATAGAAAATCCCGATATATATGATTCAACGATTCAACGCTAACTAATTTTATCGTCATAAGTTACTAAATGTTTTGTTTCAGTCTATAAAACTTAACATTATCTTATAATAAATTGGAATTAATTAAAAATATATATATTTCGGCAATAAACCCCGTTTTGCGCCTAAAGATAGGCAATGCCACAGTATTTTGAGTTTTCCGGAAAAACCTTACGTGATGGAATTTTTTTGATAATTTTCCCGAATTCAGCAACCATAAATACATGGGAATTACCTCTTATTTCAAAGAAAAAAAAAACAGTCGCAGACCTGTGTTATTTTTTTATCACTTTGCAAGAACAAAAATTGTTCTAAAATCTATATAAACTAACCTTTCCAATGTGTATACTGGAAATTAATAATTTTATTTCTAAATATTTCAATTTTGATATTGAAAATGTGACTGAATCGGTAAAGGTTTTGGAAATACACTTAGTAGTCGATTTGGCCATGATATTATTAGCTGGCCTTCTTAAGATATATTTGAAAGAAAGCCTTGCGTAAAGGAAACACTGGTTGTCAGTCAAGTCACATAATACGCAGCGACTTCTGAATATTTATAATCACGACTCGCAGAAGGAATAATGAGGAGTTTGGAATTACGCCATTTTCGTAAGCAAGGAAAGAAAGGTACGGATTTCAAGGCGTGCGCTTTATCTGTGTACCTAGGTGACATTAATACGATTATATCGAAAGAGTAGATATCAAGCGATGCAAGAAAGAGAGCGGATGTATTTAATAGTGGGTAAGTGATAATGGGTCCCATCTTGGTTCCATCGTTCCTCGATAGAACAGAATAACGAAGAAATACGATTATTGAAAAAACTTATTCTATCCTACACCAACCTCATCTAACCTAACCTAAACTACTATTTTATCATGTTCTTTTTTGAAATTGTTCTTTTTATCAGGTCACTATAATAATCATCCAAAATTCTGTTTAGATACCTAAAAGAATCAATAATATCAGGACTGAGCCATTTAGAAACTCGCTTGTAAGAAGGTTACATCTTACATATTACCGCCCTATTGTATACCACTGTGAAATCTCATGTATCACTTGATTGTAAAGCCATTTTATGGCGTTCAAATAAATAAAAAAATATTTTGATCGATCAATAATTTTGTCAAATTGTATTATTGACTTTAGTACCTACTCATTCTTAACTTTTATCTGAATACCGCACAAGAGTCTCAGCTGCTCCCAAAAGTCTGGAGCCAGTGAGACTATGGCATTCACAATAGGAGTATTTTGTTTTGTGAGGCTGGAGGCAGTTGAGAGCAAGGGCGGCTGGTCGCACGGTGTCTTCGTGTGCAGCACTGGCAAATTATAAAGTATAAATTTATTTTATCTACACTGAAGACTATAAAATCTCTAATTTAATTTATCTAATTTAAATCTATAGAATCTCTAATTTAATAATTTCAAAATATAAGTTACCAATATAATGCTACGAATATTATCAGGGAGAACGCTTTTAATCTACCATAGCGCGGCCGCCGAGCGCCCTCGTATCGGCGCGCGGCGGTGTGCATTCGGTTTGCAAACGAACGAAATCATGTTTTTGTATGGGATATTTAAAACATCGAAAGCGCGTCGATTTCGCTATTTGTTCCAGAATTTGGCTTCAATCGGTGTGCCACCCGCCCAACATAATCCGATACTTGCCGAAGTTTACCGGTTAACCATGAACCATGACCCGAGGTGACACGAATACAATCGAATTTCGGCGAAGATCTTACATAGATCACTTAGCGTCTAGCGCTTCTAGCGGCGCGCGTTTGACCCGTGACGTGATTATTGTCATTTTTTTGTTTTTTGTATTGATTGTATTAAATACCAACAACCTAATTTATTAATATTTAATTTTATTACAAAAATGAGTGCAACCAGTGTTGAATAAATGTGAGGAAATAACAGTTTGTTTGAAAATAAATTAATTATTAAAAATTCCTAATTGTAGGGGCGTGTAAAATCTTTACTTGATCTTGTACAAACGAAACTAACTCATTATAAGAAGGAATTTCTTTATTACGAACTGTCAGCTCAAAGTTCTGAGCCGTCTGTGAATCAATTTTCCTTACCGCGCAGTGAAACAAAATAAAATCAGTTAAATCCTCAATACCTAACTGCTTTAATGCCGACACTGACGAAGAATATCTTTTAATGGAAGAATTGAGACTGGCAGATGTATTCGTGCAATTTTTCGCATCGAGAATATTATTTAAATAATGTGTACCGAGTGCACGTTTATCCTGAAATTTTTTTTCTAAACTCTCCCAAATGATCTGATATGTCTCACCCATAGGCACAATGCCTGCGGTTACGTTCAACGCCCCATGTGTGAGTTTTTCGACTAAGTACTGCACACGCTGCGATAAATTTTTTTTGTCATAAGTAGGTACGGATTGTCAGTGAACCATCACATTCTCAGGGCAGCGGCCGACACTGGTTGAGAGGGGAACGTGATGGGAAAGAGGAAGGTAGGGAATTATCGGGCTATTCAGATCTGGTCGTCTAAAGCCATTTCAAACAATTTTTCAATTCTAAATAATTTTCCTACAACAGGGCGTTACCGAGTGAATCTTCCACTCCGGAACGTGCCGCAAATATACAAAATTTTATGTTTAATAAAAAAAATATGAAATGACACAATTAATCAAATAAAATTTACTTGCTCATGCCGAAATTTGGACCCGCGACCTCCTAGTTTGCTAGTCGAGAGCCTTAGCTTTCGACCACGGAGGTTCAGTTGTTTGTATTAACTATCGTTATTGTATAATATTGTGATTGCAAGTTATCGTGAGTGTTTACATCAGCAAATCGTTTACACCTATATCGCTATAAAATCCTTAAGCAAGTAGACATCCAAATAAATAAATAATATAGTATCATCTTTGGAGTGTTTTATAGACCAATTAAACCTAACGATTGGAATGTTCTTTTGGCTCCCATTTAATTCATGCAGAGTTGATGATGATGTGTGGTTTTTGATTTACTGGATGGATATTCAAAACAAAAATGGATAAAGGGAAATCTTATGGATACATGTATTCCCAACTCAAAAGAGAAAATTTCAAATCAATGCATTTCCTTGCTTTGATATGGAACATCGCTAATAACACGTATCACGCACATTTATTATTGAATTCTCTTGCGAATGCATTTTGCTCAATTACGCAAATTGTATACAGAGATGTTAAATAAATAATACTATTCAATTATTTAAGTAATTACGAGTGTGTGTCGAATAACGAATATAGTTAATAACTACCTACATGCATGCCTAACGTGTAAATTATACACATGAAGTAATTGGTTTTAAAACGACGATTAGGGACGTATTATTAAAAATAATTAGACTGTTTATTAGTGTTCAATTTGGATGTACTATTATCTGCGGAATGAATTGAAACGTGAGTATAATTGTCTATCCAACAAGCATGTGATTTGATTTTTTAAATATTATATTAATATCTTATTTAAAAATACCACATTAAAATAATATATTAATACATATTAACAAAACATTACTTATTTCGATGTCGTCGTCTTTATTCGTAAGGGGGTATTTCACCATTCTTTTGGTAGCTTATCCATAGGATAACATATATCACTGTCATTATTATTATAGATTTCATAGGTTCGAGTACCGACGAGTACGAACATTATCTTATATATAAAAATGAACGCTGAATGTGTTGCTAAGATCGTAACTTTCGAAAGACTGCACCAAATTAGATAATTCTTTTTTTTTGTGTGTTCGTTATTGTCAGGACAAGGTTTTTATAAAACTTCCGATGAGCTCTGGCATTATGAAATTTGTGTAAAAAATTGCTATTGGGGGGAACCAGGGAGGGGGAGGAGAACCTGGGTGGGGGGAGGAGAACTCGGGAGGAGAGTTCGTGGGACGGGGGAAGGGGGGGGGGGAGTGGAGTGGGGAGAGGGAAGGTGGAGGTGACGGAGTGGGAACGCGAGAGGGGAAGAGGACGCAGGAGAAGAAGGGGAGGCGGAAGGGGAACGGGACGAATGGTGAAGGACACTCAGGGAGAAACAATTTCTTTATTAAATGGCATAGCAACGCATGCCGGGACCAGCTGGTAAATAAATAAATCGGAAATCGAAAATACGCGTTACCCTGTAGATAAGCTGAAATCTCAAAATTAACCATTTTTCCCGCAAATTGGCAGTTAAATGCCAAGTTCATAGTTTTTTTTATATATATATTATGTATTACTGCGAAAACCTCGCTAAAACCTCGTCAATCCTCATACGCAGGTATACATATTTTTTTAATGTAAATGATATAACCAGAGAATACAATATAACTACAAGTTGAAGGCACCAATATGTACCTGTTTCCTGCGAAGCAAAAAAACGAGATTTGCGAAATTTGTGTTTCGTTAAATACCATTTTCCAGTAGAAATTGTGTTGGTATCACTTATCAAGTTACATTATTTAAAACGATTTTCTTGAGAACATAACAATAGGTACATTCATAAATAACCGAGCCAGTATAATTTTTTCAACAATTTATCAAACTAATTATTTTAACTATGAAACTCTCGGAATGTTTCAGCAGTGTGAATAAAGGAGCCCTATATAATGAGTGGAATTACTATTCATGTTTGCCAATTGTATGTAAACTGCTTATTCTTAGGTCAGTTCATTTTTTTATCAATTTCTCTATTATTTATATGTGGATCGTAGCGATGATTGCTTTTAACACAATGGTTAATAGCTAAACCGCAGAACAATTGAATCGATTTATTGTTCAAGGTTTTGATGGCGAATTTGTCGAATACAAAGTAGTTGTCAATGTTCTTTATCCGAGGCTTTCAAACTAATTGTACATTTCGTCAGAGTAAAGTACACGGTACCCCAGTGTCTACTACCGCTACTACTTACGAAAAAAGGCTTTTTCAATACCTACATCTATTTGAATGCCGATATTGTCTTGATTGAATGAATAAATGAATGAATTAACGAAATGGAATCTTGGAAGTGGAAATTAATCTACTTCCCGACATCCGATCGAGCAGAAATTCGGCATGTAGACTCGTTGTCAATGACAATGCAGTCTAAAAACTTTTGATCTCAATCCGGCAATCGTACGCGGTCACATAAACATTTCTCTGAAATTGGATGACATCGTAAGAAATTTAAACATTTACAACAGCTAAAATACGAAATTAATCTCGGTTCTAGCTAATTGGGATTTGGCTTAGGTGTTAGCGCCGATAGCGGTGTTCACTTATTTTAGATTTAGGTTTTAGGTTCAATCCTTAGTCAAACCAAAAAATATTTAGTTTTAAAAGACATTTGAAAATGTAAGTATTATAGTTAAAAAAATTGTTTTCGTCCGATTGTTTTTTTTTGCAGAATTTTTAACTGTAAGAATGTAAGAATTTGTCCGGATTTCATGGTTCTACATTTTTTTGGTTCCAATGCAGTGATGGTTTAAATTTTTATTTAAATTTCTGTAATTGGTACAGCAGAATTGCTTTCGTACGATGACGTTTTGTGAAATGTATTATGCAAGTGGTCTTGTCTTCAATTTTTTATTTGGTCAGTTATTTCCTTAATGTAGAATGCAGATTATGGAAAGACATTTATCATCGTACCGGCATCCATAGCAAAATGGTATTGGAGATTGTATCAGGAATTTATAGGTTCTATACCCGAGCAGCTTATATTTTCTTTACTGATTTTTAGTTTTATACAAGGATGATATATATGATCAATGTTGTGTTGATTGCTTTGTTTGGTGTACCTACCAAACGAACTATTTTTACTGCAGAAGAATTGAAGAAATTGTTTTAATTCATAAGTAATTTAAGGTTGATGTCAAATGTGTACATTTCATCAGATTACAAACTGAGAATTCATTCAACAAACTTTGGTGTCAATTTATTTGAACAAAAATGCATGTACATTATAAGAAACTGATTTGACTGCTTATGAAACTTTGACTGCCCAACTAGGATATTTCCCGTTTTAGGACAGTTAAATCGCCTGGTTTAGTTCACAATAGGTAGGTACACGCTGTTGTTTGTAAAACTGAATAATAAATAAATGAGGGCACAAGTGCCTTTCACACCTGCAATTATTAGATTCACAGTCAAGTACAAGGTTATAAAAGGAATAAAGCAACTAAATATAGTGTTAGTAGTAAAAAGCTAATGAAAATACTTTTAAAATGATAACCAAAGTTTACAATTTAAAATGATATTATATTAGAGCTACAAAGAAAAAAAAACAACTCATATTTTCATGAAACATAAAAATAAAATCTTTCTTCGATATATTTCCCAACTCAATGTTCGAATTTGTTTTTAAGAAAATACATATTATGAAAGATTTGGGTATAGGCAGTTCTAATTAAATAATTTCGTGATCTATCTTACGTTTTCACATAACAAAAAAATAATGTACAAGTAAATGAATAAGTGAAAAAAAATAATGTAGGTACAAGTAAATAAATTCCATGAATGTAAACTAAGAAAGACGTTTTCGTTATTTGTTTTTGGAATGTTATGCCGTATTGCGCTACCTCCTTCTTTAGCCAACGTTTCGGACATCGTTGCAGTGTCCATCGTCAGGGCAGATCTGATGACACTGCAACGATGTCCGAAACGTTGGCTAAAGAAGGAGGTAGCGCAACACGGCATAACACCCCAAAAAACAAATAACGAAAATGCTTTTGGCCGTGAAAATCTTAAAACGTATCTAAGAAAGACGTGTTTATAATTCTAACTAGCTGGTTCCCGGCATGCATTGCTATGCCATTTAATACATAAATTGTTTCTCCCTGCGTGACCTTTCCCATTCGTCCCGTTCCCCGTCCTCCTCCATTTCCCCTTCCGCGTCCCTTTTCCTCTCGTGTTCCCACTCCGACTCCTCCATCTTCCATTTCCCCCACTCCACTTCCCCCCCCCCTTCCCCGTCGCGCCAACCCCCTACCGAGTTCCTCTCCCCCCTCCCAGGTTCCTCTCACCATGGGTATCCATTTCCGCCTCCTAAAATGAATACTTATATTCAACATAACAGTTCCAATGAACTGCTTTCCACAGTTCATTGTCAATAGAATCAGTAAAAAAAGTTTTTAAAAATGTGTGAATTTTGTACAATACCTCATCTTTTGGTTCTGGTTCTGATGCACTATTATCTTCCTGTCCTGACACAAAACACAGAAATATCACCAACACAGCTGTGCTTCTTGATTTTCTTAAATTTTCCATCTTAATATTATATAATTATGAGTTACTTTACTATGTTTCAATTTCCCTTTGACTAGAACTTCAGTGCGTGGACTAAAGCAATAACTTGCTTATTTTATTTTGAAAGTTCACTTTTTAGGCATTCCACACACTAAATTATCACAGAATTGTTATTATTTAATGACTTCGTCACACACTTCCATCGATTCGAT
Organism: Limnephilus marmoratus; assembly: GCA_917880885.1. Lineage (NCBI taxonomy): Eukaryota > Metazoa > Arthropoda > Insecta > Trichoptera > Limnephilidae > Limnephilus > Limnephilus marmoratus. Next base: position 22,300,459 of record OU862914.1, on the reverse strand, counting down.
GCTCTTCCCTCTTGCTCGAGTCTTGTTTTTTCCCTCCTTGTGCTCGAATCTTGTTTTAAAAAGACTTGTCTGAAAAGAAAAAAAAAACGTTAATTATCACACAAAAATGAATTTGATTGAATATGACAAATGAATATTAAACTGCTTCCACTGGAGCGATTATGGTCGAAAAATGAATAACTTTATTTTTCTGCGATTGACCGCGGTTCAAAATTGTTTTCCTTTTTTTTTTTTCATTTTCCTACCATTCGTAAAATATTTATTGTAGTGATTTAAAACCTTTCCATGGCCAGCCATTTATTTTAAAACGAAGCTATTGAAATGATTTATATATTATGAATTATGACCACAGATATCGCAAATCCGAACTTCGTAGACTATTTTAGAAAGATGTTAAAAATAAATTTTGAAAAAAAATTTTCCCGCCGAATTTTTGCCGATCATGAGAACAAAAAAGCGATCCTCAGTAATGCACTGTTCGGAGCGCCCCAAATGCGTTTCCATTATGGCCTGTTCAGATTGAGCATATAAATAAAAAAGATCACAGTACGTCAAATATCGCTCTCCATACAACCCCTTCAGACCGTTCACACCTGAGCGCTTTATGCGCATATCAACCATACACAATGCACATCTTACGCCGTAACCGCTCCTGAGACGATATTCCAACCGTTATGCGCCCCCCACTTCGACGAATACAGGAGAGGGGTCATTTTAATTACGGAGCTGCCTAGACCGGTTGATGACAGATATCAAATTGATAGATTCAGTACAAAAAATGCGCAATCCGTGGCCGCTCGCTAATTCGTCTGACCCCCTCTCTACCATAGGAAGAAATATTTGATAGCGTCGTGTGAACGGTACGAAACATAAGCGCCCGCAGTTCAACAGATATCTGCTCGCGCATTCGATGTTTGAACAGGCACGATATTTGATTTGACATTGTATCATTCTGACACCTCGTAATTAATAAAAACATTAATGTCATGTTACGTGTCATAGTTGCATCTGACATAAAAGCAATCTGTTATTTAGAGTTTTAAAAATCTGAGGATGATAATTATGCAAATTAGCAATAAAATTTGATTACATTTTGGTCTCCCAATTAGGAGCTATTTATACATAATAATATATTCGGTGCTGCAATATTCGCTAAGCTACAAAAATTTAATTCTATTGATTTCGTCAAGAAGTTAGATATATTGAATTATTATGTCTCACATACCAAAAAATTCACATCGTGATTAAAGCATAACAATGGAAATAGAACGTAAGATAGATAATTAGATGACCTTATCTTCATTTTCTAATAAATTGATTACAAAACTAGAAAATATCCCGGCATCAGACATTTTTGTTTTAGTTAACTAGATCTGAGCTCGATATTACCACGTTATTTTCATGAGAAATAAATCAATACCTCATTTCACTCAGTTTCCCTAGTAAATTTTCAGTATTAATATCACTCAGAACTATTATTTTAGGGATTAGATCTAGATACTAAATCATCTATCCACAAAATGTCAGCTTTATAAATAGGTACCAATAATGACCGTGTTTTAATATAAAATAGAGATTATATAAATTGGTATGTACAGGGTGTCCCAAAAGAAAGTTTATATTTAGTGGATCGATTTTTAAAAAAGTAAGGTTTCCATCGAAAAAATGTTTATTAAATACTTAAATACACAATTTGGAAATTTATTTCTTAAAAATAATATCGTCCAAATGTAAACCATTGCGTTCGCGGCATTAATTTAATCGAAGAGTAAAATTTCTGATGACGGCTCGGCAGTTAGGCTTCGTGATGGCTGCCATTTCGTGGCGGATATTTTCTTTTAATTGCATCAGGGAAGTCGGATTTTTGGCGTTCACTTTAGATTTGAGATAACCCCACAGGAAAAGTCCATAGGGGTTAAGTAAGGACCACGAGGAGGCCAATTTATGTCACCTCTCCTGAAGATCAATTTGCCAGGGAAAATTTCACGAACTCGTGGCAGAGACGTATTGGAAGTATGTAATGTTGCTCCGTCTTGCTGGAACCATGTTCTTTGGTTAAAGCCAGTAAGTTTGTAGGAGTGCAGCATAAGGTATTTGGGCAAAATGCTGTGTAACGATGATCTATGCACTTTTAAAGCACTTGCGCGCTTCCGAATCGAAAAGTTTGAGTCGTCACGAAAAGACTGATACACACTCTCTACCAGTGGCGGCTCGTGACTTTTGGTGTGCTAGAGTGCTGATATTACAAAAATGGCATGATTGATGTTGTTGTAGCCGAAAAAAAATTTTTTTTTTTTTTAAATAAGTTTTTTGTATGAAAACTTGCAGGAAGTTTCAGTTTGGCCGTGCGCCGGACGGATTTCCTGAAAAACCTTCATACAAAAACCGATTTAAAAAAAAAAAAAAATTTTCGCCTACGACAACATCCGTAATGCCATTTTTTTTAGTAAAAACACCCTAGTACACCCAAAAGTCACGAGCCGCCACTGCTCTCTACGTTTCCTACCATTCTCGGTAACCTTGGTTGCCCGGATTTTGGTTTTGCCAGCGTCGTATCGATCGCTTCCAATTTTTGACCCATTTTCAAATGAGAGGAATACTTGGCGCATCATTTAATTGACGAAAACCTCAAATATTGCACAATTTTCTACGCGCTACAGTCGCCGAATCACCATTTTTGTAACACTCACGCACGCACAACGCGCGGTCGCTTCCGAGAAATGCTTCATAGCGACCAAATTCCCAAGAGCCAGACTACTGATTGACATACTCTCCGCGCCCCTCGGAAAAGTTGCGTTCACACAGAAAGCAAAACAAATATAAACTTTCTTTTGGGACACCCTGTATATGAACACTTCTTGAACTTCAGAGCATATATAATGTCTGGTGAAGCGGGTAACGTATAATACGTTTAAGTAAAATAAAAATAACAAATGCTCGGTCAATACAGTCATTAAAACAAGTTTAGTTACAGAATGCTAAAATTATAATAATTGAATTTAAGTTCAGTGTTCAAGGGCAGTGCAGTCTCCTACGCAAAAAGAGGAACGAATAAATGAACAAGGTAACTAACTAAAGGTCAAACGAACTCTTTTTTTGCGCCGGAAGGTACTAACTCGGAACATCTACAAGCTAATGCTGCGTGTAAGCAGGTAGGTATTGCCGTGAACCGAAACATGAATTATACGGTTCGGTTGTTTATACGCAACTTAACAGGTTAGTGATAAGACTCCAGATACTAATATCTATAGCCCGTATGTCGGACGAATATCTACAGCTCACATGTTGGACTAATATCTGTGAATTTTAGAGTGAGGACTAATATCTACAGAGCTAAGGTCGGACAAATATCTACGACGGTCCCAGTGTAAACTAATATCTATGGAGCGTAGGTTCGACTAATATCTACAGAGGGCATCTGTGCAAGAGGTTGTACGGAAAAGCATAAATTACTTCAATTACGTAACTACTAATTACGTAAAGGCTTAAACGTTTAAAGTACGTACGTAAAGTTTTTGAAACCTAACCTAGCCTAACCTAACCTAACCTAATCTAACCTAACCTTATCTAACCTAACCTAACCTAACCCAAATCCTTAATAATCAGCTAAATGTGTCCAATAGTCCGATATTAGGGATTTTTACATACATAAATAAATAAATTAAGTTTTTTAAACTGCTTATATAACCCGATACAGGCGACATAATTACATGCTAAAAATATATGTTTATAAATTGTGAAGAAGCAATAAATAAATAAATAAATAAATACGCAATATTACGTTATCCAACCTCTGCCAGTGCTGTAGATATTCGTCCACACTTTGGTTCTCATAGATATTAGTCAGCAGTTTGAGCTGTAGATATTCGTCCTCACTTTGGTTCTCATAAATATTAGTCCGATTTGTTCAGTTTTTGGAATTCCTGTAGATATTATAATAGACGCCTCCAGTGATAATAATGCAGATAGCGGTCTTATAATGGTAAGTAGAGGTTATTTAAAGATTGTTAACGTTAGGAAAAGAAACATGGCATTTCTTGACAATTTTGTAATATAATAAATACATACTGCAATATTCGCTGGTTAGTTTAAATTGGCATCATGATGCTTACAATGTTTACCTAGATACAATTTGCATATTTAGCAATTACCGGTTGAAACGCATCTGTTGAAATGATAATAAAATATAAAGGTGCTATCTTTGGCGACAGTAAGTAAGTAATAAATATGTCATCTGTCAATTAAAATAAGTAGTTATTAGTTGATACTACAGCAGTAGGTACCTATTGTCATGTACAGGCTTCATTAAACATTTTAACTTACACAAGAGTAGCTTTATTAAAAAGCATAATTAAACTCGCAAAAGAGAGTCTAATAAATTCTATGGTCTTGGCTCAATAAAAACACAAATGGTAAATTTGTAATAAGTTAGTAAGATATTTTATTGTAGATATTGTATAAACATGACCGTTATCCTACACATGCATAAATGGTAAAAAAAAAACGATTATTTTGAAGCTTACGTATTCATGGTAAATCGGATGTTTGTAGATATTCAAATTAGACATATCATTTTCGTATTCATCATCATTGGTAAAATATTAATTTCCAGTCACAGCATTTACTTTTGTTTAAAATTTAGTGATTACGTGGATATTTTTATGAGGACTGTTTTTTTTACTGTTGAATAATAATAATTATAATAAATATTAATAATGCGATGTGAGGAGGATAGTGCAATCCCACACGTCCCATAAAGTTGTACATATTTACTGAACAGATAAAGTAAAAAAAGTAAATAGAAAAGAAAAGAAAAAAAAAATAAAAATAAAAAACATAAGCGATAATAGAAATAAATTAAATAATCAATTATAATGTGGGAAGTGGTCTGGAGTGAGCTCAGGAGTGGCGCTTGGTGCTGGAAGGCTGCGATCACCACTGTGTTATCGGAAGCCATTAGCCGCATCCTGGCTCCAGTGACCCGGTGTCTCATCAGACCGGCGAATCCGTGTAGTCCTAGCTCCGTAAACATTGAAGATGCGCTGCTGTATCTTCTGTATTCAAATATAATTCTGCAAGCATCATTATATTGGATCCGGAGTCGTTCTATTGAGCTGGTTCGGTAGTGACACCATGTTTCACATGTATATAGGCTAGTGCAAAATGCATTGAACAACGTTTTTTTTACATTGTTACTGCATTTGAAGAATCTTCGGGCAATCATATTAGACAATATACTGATACTTCTCCGCTATCGTTCAATATCACAGTCATCCGAGAGGTCTTCAGTAATAATGTGTCCCGAGTATTTTACATTCTTAGATGCGTTTATGTTTTCCTCATTAAGTTTTACAGGGAGCATTTTCTCAGGATTTTTTTCATGGTGGAATGCAATTAGTTCCGTCTTCTTGGGGTTGTAGATCATGTTGTGGTCATTTGCATATTCTTCACCGATTTTTAATAATGTTCTCAACCCCTTGATCGACGGAGCTAGAAGAATCATGTCGTCCGCATAGCTTATGTGATTTAGGCATACATTATTAATACGACAGCCCGCCCTGGTGTCCAGGCGATTTGATAATTCATCCGTGTATACATTGAACAGGATTGGGGACAAACACCCTCTTTGCCTTACTTCTGATCGCAAATATATCGGTTGGGAGTACGTACTTGCCCACCGTACAACATTTTCCTGCTGAGAGTGCCATCGGGATAGTGTGTTGATATAATATATATAGTAGGTATATTTCTAGCTTTCAATTTCTCCCATAAGGTTTCATGATAGACCCTGTCGAACGCTTTGCTCAGATCTAAGAAGCATCCATACACAGTAGTTTTTCGTTTCTTGAAATATTTTATTATTTGCTTAGCGGAGTATATTGCCATATTAGTGGATAACCTGTACTTAGAGTTTACCTTCTATTTCATTTAGAATTACCCTTAAAATCCTTAGAATGATTTTAAGCTCATGTCTGTAGATGTGTAGATGACAGACATTTTCGGTAAGTATAAGTGGTTAAATGCGTCATGAAATAATAAAAAAACACTATTATGCAATATATTTGTTCTGCTTAGACCCTGTCAAATTCTTTGAACGGTCTTCAAACGGGCGACCTTCGCTTAACAAAACTCAACAACATTCATCAAATTCAAAGCGAGTTATTCCATTCAATTTTTGACAGTAGTTGTAACATTGGATGTTTATTAGGGTAAAATCGTAAATTATGGTTATTTCTTAACAACTTACAAATACCTTGTTTACTGGATTTCGTCGGCCTTTTGAAACATTTCTAAAAATGCAGTAGTACCTACTTAGTGTTGTCAATAAAATAAATAATAATTATACTTTTGAATGTAGCTATAACTTTGTGGTTATCCATTACAGATAAATGAAACAATTTAACTTTGTTTGGACCACTTTTACATTTGAGTAAAGCCGACCGGTTTCAGAACGACCGTTCCTTCTTCAGGGCAAATGTATACTGATTTGACAGTTATGAAATATGGATGAGAACAATGTATTATTATGTTAGGGGTGGAGCCGTTACTAGGTATTAATGAAGAGTAGGTGGTAATACCTAGCAACGAGTAATACCACCCCTACCATAATGATACATTGTTCCCATCTATATTTCATAACTGTCAAATCAGTATACGTTTGCCCTGAAGAAGGAACGGTCGTTCTAAAACCGGTCGGCTTTACTCAAATATAAAAGTGGTTCAAACAAAGTTTCATTTATTTAAATAAAAATTGGCTCACAAATTATATAAGTAGTTAATTTTAATTGGGAAAGTTGTATCTTAGATTTAGTGAATTACGTGATTTCATCTGAAAGAGATTTAGATGTATCATTGTTCTGCCTTGTGAATAATATGTTCTACAATGTGGTACTTATGAACACGTTTAAATGTGTAATCCGCTAAGGAATTCCAGTGAAAAATGTTAAGGCTTAAAAAAAATATATTCATATTGGCCAACAAACGCCGATTCTAAATGTATACGTTTTATTTCAATATTGATTATTATAATTAGAATTAATAAATCGTCATTTAAAAATGAATAAAACATTACCACTTCAAAACGTTCCTCTTGGTTGTTTATAGCGTCACTGAAATTCTGCTTTTTCATTATCAGAAATACATGAATTTTTGAATTATATACCATATTAATTTCTGTCTTTGAAACCAGATGAAAGGTTCTTTCGGATTTGAATATTACAAATGGGCAAGTGCAATTAAAAATATGAAATATATTATTTAAAAATAGAAGTATTTTTTTTTACGATTGTTTGTCGTTTACCAACTGCTTTTTCTTGTACACTTTAGAAATCCCATTTTATATGAAACTAAAAAACATATTTAAATACACCTCACTTCTTTTCGTTTCTTATAAAAATAAAAATAAATCCCAAACTTCAATAAATCTTTCGTAATCCTGCAAAATTTTTCTTTATTAATTTAGGAATACCCAATATTACAATTATTTCGTAGTGCACGGTGAGCTTTTAGACATAAATATTTCTTGGTACAACTCACCGTAATACAAAAGGAACTAGAACAGGGATGGCGAACCCATGACATACGTGCCATTAATGGCACGCGACACAATATTTTAGCCACGTCACTGATCGGTGATCACAAAATTTATTATGCACTACGAAAAAAAGTGTGAAGTGAACCCGAGTGATCCCCACGATACAGAATGGAAAAATAATACAACTAACCTAGTTCTCTACCTTTGTTTGTTATCAATGTATTGAAAAATCTGGTAAGCATAATGTTGGACACAAAAATATTTATAAAAGACATTTTTTTTTGACAAAATAACGTTATGTTGGACACAAAAATATTTATAAAAGACATTTTTTTTTGACAAAATAACGTTATTTTACTTATGGCCTATAGTTTTGTATTCTGTCTATATATATCTGGTGCGTAAATGAGAGCGCACCTACTTGGACGTAATATTATTACGTTATTCTGAAGTCGTGATGAAGATTCTAAATTAATAATAGCGTCTGTGCTGTATCTTCCCGGTCATTAGCGAACCTTCTGATCTTGGTCGAGAATAAGCCTGCACACTCGTTCAAATTGCACTTTAGCCGGTCAAAAATACGATTTTATCAATGGTCAAATCATAATAAAATCATTGCTGATTTATTATATAAATTATGATAAAATATCACAAAAATGCAAATATTTGAAAACCGGGCGTAACTTCACCCTAATTTCACTACTATATTTATTTCAGTTATTGCCTTTGATAAAGACTAACCTGCGGTACGGCTTTTGTCGTATTTGGCTACCATTGCTATTTTCAACCTTTCTATTCTCCATCTCCTTCTCTTCCTCACTCCTTCAACCTCAAAACATAGGTATTCCAATAGGGTATTGTGACTGTTTTTTTTTTCTCAAAAAAAATTACGTTTCTTTCACCAATTATCTATTACGATTCCTTCAAATGCGCCATATATTCCGACTAAGGCCACAAAGATGCAGGTAAACTCTTGTGTCGTATCAGACTTGACTATTGCAATGGCATATATGCAAATCTCCCGAAAATATATACTGACAGACTTCAGTCAGTTTTCAATGCTGCAGCAAGACTGATAACCGGCGTTTCCAAATATTCCCACATTTCCCAACATCTGCGGAACGTTTATTGGCTTATGTGACCAGAGAGAATCCAATTCAAACACTGCTGAATGGTTTTTAAAGCAACACAACTACCTACCTGTCGGAACTGTGCATTCCAAACGACGTCAATACTTACTAGACAAGCAACCCTTCGATCAGCATCTTCAACAGTCATAGATGGACTCTCAGTACCTATGCGAAATCCCAGTACCAATTTCGGAGATCGGGGTTTTGTAGTGGCAGACCTAACAGCTTGGAACAAACTCCCTTCACATTTGTGAAAGATCGACAGCACGTCTGAGTTCAGAGCAATGCTCAAAACTCACCCTTTCACATTGTCATATTCATTACTCAGTCCATGAGATTTACCTAGATTGACGTATCTTCTCTTCACTACCAGCTTTAACGTGTTACGCAATTTTTGACACTATTTTACAATTTCTTATGTGTAAACTTTTTTTTTCATGACTTATACTGACAGCACGGGCAGTAATCATAACAATATGTGTTAAGAAATGTAAATAAGTATGTTAGTCGTAAATAAGTAATTTTGACAGTTGCAAGTCATAATACGAATAGAGCAGTAATAACGCTGCTGTATTCGTATCATGACTTCGTATTATGGCAGTAATCATAATAATATGTGTTTATAAATATAAATAAGTATGTTAGTCGTAGTAAATTATTATTATGATGGTGTTATAGATTATCAAAATAAATTAAATTTTTCACATAGGTATTTTTATTTTTACCTTTTGGATTTAATACTTAATCCAGAAGTTTTAACTTGGGTAACAACACCTGGGTAGGATCCCGATGCATTTGACCATTCAGCTATTAACCGATAATGTCATTATCTTCATTTGATTTTATATGTTTGACCAGCTATAAGATTGTGATTTGGACCTTTGTGCGGTCTATGATATTTCTACCACGGCCCCACTACGCATCGGAGAAGTGTTTTGTGTGAGATCTTTCTCGGTCCCATCATTGTGTGATTAGAATTGCGAAAATTTCACCTGTTTGACACTTATAAAAATGATGCACATATAAACAAATCAATTACTTATCCGGAGGCTTTAGAATTTTGTAATCCAAACTTGTACGGTATCCACTAACTTCTTTAGGATAAAAACATGAAATTGGAATTCCACATCCAATGACTTTAATAATTATTAATTGATTATACTACTTTAATGATTAAAATCATTAAAGTAGGCCGTAGTTATATATCACAATGTTGCAAACTAAGATAAAAATAGACTAATGGATGACCTCATGTTAATTTATTTGAAGGAATTCATTTTTATTTGATAACTACATCACTCGTATTTCTAAACAATATTACAAATTAAATATCAGTTGGTGCCCTTTCTAACAATCATGTTTTATCGAGATACTTTGCGCCAAGATCAAACGTTACATAATAATAATTAATCCATGGAACTTCGAATATCTACGCATCCACACAGTCAGTTTCGGTTGAGAAAAAGACAGTCAACGAAATTTGTTGCGCAACAAGGTTATTCAGAAAGCACATTTTCTGGGTAGACGCATCTACTTGTTCGTAACTTGCGTGCTGTACAAAAAAACATTCTTTATTTATGCAGTGAGGAATTATTTGGAGATGTTTCTTTGAAATGTCGACACTTTGGTTTAGTGTGTAGGTTTTAATGGTTAATTAACGCAAATTTTTATAATAAACAAACCGTTACTTAATAATGTGAACTTAATTTTCTTGCAATTATGTCGACACAATCACCGCACACGGCGATTCAAGGTTCCCCAAAAATGAAGTTATACAAATTTATCATAAACACTGGAGCTTTTATTGCTACATTTTGGTCAATTTGCAAACACCCGCGAGCGCTTGCCGGCTAAAATGTGGGCGTATTGAAGATATTTAAATTCAGAATTTTGATTTTTTTGTTCCCACGTGTTGGAATCTTCGATAATCACAAGGCTAGAATTGTAGTTTCACATTTAAACAATTTGCATCTCTTCTTAATTATTTGTTATCGAAATTTTGCCTTTCCTTCTATTTTTTCTCACAATTCATTGATCATGGTGTTTTCGCATTAAAAATGCATTACCGAATTAAAATTTATATGCATGATTATTAACAAGGCTATTGACAATATATATGTCATAATATTTATTGCTCGGAGTAGGTACCACGTATGGTAATTTTGAAGTACGATTATAAATATAGCGATTATAAATATGACAACAAATATAACGATTTGTTGTCATTTTTCATAAATCCTAAAAATATGGGATAAATCAATGGCTCTCTAACTCTTTAAGCAGTTTATATGACTTCGTATTAAAATTTGGTGGTATATTTTTTTTTAAATGAGTTAACCGTGGAAAAGTGTTAGTTTGTCTAAAGTCTAAAGTCTAAACGAACAATTTCCATTACTTTTTCGTCATAAGGTATGATCCATTGATGATATGATTACCCATTTCAATGGGTAAAAATTGTGTTTCAAATGGCGAGCAAAATTGCGTCGTACACCCTGCAATCTAATAATTTGATAAGAATCACATCTCTTAATCACATAGTTTTATCGCGATATGACGGGCGTGCATGTTTGAAAAGACTAACATGTGCCAATAGATGAAAATAATCCTTCTACAATCTAACATTCAGTTTTAGGCCCCGACTTGGAAGCACACGTAAGAAGGCTAATAGACTTTTAAAATAGTAGATAAAAATAAAATAAACTTATTAAATCCATACGCTTTTAGAAGACGGTACCAATGTGGTTGAAAAATGTTCGCTTAATCCCTCAATCGCGGACCGTGATATTGCGCTTATCACCTGGAATTTTGACATTTCTAAACGGGCTACGTAATATTTTAAAACAAACACAGTGATATTTATGTCGCAGATCATGATGCGCATAGCCACATCGTGAAGCGCCTGAGGCGCATTATGATCTGGCTGATTTTACGATTGGCCTGCGACAAATATTGTATAATATAGCGAACCACAGTGAGTGCTATATTTACGAACTGTGAAAATCTTATAACTGCTAATTTTTGTAACATTTTCTATTTCTTTTAAATTCCGCTTTCAGAATAATTGGTATATATGCGGTACGTTCCAGAGTGGAAGATACTCTTAGTACCGCCCTGGTGTAAGACAATAATTCAGATTTAATAAACGATAAACTTCCCATACGTGTTTTAGTACGAAACTTTTATAATACACATACTAGCGAGTTCTCGGCATGCGTTGCACTGCCACATAAATAAAGATATTTTTCTTCCTACGTGTCCTTTCCATTCGTTACCCCTTCCCCCTCAGGCGTTCGCCTTTCACCTTCCCCGCCTTCCCACCCTGCCAGTAAAATACATGAAATGCACACATTCTTCTAACTATTTCCGCGCCAAGTACCTACTGCAATTTTTTTATGAAAATTTTATAACGCCAGAGCTCACCGGTATTTATATGCATAACAACTCACCAAAGTTTCACCCCAATCTGAGGAACTATTATTTATAGAAACCATCGCGGGCATGCGCATATTAAATCCTCAAAGTTTCATAGTAATCGGATAAATGGGTCAGGAACGCAAAGTAAGGCAAATAAAGAAACATTCATTTTTATGAAATAAAAAAAAAAAAAATTATTTTATAATCTTCACAAGAGTGTGTCCACTTACATAGAATTGGTTTATTCTTACTATCTCTAGCTGGGACATTATTAAGTTTTAATTGATTGGGAGTGCGAAGATTGTAAATGAACTCTCCCAGAAAAAGTTGAGGTTCCGTTTATCACCCAATTGTTTTTTCCTCTATCCCTTTTCTATTTTCTTAACCTTTGTAAATTTACTTCGAAGATATTTACTTAATAACCCTTAAATCGATAAATTACAAACAAAAATATAATTTTGTGAGAACAGCGATATGTTTAAGAGCGTTTAACCAGCCAGTGGTCGAAAATCCACATTTCGTCAAAAGTTGTTCGTACGATCGTGCAGGGCGGTTACAATGAGAAAGATTAATTATTCTCCTTACCAGCTTTTTAAAATTACATCTCTATATCGATTTTGTTTCATTCCAAATTTGCATTAATTTATACCTACATGTAAAAATGCTGAAAGGCGTGGATGATAAAACTATTAAAATAATGTACTTTTTGTCATTATTTTTTGATTATAAGTATTTATCATTTTTCAATAATGTCTAAGTTAAATAAGAATGTTAAAAAAATCTGATATATATTAGTTTGTAAGTGCGCAAATAAATACACAAACGGACCAATTTTCGTCAAGAAACACATGTACGTATGTATATATTTTTTAATGATTTTACTTAATCTAAAATTAAAATTCTAAAACATGCGATACCCAGATAATGTATTGATTTATTTTACTGCATGATTACATGATGTGAAATGGGTGTGGTTTAATACTAAATCTTTTTTGAAAATTTAACAAATCTGCCAACGACCTATGGTATATCCTTATTATACTAAAAATATTTTTTTTCCTCAAAATTTAAAACATGCGAATGCTAGATAAAAGAAAAATCTTTCGAAATCCATTTATAATTTTTTGTGGAAAAGAGTCCATACGTCTAAAATCTGATTTAAAAATGACATATTTCTGGTTTTCTTTGGTAATACCCTCTTAAAATACTAAACGGTTTACGGTTCTTATAAAAAAAGTATTGCAATGTTACCAGTGTGTTTGGTAAAAACCAAAAGAACTAATAATTTCAAGTAGGCTATGGTAAGATGTTCTTTGAATCGTTTGATAAAATGCAATGTTTAATAGTCACATTAGATTTAATTGTCTGGTTAAACCAATAATTTATTTGAACCATTTCTAATCAATAATTGATTTTGTAACATTACACATAAACCGGTAATTTAACGCCCGGATCACGGCCGACCACTTTTTAAACCACTTAGAAAATATTTTTGATTTTTTCTCATTGGATTATAAATTGTGCCAAAAGGCTGTTGTGAAATACCACAAAATTTATTACATTAATGTTAGTTTGTTGATCCAATACTCAATAATTCACGTCATTCAGGCCAGACCTTAATTAATTCTGATACATTATGACTATTCACGAGAACCTTCACAGTTTACAACGAAGAGAACCTGACCGGATTGTAGATGAGTTGCAAATCGTTGGTTTCGCATCCATGCATCGCGAGTTTAATTCTCTGCAAGCTATGCAAGTCATTTATCCTTGCACGAGCTACAATTTCAGTTTTTTTTGCATGTTAGTAGGGAAAATTGAACTATTTTGTTTTTAATTTTATTAAGTATATCGCCACCCGGTCACGTGACATTTTGCGGTGGGTTGAGTGGTTTTAACAGTGAACCTTTTAGCGTGGATCTTAAAAGTTCGCATTTATTCTATATTTGTGGAAAACTCAATAGAAATCGTACATTAAAATAATAAAAAAAATTATATATTTATCCAAAACACTATTTGAATTTACTATTGCGATCAAACCAGCTAAAGATAGCAACCAAAAATATGTGTTCATAAAATGAAGATAATTTTGCAAGCTCCAAGTCGTATATGATACAGCTAAAAATGACGTAAATTGATAATATGGTCGAATTATCCGATACATGGTCAGAGCACTTCATTTGCTTGCACATTAAGAAATTAGTCTTGAGTACAATTCCTAGATCCTAGATGCGACTGAATCTTTTTCTGTTTTCCATTTTTCGTTTGAGAATCTTTAATATTGTCATGATTAAGTAAACACAAATGTCGGTAGCTTGTTCCACATTCGTATAACTTACATAAGTACAAGTCTAATAAATGACCCATTCTCACCTACATCAACTGCAAGTGAAGGTTCCGAGCTAGATGAGTATTAATACCACTCATTCCTTCTAACATGTAACCTGAAAAAGGGAGCACTCTCACATTGCGTCTGTGCATTGGCAGTCGATCTTTTAACGACTAATCGATATTCAGGCAAATCGACGTCCTCTGCTCACTGGTAAGTAGCTTAATATTTGAAAAAATGTTATTTCTGAAAGTTGGCAATATATATAACTTACAATAAATTAATTTAGGCCGCCTGCATAAAATGATGCAAGTGGCTCGATTTACCATTATTAATAGTGCAGGTTTGCGTTGCATTCGATTGGCCCCAATAAAAGCTTAGGAAATGCTTGCAAAAGATGCGGTAAAGGAATCGCGCACAGATATTATTCCCACTATATAGTGACTATATTCTATATCAACATCAATAGCGTAGTTTCTCAATAACAAACTCAATTTTTATCTTCGCGGTTTAAATCCTTGATTAACGAATGATTAATAAACGCCCTAAATTTGTCAACATTGACGCAATAAAGATTCATTTATCAATATCAATATCTCAAGTCAAAATGAAGTTCAAAATTTCAATTTAAACAATAACACCTAACTTAAAAAGGTAAAGAAACAATAAATATATAGGGATTATCGTATTCCATAACTTTGTCAAAACTAAAAGATCACACGGATGGCATATCTAAGGTGTCACTTACACTATAAAATACAATCATATTTTAATGAAAACGGGCACTTAAATGGAATGAAAATAATAATGTTGTGATCAAAACGGTTTCTTTCATATTTATTTCATAATTATTTGATAGTCACTTTAATATTGCATAAGAAAGATTCGCTCTAATGTAATCGCTTATAATTGTTGTTTTTTTCATTAAGTTATTTTTTACACATATTTAAAAAAAACCTTAAGGACATATATTTTTTTAATTTTATCTATTGTTGAAAATGGTATGAACTAATGATACAATGAATGATAATATTTTGTCTGATCTCTCAACACTTTGTTGTTAATTCATGTATTTTTATATTTTTATTTTTATCGCTTATTATTTTCACTGTTCATCATTTTATTATTTTGCTTTTACTTAACTGTTTTGCATGACCGATATTTGCGTGTGTTATTTTTATTAAATTGTGAAATTATTAACCCCGATACAGGCGAACCCTAGTGGGGTTAATAATTACATGCTAAAAATATATGTACATATAAATTGTGAAGAAGCAATAAATAAATAAATTAAAAAAAATATTATGGGCTTAGTTGGCTATGATTATTATATCAATATTATGGGATAAGTCGGCTTTTGTCAGCACTCCTACAGTCCGCAATGACGTGTGACAGTTGGCATCAAATCAAAGCCTATTGTGTAAAACTATAGTGACCTTTCACACACTATAAAGCTTTCTAAACATCGCGCATCGTTTCCAAAATGCTAGTTTTTTTAGATAGATAACTAGAAGTTGTGGAAAGGGAGTCAAAACAGGTATTTTTTATTTATGTGTAGTATCGATTCTGTTTAGTCGGGATGAGGTATTTTCTAAATCGTACTATTCCAAAGCTATTAATGTTGATTGAATACGTAAAAATTTATGGCACTAAAACAATATTAATACATTTGTAGGCGTAAGTTGTAAAATGAGCAAGAGAGCAGGAACCGTTCGCTTGAGTAATTTTAAAGCTGGCAAACAAAGAGATCAAGAAGGAACAGCTGGGGCAGTCCTAGACTTTTTGTGAGCTAGGTTGCTAAAATTAATACTATTGATATGTAATTTGTATTTATTATGTTATTATTTGTATTTTTATTGTTTTTTTTTATATTTTAAACTGCTAATGTTGTGAGGCGCCTGCTCTTAACACAGGTTTTCCTATTGAGACAGGCATAAGACA
Source organism: Limnephilus marmoratus (assembly GCA_917880885.1). Lineage (NCBI taxonomy): Eukaryota > Metazoa > Arthropoda > Insecta > Trichoptera > Limnephilidae > Limnephilus > Limnephilus marmoratus. The sequence continues at coordinate 22,284,111 of OU862914.1, read as the reverse complement.
TCACAAATTGTAAGTCTAGAATTAATAAATACAAATAAATAAATAAAAATTCGAGTGCAGTTTACACGCGGTAGAAAAGAAACTTTACCAAAACAATCTCAACGAATACTTGAAAAGTGAGGTCATAATCAAAGCGACCAATGAGCGCAGACCAGCGTAATTTCCTTTTCATATCTCAACCATTAGGAGCTTTTAAAATTGACATCATAATCAAAGCGGTCGATGAGCGCAGATGTGCATCGCAGGTACAGTAATCGTCATTTCCGTTTAATCCGAAATCCAAATCATAGCGGGGCTATAGAAGTTTCTCTTCAAAAATTGTAACTGAATTTTTTAAAACATTTAATCATTCAGACTGTATTCATGACATATCTGTCATTGGCAGAATCCCTAATAAGATATGGAATAACCACATGGGGACATTCAACAAAAACAAACCTTCTTTCAGTGCAAAACGTACAATATTCTTTGGTAAAATTATTTAAAAAAAAAAACTGAATACGAACAAAGACATGATATACCAAAATCGTTACTATGCAACTCTGTAAATTTATTATCTGTTCGTGCTATATTGTGGCTTAAAATTGCGAGTCAGCATACATCTCAATCTGAATATAATAAACTAGTGGTTCATGTTCACAATACAAGACCATCTGCAAACGATGGACTTATAATTCCCAGATACCTAAATAAATACGGTCAAAGAACTCTAGAATACGTTGTTCCAATAATTTACAACATGTTACCCAACGCGATAAAAAGCTGTGAATTGAGTTTCAGAAGGAAATGTACGCTAATAAAAATGGTTAAGTGAAAGAACTTTTTTGTACTAATCTCTATTTTTCCACTATTCGTTTTAAATGTTTTTTCCATTATTATTTTCTCTTGTCTTTTCTTTTCATTTCTTTCATTTTCTCAGTTCTGTATTTCTTATATACTTTATTAACAATTTTTTTTTTCCAAAATACATGTTTTTTTTTTAATGTATAAAACGAAATAATGTGTATATTTTATGTACCTGTCTCAATTTAAAAAAAAGTAAATGTCAATAAAACCCGTACAAACTGATATCAATCAGTATAACGGGATTTAATTTAAAAATGTAAAAAAACTGTAAATAAATAATAAAGGAATTTTATTAATAAAAAAAATATATAAAAAAAGACAATATTAACTTACTTCGGGCACCCTGACACGCCTAAAATACACTGCTATCGGTTTTTTCGTCAGTGTCTAAGACCTAGATTCAATTCAACCACTAATTCATTGAATCACTCGATTTCACCGATATCAGATTTCCTTGTTTCCTACGAATTGATCATTAACAGTGCAAAAGCTATATATTTTTAATTGTTATTGAAATTGAATTCAATTTAACAACAACAATTTCTTGTATATTTTCACTATGTATGTTGTTTCACTACAATATTGATTGTAATTTAGTGGTACGTAATTTTTGTGACAGAAGAAAAAAGTTATTCCTTACAAATTCGTAAATATTGGTGGCTTGGCGATGCGAATAAAATAAATACATCTCATCATCATCATCGTCACTATTGGCTCTACAACCCCTGGTGGGTCTTGGCCGCCTCAAGAATCTTCCTCCACTCATCTCGGTTTTGTGCCAGCTCTCTCCAGTTTAGAAGCTCCAAGATAGATATTTCTTTGAGGAAGTTGTCGCTCCATCTTAGTCTTGGTCTTCCCAGGCTCCGTCGCCCTATTGGTCTTGAGTTCAGCAGGGACTTTGGTGCTTAATACTCGGTCATTCTCTCCACACGACCTAAACATCGAAGTCTTCCCAGTTTTATAAATTTTGCGACGTTTAGCTCCTTAAACAAAGTATAGAGCTCATTGTTATAACGTCTGTGCCAAAATCCATTTTCTAGAACCGGTCCGAAGATGCGCCTCAAAATTTTTCTTTCAAAAACGTCCAGTGTTCGCTCATTCCTCTTAGTTAGTACCCAAGTCTCAGCTGCGTACGTGAGTACTGGTCTGATAAGTGTTTTTGACACTAATATCTTCGTGTTTCTGGACAGCAGTCTGGACTTTAATTGGTTTTGTAGGCGGAAATAAAAGCGATTTGCGTTCACTACGCGCTTCTGGATCTCCTCTGTGGTATTATTGTCGTTTGTTATCAGGGAGCCTAGTAGGTATGTGAATCTTGGTACCGTTTCGAAATTTTGGTTAGTAAATACATCTAGCCTTATCAAAAGAAATCAATTAATATATTTACTTAAGTCGCTTTATCTGAACCAGCACTCTGCCAAACAAGACACCAGACAGAATGGAGAATTTTTCGGTAAGTTATGCAACATTGCATTGGAGAATTTTTGAATTTGAGAAATTAGCCTAAAGTTAAAATAAATCATAATTCACGTAATAAACTGTAATTATTATACGAACCTTAGGACGTTCGTAATGTTTTAACTATCTATGTGTAAATCCCAATATCCGCCCCAAACTTTCAGTATTACTAATTATTCTTATTGATGCTTCCAATGTTCACATTTTTTCTTATTATAAAACCAAAATAATTAACGATGCCTTAAACAGTATGTCAAGGCAATCATTTTTATATTAGTCTACGTCCAATTAGTACATTTATGACACATTGCATCATTGCAATATTAATGAAAATGCATTCTGTCGAAAATTCGTCCACAACGGTTAAATAATATGATATATGCTGACATACTTTCTTTTGAATGAACTCCACCCATACGTTGAAGGTTGTCGTTTATTAGAAATTAATATTTTTATTACGCTATTATAACGACTTGATTGTAAAATTAAGTAACAACACGATTCAATAGAATTGGCATAAATTTACATGACTTAATAATTATACTCGTTAAGATTTCAATGAATTGAAATTAATATGGATCCAGATTGAGTGAATAAGTGAGGATTGCATTTAGTACCTACATTATATGTGTTTTCTATTAGTATTATGTACCATGCATGACTTGGATGTCTGAGGTCATTAAATTTTATTATTACGATCTGGAAGTATGAGTAGGTTAAAGATTAGATATTTTCACGATACGACAAGTGATGTGTAACGTTTAGTGTGCATACTATGCACCTTCCTTTAAAATATTTCTTCATTCATTCCCAAGTGTTTTATATTAACGTCTTTATATCCTCTCCAAAATACATATTTTTCATCACGGCTACAACGCCTTCTCATAGCTATTATACCGTGTTATTTTAATAGCAATACTGAAGAAGATTGTTCTTAATTTTTTGTCAAGAATTATGAAAATTACGCACGTTTTTTTTATATTAACAAAATATGCCAATCTATAGCATCATCTTGTTTTTTGCTCTTTTAAAGATTAGTTGTATTTGCGAGATAGTTGCTAAGTAGGACGCAGAAAAGGTTGTTCAAATTTTATAAAGACGAAACTCATTCCTTAATGTTTTCTTTTCTTTTTATTGACCATTTTTATTACTGCTTTTATTTTTAATTTTTAAATTTATGAGTAAAAGTGCGTAATATGTGAAAGTGAGTAATATGTGCGTTAAGAAAATGAAGATAATGTTGGTAGTTTTTAGTCGAAGTACGATACAGTTAAAAGTGATCGAATTGGATATAGGTTCCGTAGCTCAGTTGGTAGAGCACTTGCCATGTAAGCAAAGGGTCCTGGGTTCGAGTCCCAGTGGAGCCAATATCTTTTTCTGATTTTTCTCTCTCCACTGATTGAGTTTCGCTAATATTGTCTTCATTTAATTAAACATTATTATTACTTTTCCAATTGGTGAAGTGCTATGCTTGTCTTACTCAGAACTCTTGTGTTGAGATCAGGCAAAGTTTATACAAAAATTAAAAAATCAACACAAAATTACGTTTAAAATAAAAAAAAAAAAAAAAAACAATCTGCATCGTATCATTGGAAACGCGGATGCGCAGTTTATTAAAAAATAGAAATAACAAAATATTACCTTTAAAATAATATGAAGTAACATTTTTATGGAAATGATTTCATAATTGTCTCCACAGTTTTAAGGACTGACGCACCTACAGGGAAAATACGTGGTATACCTTGTAATATTCTAACAAAAAGACTGGCGTCGTATTTCATCCATTTCATAACAGTGCTTTTTGAGTGTATCCTTGTTGGGCAATCTAGGCCAGACCGGCGGATGTCGTTTCAGTTTGCACTGTGATATCATTTTTTTACGTAAACGATCCAATATTCTTAGTTGTTTGTTTCACCTAATAACCTAGTATTAAAATAAAATATTTTAAACTTAATTAAATGAAGACAATATTAGCGAAACTCAATCAAAAATCTGAGACAGAAAAATCAGAAAAGATATTGGCTCCGCTGAGACTCGAACCCAGGACCCTTTGCAAAGGGTCTTTTCTGATTTTTCTGTCTCGATTGAGTTTCGCTATTGTCTTCATTTAATTAAATATTATAATTTGAGATTTTAATCAAAAAGTTGAAAAAAAATATTTAAATAAATATTATAAACTTGTTTGACCTAGTTTTAGAATTTGAACCTCATTGTAGGCTTGACTACAGTCTACTAAGTGAAAGAAGCATGAGTAATTTTGTTTTGCTTTTGAATATTTATTTAGATGTATGCAAAATTTTTTCATACATCTAGTTAGAAAATATATTCAAATACAATTTAGATATACAGTTACATTTTCACAAATACATTTTAAGAGGAAAAAAAAGATTACTACGAAAAAAAAACATTTTAAGGAAAACAGATAACTTTTTTTTTTTTTTTTACATGAGCTCCACACAGGAGACCCTGAGGAAAATAATTTCCCTCAGGGCCTATGTCATCTTTGGGGATGCTGTGTGGAGGGTTTTTTTAAAGGAAAGGAAGGAGAGGAGAGTACTGGGAAGGAAAAGGGTTTAAGGGGTGGGTAGGAATCTGGGGTTCAGTATGTCCTGGTCTTCCGCCTCTAAGACCTAGACAAACCTCACCCCATGAACCCGGGCACCCCTGCTAAATCACCAAACGTAGCGAACCACTTGGGGTGACCTATGGCAGAGGTGTTGGTTATCCAATAAAGGTTCCCGGGGCGGCGGTACCCATTCCCGCCTCCCAAATTGTAAGATAATAAAATTGTAACTAGATAACTATGTGACTAAAATAATATTGGTAAGATTGTTTACAACTCAAAAAACATTCTTCGCGTATAATGCACATATCCTACGAAAAACGCTAAGACTTGAGGCTTCCTTTACGGCATTCGGCAGGCTGTTATAAAGTTTTTCCCTTTATAAAAAGCGCTATTTTGTGTGCACGAAAGTTTTGTTTTGGGAAGCCTAAAGTCTCCGCGTCTTCTCGTATGATAATTGTGAACATTTTCTTGAAAAATAATATTACGAAAAAGCGGACATTATTTCTTCGAATCTGTAAGAAAATTGATTTATAAACTTTGAACCTTATTTTTAAAAATTACATACAGTAATGTGCTTCATCTGAATAGAGCAAGAACTACTCAGCAAGAACTACTGGCTACTCTAACGTAAGGAAGGTTGTGAGAGAATGACAAATAAAAATAAAATAGGGTAAGGAAACAAAATAACAATGTATTGGGCTGATCAATAATATTGTTCAAATATTTAAAATTTAAAAAATTAAAAATAATATTTAATACTAGCTGGTTCGCGGCATGCGTTGCACTACAATATTCCCCTCCCGCATCCCTTTCCCCTACCGCGTTCCCCTTCAACCTTCCCCGCCTACCCTCTCAACTCTCGCTCTCCGCCGTCCCGCCAATCCTGCTCCCGCGTTCCATATAATCAGTCTCAGTACATTCAGTTTTCAAACAGCTCGCTTGCCACCTATTGCAATTTTTTTATTAAAATTTTTGTTTTTCATATATTACAACTACCTATTCACTTTTGTATATTATAAGAACAATCAATCTAATTTGGTACTTAACATAGGTACCTATTTAAAATCTATCTATAATTTTAAAAATATAAAGACAATTCTTTTGTTACAAAAAAAACAGCTGCCTGCTTAATTCACATTTATCAAACGCGCGAACTGTCAAACGTGCGAAGTTAAAATAGTCGTCAAATTTTCTGAAATTATCCAATTTTCTGCGCAATTTTCTTAATTTTTCTTTCCGTAAGAACCGTCTACAAAAAAAAGAAAACTTTAAAATAAATGGATGAAATAGGTAAAATAGTTTTGAAGTTATGGCGTGACCAAGGGAAACACTGATTCATTTTTAGATACAGGGTGTCCGGGGGTAAAGTGCATTAACTTCGGGAGGTGATTCTACATGATGGTAGGAGTAAAAAAGATTAACAATTTTTTTCGAAACTCCAACTTTTTTTTTCCCATACAAAAAGACGTAAGTACCTACTAAAATTCCTTAATGTGAGGTACGATCTTACTTGCTGAGCGCCTGCCGGGCACGATTGTGGCAACATTGCATAGTTGTGACTGGCCCGTATCGTAACAGCAGAAAACAATAAAGCTGGCGGCACACGCCGGTCTATTTTAATCTTTTTACTATAGTATATTTTATAAAACAACCCGTAAAGGATAATTTCGAATAAAGTTTTTTTTAATCTTTTTTACTTATGGTATCATGTAGAATCACCTCCCGAAGTTAATGCACTTTACCCCCGGACACCCTGTATGTAGATATTTTTTTATTTTATTTTATTTTTTTTTTATTTAATGAAAAGATACATGATTTTTGAAATTCTACGCCAATGAAGAGTACTAGCTCTTGAGCTTGGCGTAGGAGTTATTTTACAGCTAGTTCATTTTTATAACATACATTTTAATTACATTTTCCAATAAATATAAACTATATATAAATATAATATATAAACTACTATTTTTCACTTTTATAACATACATTTTACTTAGTATATACAATAAATATAAACTATGTTGTGATGTTAATTTTTGATATGCTAGGAATTGAAGTTATAACATTTTGATTGGTGTTGTTATGGTTGTTGATTTTTTTTAAAGATTAATTTGACCTTTTTCTTGAATGTTACGAAATCTGTTATTTTTTTAATTTCTTCGGGAAGATTATTAAAATATTTTATGCCTTTGTAAATATAATTGTTGTGCATTTGTTGTGTTGAAAATAGGGGAATTTGGAAGTCAAATTTATGCCTTAATGATGAGTTGAGTTTAAATTTTTTAGTTACATTTTCTTTGAATATTTGTAGTATTGAATCTTTTTTGTAGAGGTCTTCAATTTTTGGTACTTCGAAAATTTTGAACAATGATGCTGAAGGGAATGTTGGTGGTTTTTTTAAAATTACTTTAATAATTAGTTTTTGTACCACTTTTACAGGACTTAATTTTTTCATATGCACCTCCCCATCCAATGATTCCATACTGAATTAGTGATTGGACTAGTGTATAATAGACTTTTTTTAGGTTGTTTAATTTGAGAATATTTCTTAATCTAATGAATATATAGATACATTTCCTAATGCGTTTAACAAATTCACATATGTGTCTGTTCCTTATTATGTCTATTCCTGTTCTTTATATATGTGAAAGAAATCCGCTGCACGGGAGATCCCAATGGATGTCTCAATTTTTTTTACTAAAAAGGAAGACAATAAAACGTTAGACACATTATTAAATAAAAATTCATTTTTACGACTATTTTATATTAATTTTTTCACCAAACGCTTTCGCTTGACTTTTTAAGCATCGCAGGACCTTGAAATGGAGGAACCTGTTTCATTAGAACAATAAGGCTAACAGTTCTCTATCAATATTTACCCTCTCATTTCTTTCTTCTGGTATGACCCCATGCCACAAATAAACAAAAGTATGTTAAATGAAACTGATTCGCGCTAATTCATATAATTGTGTACCTACACAATACGGAATGGGCCAGGTCAAATAGAACACTAATTGAAAGTCACAACGAACGAAACAAATTGACGGCCTCCATGGTGGAGAGGTAAGGCTCTTGACTAGTAATCGCAACCGTGCAGTCGGGAAATACGCCAAACGCATGCCCAACATAGGTACACGGTTGACATTTGTCACATGAGAACCTGTCGCTTCTTTGACTCGTTCTTGTGTTCAACAGCTCGGCTGTGGAACGATTTGCCGGCCTCTGTGTTTCCTCCTTCCTACAACATGGGTCTCTTTAAGACCAATGTTCATTACTTCCTCTCCTCAACAAGACCCTTCACACAGCATCTCAGATGACATAGGTACTGAGGGAAATTATTTTCCTCAGGGCCTCCTGTGTGAAGTTAACGTATAAAAAAAAATCCGAAAGTCGCGGGTTCAAATTTAGTGATTTGATTAATTTGTGTTATTTTGCCGTTTAAAAGTAAATATAGTATATTTGCGGCAAGTTCCAAAGTAGTAGATACTTTCAGTAACGCGCTGGAGTAATACCACCATTCAGAATTGAAACGTTGGATGAAATGGCTTTAGCCGTGTTGGGTGAACAGATCTGAATAGTCAGCTAATTACCCACCTTCCACATCCCTATCTCCTTCCCCTCATCGCTATCTCCTGCCTCACAACGTACCACAATTGGGGATTCCGTTGTCTCCCTTGGTCCTGACGGGAGCGGTTGGGACTTGTGCGGTATTAATATTAAAATAATATTTAAAAAGACCTTTCGGGCTTCAAAAAGCTCTGCGAATTACGTTTTGAGCGTAAATATTGAGTCGTGCACACACATATTAGCATTGTGGCTAAGTTTAGCGCCAACACTATTTAAAGAACGTCTCTGATGTCGAAGATGTTCAGTATAAAGTAGCTTTATTTGAAGGCATTCAGTACTCATATGACCACACAACGAAAGTGTATTAGAATTGTCCTTGACCGATACAGCTAAGATCAGATCCATTGCATGTGAAAGGAAAGTTTACGAGAGCTTAAAGCGAAACTGAATTCCGAACATTCCGGTTTGGCAATATGAATTTCCAGCAAAAGTGGTTTGATAAAAATCCTAACAACCGGTTCGGTGGCACAGTTAGGACACTCGTAGTGATTTGTTATCTGGGAAAACTAATGCAGGGGATTAAACAAAAGGTCGTCATCTCACCATAATCATTCAAATACAGCAACCAAATATTATGAAAACAATCTTCTTAGCGTGCGAACATATTCTGTTGGAAGTTATATGTAAACGATACGCACGTAAATCTCAAAATTTGAAAAAAACTAAAGTTTTTGCGAATGCCACATGGTAAGTTCACACCGAGAAAAACAAAACAAGAAGTAGAGCTTTTTTATTTATTGTGTTTTTATACTAAGACTAGCTGACCAGGAGATCTTCATACCGCCTCAGAATCAATAACTATTGTTTTAACTTATTAGCTGAATTAAATTCAGTTTTTTCATTAAGTTAAAAATTACACAATGAAGCAATTATCAATGCGCAACTGTCTGTCTTTTGTTGTTGTCAGTATCAGAGAAAGCGTTGTTTACGGATTTTCTTACTTGTCCACTTACTTGCGGGAATTGCTTTTCAATTTCTTTATATGTGTGAGGGAGATTTATAATAATTATTGTATTTTTCCTTTAGAGGGGTGCAGACAAACGTTCACGGTTAGTCTCAATTTCGATTTTTAGCATTTAGTAGGAATGAAAGAGGGGCAGCTTTATATGTTTAAGAACAAAAGCAAAACAATCAGCGCATTGACAATTGTAGTTTTTTGAATTTTTAGAATTCACCCCCTATTCAATATTATATTATCACAATACAGCTGCAGCTCTTTCAATAGATGAGAATTCGTTCCATATGGTTCCATGACAGTTCATCCTACGACAATTCATCCGGCGACAGTTCATCCTGCGACAGTTCATCCGGCCGACAGTTCATCCTGCCGACAGTTCATCCTGCCGACAGTTCATCCCGCCGACAATTCATCCGGCGACAATTCATCCTGACAATTCAACCTAACCTAACCTAACCTAACCTAACCAAACCTAACCTAACCTAACCTAACCTAACCTAACCTAACCTATAAGTATAACCTATAAGTATAAGTATGTCGTATTTTGTTATTCACGCATGCTTCTTCGGAGAGTCGAAATTATTGTTAGTAAAAATATTTTTACAGCGGATTTCCACTCAAGATGCCTTCAGATATAAGTATATCGATTTTGGTTGTACGGCCGTATATCCTCTTTGCATACTTACTTAATAAAAATCTTCTAAATGATCAGGCAGGATGAATTGTCGCCGGATGAATTGTCGGCGGGATGAACTGTCGGCAGGATAAACTGTCGGCAGGATGAACTGTCGGCCGGATGAACTGTCGCAGGATGAATTGTCGCAGGACGAATTGTCGGGTCACCATTCGGGGCAGAGACAAATCCAGCAAATCAAAAATCATAAAAATCGGTCCAGCCGTTCTTGAGTTATAAATGGTGTAACTAACCCGACTTTATTTTATGTAAAGATGATTGTTAGCTTGGTGGATCAGTAGATCGCCCGGGTAGCAGATATACTGAATTACCCCCTTTTTAACACAAATTGAGAGGTAAAGATTCAAAAAGTGATTTGCAAGACAAATACAGAATTGAGAAAATTTTGAAAAACATTTTTAGATATCCTAACCAAAGTGCTCTAAAATAATCTTTAAGATATTATGTACTTTAAATAAAAAAACACGATAAACATACTTCAAAAAATATTAATCCCATGTAAGTTATTTTTTACTGTTGAAATTTGAGAACAAAATGTTGTTTGAATGATACGTTTTTAGATTTTCACAGCCAAAAGTATTTTCGTTATTTGTTTTTGGGGTGTTATGCCGTGTTGCGCTACCTCCTTACCATGCCATGTTGCGCTACCGCCAACGTTTTGGGCAGCGTTACAGATGTTTCACAGCGTTAGAGATGTGTCACACATCTGCCTTGGTGATGGGCACTGTACCGCTGTCAGAAACGTTGGCTAAAGAAGGAGGTAGAGCAACACGGCATAACACCCCAAAAATAAATAACGAAAATGAATGTTCGCTTACGTGGACAAAATATAATTTTAATGAACATAAACAATGTGAACAGGTCTGTTCTAAAATTCAGCGGTTTATTCATTACTAGCAGACCCGGACACACGTTGTTGTGGCTAACGAAACACAACGCCATTACCCAACCTGTATAAAATCCACACCACCCGCTTGCCAGCTGTCCGCTGCCCGCTGCCTGAATTGAATATTTGAATTTCTCTTCTATAATAAGCATGTATTATTCATATAAACCTTCCACTTGAATCACTCCATCTATTGGTGAAAACCGCATGAAAATCCGTTGCGTAGTTTAAAAGATCTTTGCGCACATACATTTTGAGCGACTTCTTTTTATACTATGTAATGATTTCTTTTTTCAAGGCAGGGTTTCCAATGAACTGACAGAATTTTAATTCCCCCTGTTACCATAGTGATAAGCAAAATTGTTGCTTGAGCAAGTTGCTCGGACGTTAGACAGGGAAACTTTGGGCTGCTCGACCAACTAACCGTTAAAATTTGAAAGCTTTGCTTAAAAAAAAAAATTAACACTAAAATCAATGCAATAAAGTCTCACAAAGCTCGGTTTGGATAAATTGCGGGAACATAAAAAACACTAATAATCTTGTTGTACAGACAATGTATTATTTTGAATCCCAAATTGAAACAATCAGTCTTGCCTTACACTTTTAATGAAGTTCAAAGGTTAAATATCTAAAAAAAAACACAGAATTTTATAGCCGTTATTTCTGAAAGCGCCGATATCAGTTTTCGATGAATTGTTGCGATTTTGCCTTTAAGTTTGAGTTATCTACCAAATTCTAAAAGAACGTTTCGATTTCGAGTATGGAGGGGAAGCAAGTAGCTTTTCATAAAATTTAAACTTGCTGAAAAAAGTAAATTCTACATATATCGTGTAATTTAAAAAAAACTGACCTTGGCCTTTTTAGTAGCAAGACACAGAAGTTTGCTGTAATGAATGGTACTCATCAATGTTTGAACTGCCTTTCTCGATGGTGGTATGGCATTTCTACTGGGCAAGTGCGAGAAGGTTTACGTCATAGTAGATGTCTTTATTAGGAACAAAGTTCAATAGGTAAAATCGGAGAGTGTGTTTTTTGAATAAGAGACGTTGTGATGAAAATGATACAAGAACGGGGTCCAAAATATTGTTAACCCGTCTGCTTGTTTAGGAATAAATACATCCCAAAACACGTAATCGCGTTATACTTTCGTAAGACCAAAAACGTCCCGAGCGACTTTACATTTTAAAAGCTATATATCTCTCTTCCTCTCATGCAAACATATATATTTTTCCTTTTAACCAGAAAGAGAACGAAATAATGCTTCTTATTGTCTTCGAAATATGAAAGCTATCTATCTTGCGTAGATGTTTTACAATCTCGATCATAAGTGACATATATAAGTTTTAAACATATATAAGTTATTGGTAGTATGATTTACTGATACGCAGGTACAGAAAACAATAAGTGATACGAACAATGTTCATCGAAACGTTGCTTAAATTAGGTTTGGCAGCGTTAAGTGACCAGATCAGAATAGCCAGGTAGTCACGAACCTTCTTTTTTCTCATCTCCTTACCTTCTCAATTCTCTTGATGCTTACGGCAAACCCTAATTATTGGGGATGCCAATATTTAGGACTCTTTTGCGTAGTATTCGCATCAAATTATTGTAATTAAAAAAATTTAAATATAACTGTTTCATACATACAAACTTTAGGGTGGACTACAGCCAATGTTTTCAAATGCATGGGTTTTACCATGTTTGCATGATTTTTGGGTCATTTATAAACTTGCATGGTTTTTTGAAAAAAAAACACATTTAACAAGCCTTGGTTTTATACGGGTCACCAAAAATAAGTGCTTTTGAGTGAGAAATGCTGTTTTTGAACTCTTTGAATTTCTCTTTATGTAAATATTATTATCTTTGTCAATTACTGCAATGAAATTCATATTACAAGTAATTTTGTATAGCAACCAACATTAAGTACTTACTGTAGAATATAGGAAAAATAATTTATTGGAGTTGTTGGAGAATTTCTGCTTCCTCTTCTCTTAATTATTATATATTAAAAATTGAATTTTGAATTTATTTTTAAGAGGGCATTACCAGAGAAAGCCGGAAATACATCATTTTCAAAAAAGTTTTTAGACGTATTGACTCTTTTCCACCAAAAATTGTTCTTTTATATCTAGCATTCGTATGTAATAAATTTTTAGATTTTTTTTTAATTTTTAGTATAATAAGGTTATTCCATAGGTCGTTGGCAGATTTGTTAAATTTTCAAAAAAGTTTTTGTATTATACCACACCCATTTCAAATAATGTAATCATGCAGTAAAATAAATCAATACATTATCTAGCAAAGTTATGTAATAGAATTTTAATTTTAGTTTCAATAAAATCAATAGAAATATGTACGTTCATGTGTTTCTTGACGAAAATTGGTCCATTTGTGTATTTATTTGCGCACTTACAAACTAGTATATTTCAGATTTTTTTAACATTCTTATTAAATTTAAACATTATTGAAAAATGATAAATACTTATAATCAAAAAATAACTACAAAAAGTACACTATTTTAATAGTTTTATCATCACGCCTTTCAGCATTTTTGGATGAAGGTATAAATTAAAGCTAATTTGGATTGAAATAAATTCGATATTGAGTTATAATTTAAAAAAGCTGGTACGGAGAATAATTAATCCTTCTCATTGTAACCGCCCTGCACGATCGGAAGAACAACTTTCGACGAAATGTGGATTTTCGTCCGCTGGCTGGTTAAACGCTCTTAAATGTAAAATGGAGTTCTTCAAATTAGGCTGGAAAACAGTAAGTACATACAAAAAAACTTTTTTGTTTTTTTATGTGTCGTGTTTGTTGGTTCAAAAACATTATCTTCATCCTCTTAATCTAAGGAAAATTACAAAATAATTGTTTTTTTATGAAAGATTGTAGATAATTTACTTATGTAATGTTCTTTTCTTATTTAATTTCTCATTAAAAAGTTATGAAAAACTTATGATGACGTTTTTCTGTCCTTCAAAACATTGTAAAAATTTTTAAACCCTTAAACATGTTTTATTTTAATTTTATTTTTGTGACATGGCATCACTGACTACAGCTAAATACTTCGTAATAATATATACTCATATTTTGAGCTCTCATTAACATAATAACAAGTTACTGAGCCTAACTAGTATTTTCTTACTTAATATGTCGATAGAATCACAATTAATCAGCATGTGTGCTGGCATTACGTAAATAGATTTATTTTTACATTGAGAGTAGTTTTGTGAAAACGTATAAAAAGTTGTTTAACTAATTGAAGAAAAGAAAAAAAAATCACTCAGGTAGCATGTCTAAGGTGTCACTTATACAATAAAAACATCAATAGAATATAATCTTTACTTATTAATCTTAATCTATTTTAACGAAAACGGGCCCTTCAATGGAATGAAAACTATACTAAATGTTCTGATCAATAATATTTCTTTCATATTTATTTCAAAATTATTTGACGCTCATGTTAATACTGTATAAGAAAGATTCGCTTTTAACATGTTGTAATCGTTTATAAATCCTTGGTTTTTCTTTATATTATATTTTACTTACATTTTTTTAAATCATATTTTTTTCTCTTCTTGGAAATGGAACGAACTAATGACACAATGAATAATAATATTTTGTTTGATCTCTCAACATTTTGTTGTTAATTCATAGTATATTATTTTTTCTACAAATTTCATCCATTTATCATTGCTATTTTTTAATTTTATTATTTGGCTTTTTCTAAACTCTTTGCTAATGACCGATATTTGTGTGTGTTACTTTTATTAAATTGTGAAATTATTAACCCCAGTGGGGTTAATAATTACACGCTTAAATGTATTTAAATTGTGAAGAAGCAATAAATAAATAAAAAAGGAAATAATAAATGTAATAAAATATAATTAATTATTTCACATTTAGTAATAAACGTGTTTAAAATTTAAACAACTGATATTATTACAACTATTTACGATGCTTTAATGTAATATCAGTTGTATAAAATTGAACACAGATATATTAGTAAGGCTCTCAGTGTCTAGGTCTGTTGCAATGCTTGTTCGCACGAATTTGGATCTTCACTAAAAAATAAACAACACAAAATGAACCGCGGTCTAGATCTAGTGAATCAATTAGTATTGCGTCAAAGCATCGTAAGGTTTTATCGGGATTACTTTTTGAATTATTATGCCGTGTTGCGCTTCCTCCTTCTTCAGCCAACGTTTTGAAAAACTTTACAGTTTCCATCACCAGGACAGCCGTGTCTATTGTGGTGAAGTGTGTGTTTATGTATGCAGAGGTTATACCTTGTTGCGCACGTTAATTTCCTAAGGGCTTGAAATTCATATAGTTAAATAATGCGGTTTTCAATACCAACAACTATTTTAGCTCCACCGTCGTTTTATTGGAGAGAAGGAGTAAGCGCAAAATGGCATAATAGCCCACAAATTATTCACCATTTAAAACCCGTATCAATCGTAAGACTCTGTATAGCCAAAAAACCGTGAAGCGGTGGAAATTTGCAAAGAATAATATGACAGAATACCAAAAATCTTCACTAAATGGTTGACAGTTTGGAAGGACCCAGAGAGCGTATAGTAGCAGAATAGGAATGAAAAGACAAGAGATCTCGAGACCTATTGTTTCATAGTGCTTTTACACAAACGAAGTGTTGAATTCCGAAGTATTGAAGTCTAAACTTAAACTTATAATTCGAGACCAATAAATAGCTGATTGGGACCGGAAACAAATAATCATTTGCGATGAAATTTTATTTTTTCATTAACTCCACACAGGAGGCCTAGAAGACAATAACTTCCCTTGGGGCCTATGTCATATTCGGGGATGTGATAGGATATTTTTGGGAAAGAGAAAAGAGTGTTGAAGAGTCCCACATTGTAGGAGACAGGAAACAACCTTGAAAATCGTTGCACAGCCGAGCTGTTGAACTTAAGAACGAGACATAGAAAGGTATGAAAAATGTCGTCCGTGTCCAAATATTTGGCGTGCGTTTGGCGTGTTTCCCGACTATGCACCGATACTGAAGCGATCAATGACGTCTGTTAAGATAGGCAATTTTATCAAATGGACTGCCACACAGTGTCAGTGCATGGCTTCAGACCAGAGGTGGCTGCCAAATTGAACAAAGGGGGACACGATTTGAACAGGGTCAGCAGTTGTGTACCCTGTGAAGTAATGTCGTGATTACGATGTTGCCTTTTTTGCTCAAGGGCAAATAAATAGTACGTAAATAGTTTTTTGGCTCACTTAACGTAGGCACTAGACTTTCCCCAATTTCACCAAACATCGTTCAGTAAGATAAGATAGATTTTTTATTACCTAATCAAGGATTTCCCTTCATTGCTCAATACGTCTATGTTTCATTTATGTGATTTATTATTATTATAAAATATGGATTGTGTGTTATGTGTGGTAGATACATTTTTCAAAGAATCGTGTGTTTCGTGTACCTGATAAATTTAAACCCATTAAACAGATTTTTATTTATAGTTGTTTCATAATAAATAAGAAAAGAAAGAAAGTGTTCATGTGCCGAGGAATTGTGTGGGCTTGGCGCTGAGTGGGTGTGTACTTGGCTACAAATACAAAGGTCTGTAGTTCAATAACTTATCACGGCAAATGTAGGCGATCTTTGCTACCTTAAAATTGTAGACACCACTACCAGGAAGATATGAATGGATTCGCGAGCCTGAAGAGACACCGGATCGCAGGAGACAGTTTGCGTGTCCCTTACAAGTGACACTATGCAGGCAATGACTTCTGCGTCTACGTCAATCCCGATTGGTCTTCCACCGGGATAAAGCTCATGCTGCCCCACAATTACAATTAAATCACGCTGTCTTGATTAGACTAAGCATTTGTTTATTTCGTGTGTTTATTGAATAAAAAAATCGAGTGCAGTTTACACGCGGTAGAAGCGAAACTTTACCAAAATAATCTCAACCAATACTTGAAAAGTGAGGTCATAATTTAGTGGCCAATGAGCGTAGACCTAGCGTCATTTCCAACCAATAAAGTGACATCATAATCAAAGCGGCCAATGAGCGCAGTTTCATGCTTTGCAGGTGCAGTATTGCGTCATTTCCGTTTCATCCTAATTCAAAATCACTAACGGGGCTAAAGAAGTTTCACTTCAGAATATACTGTGTGCACCACAAATGTTCGTTACCCGCCTCAGACAATACCTGTTCTGAGATGGGTAATGTTGTGTTTATCAATATTTTTTCACATTATTTTATACTAGCAGACCCGGCCACACGTTGCTGTGGCTAAAGAAACCTTTATAACCAACGCTATATGTTAAATCAAATCCACACCACGCTGCCCGTTGCCCCTTGGCCAGATATATTATGTATTTCACCCAGTTTATACAAATCCTCGACAAATTATATTTAAAAACCTTTCTCATGAATCACTCTATCTATTGGTGAAAACCGCATAAAAATCTGTTGCGTAGTTTAAAAGATCTAAGCGCACATACAGCGTGAAGGACTTCATTTTGTACTTAGTAAAGATGCTTAGAAAAAACGATTGTTTTTGTATTATTTTGAACAA
The DNA here is from genome assembly GCA_917880885.1 of Limnephilus marmoratus. NCBI lineage: Eukaryota > Metazoa > Arthropoda > Insecta > Trichoptera > Limnephilidae > Limnephilus > Limnephilus marmoratus. The sequence goes on along the minus strand of OU862914.1, from coordinate 22,266,518 downwards.
AACTAAATAAGCATGACCTCGAAACATAGATCATTTCGTTACAACATTTTCTGGTACACGTTGGAGTACATTCAGTCTAACTAATAAACGTGTTTTGAATTTTGCAGAAATGACGAAAAAACTGCAAAAATGATGTATAAAATTATAAATGCGTTTATTAGTAAGGGGGTCAAAGGTTAACTATTATTTAACTCTTTTCTCTTTTTCCCAAGCAATTAGTTCAACTGTAAGACTTCCTTTTATCCGGTTACATAATCCGGCAGTACACACGCCTTTTGTCACCAAGTCAATTCCAAGAACAAATCCCAAGATTTTGAAAGAACTCCTCACAATACTTCTTGGTATGGTGAATACTTATCTTTTGTGCTTGTTTACCTTCCTTCTTTGCCTTTCTCAATGGCCTTTAGACTCAATGAGACTCAGAAGTATCGCAGCTGAATAAGTTGTGGTCGATAAATGTTGATTTCTCGTCGAATCCATTCTATGGCAAACAATGCTTTCTCTGGGCTTAAAACCGACCACACGTTGCATCACCACCTGCAAAGATGCATTCCCGACTAAGTGCATCCCATGGATGATGTCCCAACAATCCAATAGCCATCGAGATACAATCTTTCATACAAGGTCGTTAATATTTATGTGTTCGAACCATCGATATACCAACTGCTTGTATTTTGTCGATTGTTCGTACTCATAATTATTTGTTACTACATGTTGTAGAATCACGAAATAGGTATATTATTATTAATACCGCCGTGCTTGCAGTGTTATAAGATTATATGAAAATCAATATGACGTAAAACGTTATTTATATGCGTTGGGATATAATGTATCATCTTTATTATTATTTTTATTAGGAATTGGTGGGAAGGTCTCGTATTTTTCCTTTGGATTTGTTTTTCACACATTAAATCATTTAATTTTCTTTCGCGTACGCGTGAATTTCTTTAATTTTTAATTTATTTATCAACGGTACTTGTTTAGTCTTTATATGAGAGTCTGCTTGATTCCTATCAGAATGTCATTTATCCAGTTTCTACCTCTCCGTACTCATCACCTTGCTGGAAAGCTATTTGAACCTTGCAACAATTGCAAGAAAATAGTGCAAATTCGAGTGCGGTTATTTTGAAAATAAAAGAAGGATTGGACTATTGTCGAAGCTAGTTGTTGGTGTTGTTCGTATATATTATCTTGCTTTTGGCTAAGAAGAAAGAATTAGACTGCTGATTAAGTTTGGCTTATTATTATTAACTATATAAGTATATTGGTCCTTTGCAGAGATACAGTGGTAAGTGATTGATCATTCCATTTTTGTTCAATGACTTGTTTATTCCTATATATACTATCACCCAATTCCAGCAAATACCGTTTCGTTTCGTCTGAACTTTAGATTTGTAAAAGGACTGTTTGGTAACTGTAAATACTTAAGACTCTATAGTTACAGTTACCAAAAAAGACATAATATTCTGTAACTGTGACTCTAATACTATTTACCCGTAAATTATCCGTCGTTAATGAATACTTTAAATATTCCAACATTAGAAAACAGACAAAAACTAAATGACCTAACCTTGTTATTAAAATTATTAAACTCTAAATTCGACAGTTGTGAACTCCTGCAATTAATAAATCTACATGTTCCTACACGAACAACTAGACAAACATTGACAATTTATATACGTACATCTCATTCGAACTATGATTTACATTCTCCAATACAACGTTTACATAGACTTGGTAATAAATACTTAAACAATATGGATGTATTTGACAATAATTTGAACTTAGCAAACTTCAAACGCCATATGTGCCTACTATATATTTCTACCTATCCCATAAACTAATGTGAACAACAATTTTAAACATTACCTACTTTATGTCAACTACTATATTTTATGGACTATATTTTGTTTCTTCTATTTTATGTTACCTGTATTTTGTTAACGCTTATATTTTGTGACCTATATTTTGTTACGTGTATTTTGTAAACCCATTTTTTTCACTTGAATTAAAAAAAAAGTACTGCATTCTATTCAAAAGCCCTATGGGCGTTTAAGTAAATAAAATAAAATAAATTTGTTTCATTAAAAGCATGCTCGATGACTTACATGTTTCTATCCCCGGCATAGAAATAACTTCAATCCTCATTATGATAGTTAACTCTTAAATCAGCCATGATAAATTGTACAATCATGATAATTACGACCCGACTAAAATTATCTTCAATTACGTTATTTATTTTAAATGAAATATTTTTGTTTTGAATCAAGCCATATACGCACAATTGACCTTTCACTGAGAAGAACATCACCTACATACTTGAAGATGGTTCAATAATTTGATTTATAAAACATTTACGATTTCGTTTATTGGTAATTTAGGTATATTTCTGATTGATAAAGCCAAAATGCCTTATCATCGCTTTATGAAATGTTGTAACAAAATTGAAACACAGAGTTCTCTGCGAGCGAGGCTTCGTGTAATAACGGATCATGCCCAAAAATCTTGTGTAAAAATTTGTGATTACACGTGATTTTTACATTTTACTACGACTGTCAAGCTGGAGAAAGAAAAATCGGGATTGTTGAAGTGTCGAGTAAAAAGAGCAGAAGAATATAAATGAAACAATTCAACTTTGTTTGAACCACTTATATAATGAGTAAATCCGACCGGTTTCAGAACAAACGTTCTTTCTTCAGGGCAAGCGTATACTAATTTGACAGTTTCAAAATATGGATGTAAACAATGTTTTATTATGGTAGGGGTGGAGCCGTTGCTAGTTATTAATGTAGAGTGGATGGGTAGGTATTAATGTAGAGTGGGTGCAGAAGAATATATCTGAGAAGACGTATAAAGGTCCTTTAACCAGCCAGCCGCCGAAAATCCACATTTCGTACAGGGCGGTTCCAATGAGAAAGATTAATTATTCTCCGTTCCAGCTTTTTAAAATAATAACTCAATATCGATTTTCTTTCGTTCCAAATTTGCTTAAATTTATACCTACATCCAAAAAATTTATAAAATTAAATAGTTTTTGTAATTACTTTTTTATCATAAGTATTTATAATTTTTCAATAATGTCTAAGCAAAATAAATGTGCAAAAAAAACTGAACTATATTATTTTGTAATACCCGTAAATAGATAGATAAAATTGAGAAATTTTCGTCATAAATAAGTGTTCGGATATTTTTTTAAATAATTTTATTTGAACAAAAATTTAAATTTCGAAACATGCGTTTACTAGATAATGTATTGATTTACAATAATGTATGTTTATGTGATATGAAATATTATGTCTTGTAAAATAATGTATGTTTACGTGATATGAAATATTATGTCTTGAAAAATTAACAAATCTGCCAACGACCTATGGTATAACAATATTACACTAAAAGTAAACATTTTTTCTCGAAATTTAAAACATGCGTTTACTAGATAAAAGAACAATCTTTCGAAATTAATTTATAACTTTTGTGGAAAAGAGTCAATACATCTAAAATTTGATTTAAAAATGACATAATTTCGGTTTTCTCCCGTTATGCCCTCTTCAGCAAGGAGCGTTTAGTATCCCTTCGTCTTCATTGTTGTTTTTCCTAAATCAAATCAATGTCTTCAATTCAAATTTCCATGAATTATGTTATGTATTTGTGACCATTATAACTTTTCTTGAAACCTTCCTTTGAAATAATTTTATTTCCAATTTTTCCTGTCAAATTAATATCTCCCAAAGTACAATTCAAATGCAAAATTACCAATAAAATAGATTAATTGTGACCTTTATTACATTTTTAAACTTTTTTAGATATAATTTATAGATATGTCAATTTTTTAAGGTTTGCATAATTAAATCAATTCGCCGAATTCTTACGGCCAGTTGAATCAAATTAAAAGTTCTGAGAAAGTTCTATTCAAGTTCTGCTATTTTTTATTTTGAGCCAATTGTTTTACAGAACTGAACAATTAACGGAACTTGAATAGAACTTTCACGGAACATGAAAATTAACTTTAAAATTTTCAGATTTCTATATACAGTAATTGACCTTTAAATTTCTTCAAAAAACTACATTTTACGCAACCACCATTCAAATATGTATCTATAATTTGGAATGAGAATCCAGACTAATATTATAAATTCAAAATTGCGTGTGTTTATTTGTTGCGCTTTCACGCCCAAACCACTAAACCTATTTTAAAACTTCTTTCACCAATAGAAAGCTACATTATCAGCGAGTAACATAGGCTGTATATAATGGTGAGCTCTGGCGTTATGAAATTTGAATAAATGAAAATGGGTGTTTTTCATATATTTTATCGGCAGGGAGGGAAGGCAGGGGGAGGTGGGGTTCGCGGAGAGGAAAAGACGAGGGTGGGGGAAGGCGGGGAAGGTGGAAGGGAACGGGGACGCACGGGAAAGGACATGCAGGGAGAATCAATTTATTTCTTTGAATGGCATTGCAACGCATGCCGGGTACCAGCTAGTAAAAAATAATTTTGAATTGCCCAAATACAATTTAAAAAACAACTTCATCACATTTTTTAAAACATATCTTTAACTTTGGAAAAATACTTGTCTCAGTACAACGATGTACCCGTCAATCAATCGATAAAGATAACCTTCGCCCTCACAATTTACGTACGTACATTATATTATTACAGTACGCTTTTCCACGTCCCGTTGCCTTCTAATAATTTAAGTACTTCTACCGACAAACTTGCATCATAGCACTCCGTATCAAACAAAACATAGTTTATATGTACATGATATAAACATGATCATCCAAGAGTCAGGTTACCGTAGCTAGAGATTACATAATTTCACCTGTACCCGATTCTGTTTACCTACTCGGAAGCCAACAGATGTGCTATACAATTATTAGTACGGGTTGAACCATTTCAGCATCATTGATAGATGTCAGATTTATCTGGAGTAGGAATCCGTATAAAACTATCAGATTTAGGCTTGATACGATATGTCAATATTAATACGAGAGGAGGTTAGGGGAACGGCCGCGCGGCCCGTTTCATACAAATCTTAATTTTTGGATGTGAGGTCAAATGACACAGGTATATCAAATACCTACTACGGATATGTGCTACTGTTTTTATTTGTGTTTTAAATTATAAAATATAGACCTTTAAAGATTTGAATATTTCATGGCTTTAGTGTCAACTTCGGCAATTATTTTTAAGTAAATAATAAATATATATAAAAAAAATTCTCCATTTATTATAAAAATATGATGATAAAAAAATTGAAGAAAAGCATTTGGATGGGTATATATGGCCTATTTACGTCAGAACAAATTAAAATTACATACTCCGAAAATAATTATTTTATTGTATATTTTGTTTGTCTTTATGTAAACATATAGATTTATAGATAAAGCAAGATATATTTTTTAATAACTATAATTAATTCACAAAAAAATTCAAAAGTTGCGTTCAAAATGAAGTAAAATTAATTTAAGGATAAATGAAATAATGTTACTTTGGTTGAACCACTTGCATATTTATTTAAATCCGACCGGTTTCGAAAAGACCGTTCCTTCCTCGGGGCAAACGTATACTGATCTGACAATTACAAAATAGTGGGTGGGAACAATGTATGTATTATTATTAAGGATTGTGGTAGGGGTGGAGGCGTTGCTAGGTAATAATGAAGAGTGGGTGGGGGAACATATCCATGATTGGGCTGTAAGATAATAATTTTTTGTTTGTTGATAAAATAGATTCATTATTTTTAAGGGATTTTTATTTATTTCCAAGGCTTCTAATTTATCTAAGCGTTTTCCTTTATGGTTAATATGAAGAATATTATTTATCCCGTATTTTTTTTCAAAACTATGGTTATTTTCAATGACGAGGTTGTTTTTCCAATATAAAATGAGGGACAGTCATTACATTTGAGTTTATATATTCCGGAATTAGTCAATTTATGGTATTTATCTTTAACGTACCTCAAAAAATTACCAATATTATTTGTTGTATAAAAAGCTGGTTTAATATTAGAAGGGAGATTTTTGCAACATTGAACGGAAAAATTATTAAAATATAAAATTTTACGCCATTCTTTATCATTATTATATTAGAATTGTTTAGATATTTATTTTTTCAAGTTTTGCTAAGTTTTTTTATTTATGATGTTATCAATTAAACTTGATTAATATCCGTTATTTACTGCAATTTGTTTCTATTAAAAAAGTTATAAAATTAAATTATTTACATATCTTTATAACATCATCTAAAACAAAACTAAATAAATTAGCACATATCCGTACCGGATATTTAATATAACTTTTCATGGAAAATATAAAAACATATTCAGTGTGGTTTAGTATTTTGGCCTTAAATATAAATTATTTTTTGTGTGAAAAGGGCCGCGCAGGCGTTGCTCTTATTCCTGAAAGAAGTTGGAAAGGTTGTAGAAGATGGAAAGAGGGAGGTTGGAAAGCTCGAGAATTCTTTGTGTCCGGCCCTTGACTCCGTTATGATAATAATGTCGGAACGTCATAATTAAGTAATTAGCTATGATGACACCAATGCCATTGTACAAGCATTTGCAGAGTGCGTTTAATAATCACATCTCTGTAGCCTCTCGCACCTTGCGCGTAATAGTGACATTATTATTAATTATTCTTAGAGCCGAGTAAACTTCACGATATAATTGCAACACTTTATATTATATCATCGTAGCATACTTCAAGTATCTAACGATTCTCGCTTTCTATGGAAGAGACAAGAACATATTGAAGAAATGTGCAAATATTGTTAATGACAAAAAAGTACGCCTCGCTGAAAAAAGCTTTTAACTAAAAAGTACTTTTATGTGAAACCTATTTCATAAGAACTATCATGTAAACACATTAATTGTACCTATAGTGTAAGGTCAGGTAACAATATCCCCTCCTATTAATACACATTTAAAATACAAAATCTTATAAATAAAAATCTTGTGTCACGGTGTTTGTGGTCGCACTCCTCTGAAACGGCTTGAACGATTTTTATGAATTTTTTATGTATATTTGGTAGGTATGAGAATAGGTTTAGAAATATATTTCATACCGCTAGGTGAATAGGTTGTCCCTATCCAGAAAATAAAATTCTGTTTTTTCGACAATTTATTTTTTTAATTATTTTTATTTGACACCAAAAAAATACCTATCACCCCAAATTTTAATCCTCCTACCCCCACCCTCCCAGTTTTTAATCGCGATTTTAGTATTTTTGTGTGAACAAATTTAACCGTCTTTCGTATTTCAAACAGAACGAAATTATTTATGTTGTTGAATGACAGATGGCGCTACGTCCGCCTCATCGAAATTTCATCCACACATGCGCAATACATTCAAGAGAAGCGTCGCGTGATTTTGATATCCATTTTGATGCAAATCATCGAGCTTATTTGTGTTGGCTAATGACGGACTGACAAAAAATATCGCACACTCAATTGCTCTTCGAAATTCATATTGATTTTCTTTAAATCATTTTCCTACTTTAGTTAGCGTTTTTTTTTGTTTTTATCGGCGGTCATCGTCTACAGCGCTCTATTGCTCTTTCTGTCATAGATCTCATCCCCACACACTTACAGTATATTCGTTATTTTTCATTTAACAACCAAAATATTCACTAGAAATAATTTACATGGCAGAACAACGTTTGTCGGGTCAGCTAGTACTATATATAAATGTGAATGTTCACATTCAGGGGGTTAAGGGACGTACTTGACTTACTTTAACCAGAGATAGGTACCTGATATTATTTGCGGTTAAAAATGTAAATGAAATTTTGGTTTCCGGCGATTTTTGATATTTAAACTTAATTTAAATCTTTAAAAACTACATTGTACAGTTAGGGCCGGGGTGAATAGTTGGGTGGTTACTCGGCCGAATAAACAGCAATGACACGCGGAAGAAAAAAAATTGGTTAAAAAAATTGAAGAAAAAATATAACCATAAAAGTCAACGGAGACTATAATGTCATTTAGGTACATTATTTCTTACTCCAAATAATGTCAGGAACCATTGGTAAGTCAAGTACTACCCTTAACACCATGTATATGCACATTGTGGTCTCGATTTCCAAATACCTTATCGAAAATGAAAATAACCACACCGTAATCCAGTTATCTCTAACATACAATAATTATGTGAACTAAATAAATGATGCGAAAGTTATGTTTCCACGACAATAAAACTTTTTTTTATTAGTAACTTCGCCATGTGCCACGCCAAACCGGTTTACTCTATGGAACCAGTTTAAAGAAAGTACACATTTCTATAACATGCGGTCGTTTTATAGAAAACTGCCCGTTTAGTTCACGCGAAAATCTGTTATCGACTGAATTGCGGAAACACAGAATAGGGGACCGGCAGGTTACTTAAAAACTAGCTGTACAGTTTTATGGGTTATGTACATATATGGTTTACTTTATGCTAACCCGCAGACCTGGAATTCGTTAAACTTAATTGGGTGTAAAATAATACTATAAATCGGTGTCAAAATGTTTAAACGAACATTATTCACATTATAATAATGATAACCAATTTGCATAAATAATCTTAAAGCGCACATGATAATTGTTCATAATACAGTTGTGATACACATAATAGTTGTGCGTAAATTGCATTGCTTCGAGATATTTAAAACTCCGCCAAATTTTTTAAAAATAAATTAACATAAGTTTTTTCCTGACATCTTTGGTTTCCTAACTAAAAATATTTCTATAAATGATATTATCATTTTACCAATAACCTGTTGCCATACAATATTAGAGCTAAATACCAGAACAGAACCCACAGGTCGTAAATGTGACGCAATCGTGCATTACACCGCTATATCTATCTGTACCTACATCCAACGGCATGTCCAGCGGATTGTCCACGTGTGCTTACGGCATAATTATAGTAGAGCCTTACGCCTTACGGTAGGGGTACTCAAACCGGTAGCGATCGACTTGTTGGGTTAAAGTTAGTCAACTACGGATCGTGAGAATCTTATATCATAAGTTCATGTTATATTAATTTGCTTCGGTGTGTGTTTTTAAATTTATCATAATATTAAGAGATCATAATAATCATTTATTAGAGAATTAATACACTTTTATAAATAAAATTTAAAATTATGTAAAACGTAGGCGAACGTTTTTCATGTTATGTGCATATATATATGTGACTTATTTAATATCATTGTGTGCTAAGTATGGTGACTTACACATGCATCTATATGAAAGAAAAAATGATTCGTGTCATCACAAAAATCTTAAAAGGCGTACATCGTAATTTTCATAATTTATGATACTCAAAAGATACGCATGGAAATTTTAGTGTAGATCCTGTATAATGTATTTCCTAAATTGATAAAAAAGTTCACAGCCATGCGGAGGGGAGTAGAAGTGAACGAATATTTCCTCATAGATGAAAAGGAATTAAAATACAAATATATTTCCAGATAGACAGAAAAAAATCTGAAATTTTTATTGCATAATTAATGTATATTTTTTAAAAATTTATTTGTTATAAAAATTTCTCTTGTCTAATTTTTATAACATTATCAAATGTAAAAAACCTTAAATTTAAATGTAATTCAGCAAATTAAGGTTGACACTAATTAATAAGATGTGATTTTAGATTACAAATAAAAGTATTTTCATGATTTATTTTTGGGGTATTTTGCCGTGTTACTCAACATTTTTCAAATTATCCTTTAGATTCAGATATCGGTACAGTTTCCATCATTAGGGCAGATGTGTAATCGATCGTAATGAAATGCGTACTTACATAAGTAGATGTGATACCGCATTGCCAACCTCTATGATACATTATGATTTAAATTGGTTTTCTGCGTTTAGTTTTGGTGTAGCCGTCAATTACCGGATACGGCGGATACCAAGAACTATTGAGTCTAGCTCCGTCGTCTTAATTATTTTACATCTGCTATGATGGAACACTGCAATGCTATCCGAAACTGAGGCTAAAGAAGAGGTAGCCCAAAATGACATAACACCCAAAAAATAAATCACGAAAATAATTAATAATTAAAAATATATATATATTTATTTATGTGACTATCTTAATATTCATGAATAATTCAAGTCTGAGCATCCCTGTTTCACGGTATGTACAAGTGGTGATAGTAAGACCAAACACGTGTAGGATGCCGCGATCATTGCCCGCTCTGAGATAATACTGTACAGTATACAGATAGGTACCTGGACGGAACCGAGCCGCGTCGGCCCGCAGCGGAACATGGTGTAAATATCTCCTTCATGAATGGTCGAGAATTTTTCATTCACACGCTGATAACTACACGACGATTAATAAAAAACAACCTTAACATGCCTACCGATTGAATGAACCGAACCAATTATTGCAATATGTAACTTGTCAAATGGTAGCGATGAGTTTTGACAACTTAAATTAAATTTCAATAAGAATAGAAACATACTAGACGAGTTTTTTCGTAAAATTTATTATTTATTAATTATTGACTAAAATAGAAGTCAAGAACCAATATTGTCCATGTACCATATGCACAAAATCAGGAATGCATATTTCTATCAAAAGAAACAAAAAACAATTTTAATATAAATGCGTTTTTAAAATTTACTGCAGTTTTACCTAAGGTTATATTCATTGTAGTGAAATTAATTTATTTAGTATCATCGGTATAAATATACCATAAATACTGATGTCACAAAATCTTATTAAAAAATAATTGAAATAATTAAAAAAAGAGTATAGCAGTTAATCATAACTCATGACCTTTGATTTAGAAATGACACTAGAGATACAATAACATGCAAAAATCTATAGTGCAAATAAAATTCATGTTATTCTTTTGAATGTAGCTATAACTTTGTGGTTATCCATTATAGATAAATGAAACAATTTAACTTTGTTTAAACCACTTATATAATGAGTAAATCCGACCGATTTCCGAACAACCGTTCCTTCTTCAGGGAAAGCGTATACTAATCTGACAGTTTCGAAATATGGATGGGAACAATGTTTTATTATGGTAGGGGTGGAACCGTTACCGTTACGTTAGCCGTTGGGTAGGTACCCACCCACTCTACATTAATATCTAGCAACGGTTCCACCCCTACCATAATAAAACATTGTTCCCATCCATATTTCGAAACTGTCAAATTAGTATACGCTTTCCCTGAAGAAGGAACGGTTGTTCCGAAACCGGTCGGATTTACTCATTATATAAGTGGTTCAAACAAAGTTAAATTGTTTCATTTATCTAAAATTAATATTGATTGAAAAGATTTGATAGCGTTGCACTCTTGTACCTACCGTCCGTTCAGTCAGAATGGATGTGCCACTTCGGCGTATCTATTACTAACTTCATGCAACATAGGTACAAGCGAGTGCTTTGTATACTGAGTCCTGGTATTTAAACAGAATTTTATATATGTCTATACATTATAAAAAATATGAATGTGAATATATTTTTAAGAGCGTTTAACCAGCCAGCGAACGAAAATACACATTTCATCGAAAGTTGTTCTTACCATCGTGCAGGGCGGTTACAATGAAAAAGATTAATTATTCTCCGTACCAGTTTTTTTAAATTTTAACTCAATATCGAATTTATTTCAATTCAAATTAGCTTTAATTTATACCTTCATCCAAAAATGCTGAAAGGCGTGATTATAAAACTATTAAAATAATGTACTTTTTGTAGTTATTTTTTGATTATAAGTATTTATCATTTTTCAATAATGTCGAAATTTATTAAGAATGTTAGAAAAATCTGAAATATATTAATTTGTAAGTGCGCAAATAATGGACCAATTTTCGTCAAGAAACACATGCACGTACATATTTTTTAATGATTTTATGGAAACTAAAATTAAAATTCTAAAACACGGTTTGCTAAATAATGTATTGAATTATTTTACTGCATGATTATATTATTTGAAATGGGTGTGGTATAATACAAAATCTTTTTTGAAAATTTAAAAAATCTGCCAACGACCGATGGAATAACTTTATTATACCAAAAATTAAAAAAAATTCTCAAAATTTATTACATGCGAATGCTAGATAAAAGAACAATCTATCGAAATCCATTTATAATTTTTTGTGGAAAAGAGTCAATACGTCTAAAATCTGATTTGAAAATGACATATTTCTGGTTTTCTCTGGTAATGCCCTCTTAAGTAAACTGTTACATAGGTGAAGTTACTATTTTATAAATTTGTTTTTCAAAGCACTCTTTTTCAGAAATCTGCGTTCTTACCTCTTACTGACAAACGTGTTTTAAATTTTACACAACTGATATGAAATCATTTATCCTATAATAATGGTTGTTTATCAGTTGTGCAAAATCTAAAACATGTTTATTAGGAAGTTACTTATTGTTTAATTCAACGTGCTAAAAATAATTGACTTACTTTAAATTTTGCACGATAGTGCATAGATTTGTAAGAAAACATTTATTTGTCTGTTCCGTTTTAACCACCATGTAACTAAATTAAGAAATTCCAGTCTCCAATATCCGGTTGACCGATGCCACCGACAAATGTGAAAATGCTATAAATCCCGATACACAGCCATAAAGCCTTGTTGTAGTTTGGAGATAATTTTAATAAAATACCTGTTCTAACATGCGACTTCAGGAACAACGTAACAATGTTCATTTTTAACGTCATGCGAAATGCTTTATTGTCTTCTGAACAACATTTATGATTACAACTATCTGACAAATCATCATGCTGTTTTCCCGCAGGGTTAGGTAGATAGGATAGACCGCCACACCACTCTGTCTTGGCAAACACGCCATGAATCAGTCACATTGTCTCAAACTATTAAACTGGCTCCTGACATGGTCTGACTGAAGTATTTAATTTATTTGATGTTGTCATGTATTCCTCGGGTGTCTCCGACTTCTTCGGCTCCTTATACTCATTTTTTAGCCTCACTTTGTTTACCCATTCTACAAGAATTGATGAACGGCAATTGATGAAATTGAACAATCTAAGCTTCCCTTCCTTAATCTTAACCGTTACGGTTACATCCGCGTTTCAAACTTTCCAAATATCTATATTTTAACATGTTCATAAAAGGTTTAAGCACACAACGCCTCAAAGATATCATTTCTACAGCATTTCCTCAGCCATATGATTTTTTTCTGTACCAAACGACAAATTAACAATTATAATTTTAGACTTTGTTCACTTCCAAGACTATTTTTTTATAAATACCGATGTGTTTTGTTTTGTGGTAGTTTCTTTTACAGTCAAAGGCATGTTAATGATTTTTGAAACTTTATAGTTCTTGTGCTTTGAAACTGACCACACATTAAAAGTAAAACCCAGCATTAAAATTACCTAGTGCGGTTACCTCACGGTCAAATATGCAGTGACTTCCTCCGGAACAATCGAAAGGCTGACATTGTTAGGCAACAAATTATTATTTTCTCTTGCTGTATCCATGTATATATTACTAACGAATAATTTTTAAGAAATAATTTAAATCTATAACAATCAGCTTTTACTATCGGGTTTTCACAGATTCTATCTAATCGTTTAAATTGAAGAATTGAAAATATGAAATAAACAAGTATTTGACAACATTTTTTTTTAATAAAGTAAAATTAATGTTTTAAAGCTCAATAACTAATGAAAGAAATGTCGTTTCTTAAATGAAAGTAGTTGCATTGATTTTCTTCTAATTTCACAAGGCCAGACACTGTCCCATGGGAGGCCAAGGGGACACCGGTGTCCCCTATGAAATTAAAAAAAAAAAAAACTTTTTATATGCGATTTTGACCCTTATGTATAAAGAAACTGTATGAAAACAAGGTTAAAATCGCTTGCACCAATATCTCTATAGGTAGGGAAAAAAAATTCATTCATGTGGCAACTCTAGAATTTTTGTAATTAATTTATCTGTGACTTCAGACCGCTGTCAAAACCAAAAAGTCGTGAGTTTTGGCATTTTTGTTCCTTTTTCAAATACATATAAAAGCATTTATTTATTATCAATCACCTTTGAAATGTGTTTTTTTCACGTTCATAGGATGTCTATTCAGGTTTATGTAAAAATAACAATATCAGTTCATTTTTGTATTTATACGGATATTTTTAATGGAGAGATTTTTCTGTCTCGTAAAAATGGTTCAAAGCCATAAATTCACACGTAGAAATTTATTAAAAACGTTATTTTCAAAATTCAATTTTTTCCCAAAATTATGTATTCGAACAACCGTTTCAGCATAATTTATTAAATAACTATTGATAAATAATGATAACCATCAGATAATGTTTGTTTTACTAATTTTGGAGATAAAGTCATCATATTCATTTATAATTTTATTCATAACGACAGTCATTCAATCGATCCAACTCTTTTATTGGCCATCAGATTAACACGAATATTTTTTTTCGGTTCGTGATTCTCGAGAGAGCATTATCATTTCATAACTTTAAATCAGAAAAATCTGTTACAAAATTAGTTGCAATAAATTAGGTTTTACGTATTATGTTTATGCATCTTACAAAAATGACATAATAATTTTGATGCATAAATTACAATTATAATAATTAATTTTAGCATAAAAACTTTTACTTTATCCTGATTTTGCATTTTTTTATTTTGTGCCATATCTCAACACATTTTTAGTGAAGCCTACGAGATAAATTGCAATGTATTATTTCGACGTGAAGCTAGCAGTCCACAATGGAGTGCTGGTACCTAGCGCGATGGTATGGCAGTAAAGCATGGAACTTTTAGCGTAGGAAGGATGAAATTCTGTATAAATGAGATTCCTGAGGCGTGTGTGTGGTAAAACCATGTATGATCTTGTGGAAAATGTTGATATCCGCAAATACTGCAAGGCTGATGACCTCCATAGTCCAGTGGGTAAGACTCTTGACTCACAATCCGGAGGTCGCGGGTTCGAACCCGGCATGCGCAAATAAATTTTATTTGATTTTAATTTGTGTTTTCACAATTAATTCATTTTAAAAATAATATATAGTATAATTGCGGCATGTTCCAGAGTGGAAGATACTATCAGTATCGCCCTGGTGTAAGACCACCATTCAGAATTAAAACGTTGCTTGAAAATGGCTTTAGCCGTGTTTAGTGACCAGATCTGAATAGCCAGGTACTTCCCAACCTTCCTCTTCCCCACCTCCTTCCCCTCCCCACTACCTTCAGCCTCACAACATACCCCAATTGTGGATGCCATAGTCTCACTGGCTCCAGACGGGAGCAGTTGAGATTCTTGTGCGGTATACACTGTAAAAAAAAAAAAAAAAAAAAAAATAAGCTTAATGGGTAAGATTAAGAAAGCGACGCTTAGATGGTTTGGGCATATTTTTATTTTATTTTTTTTAAATAAAGACAAACATTTCCGGATTATGAATAACCCAACAATGTTTGAAAATCTCCTACTACCACCACAGAAAGCCGAAAATGTTGCTTGTGTTGTGATGGAGGACTTAGCCAGCCGAGGAATCGAACACGCGATGGCCGGGTGAGACCCAAGCGCGATGCCCACTCAATCACTGACCGGTCGATAAAGATCGAGTCGTATAGACCGAATGAACAAAGAAAAGAGTCTAAGGAGAATATATAACGCAAATGAGAATGGCACAAGAAGCAGGGGACGTCAGAGGAAGACATGATCGAGGCAAGATCAAGTGAATAAGATGCATGAGTCGGTCCAGTCAAAAGTCAAAATAAAAGATGTATGAGACAAAGTACGAATGTAAATAAGGCGAGGGAGGGTACCAAAACCGAGTTGTTTATAGGTACATCCTCTCTGCCTATACAAAAGGGGAAATTGCGTGACAGTTAGTTAGTTAGGTAAGTACATCCTCCTTATAAGTATCTCTCATTTCAACAAACAAGCCATTTTAACCTGCTTAAAAATAATAATTTCATCTGTAAAAACAACAATATAATATCTTATATTAATACATTATATATAAGTACGTTATCGAATAAGTTAAATTTTAAGTAACCCCCGACACGAAAATGATGACATTGAAACGCCTGAATAGGTTTTCATGAATTGTAGCTAAGAACCATCTCGATCACGTCAGCTTTCAAACAAACAAAAAACGCATCATAATCGGTCCATTTGTTCAGGAGCTACGATGCCCCAGACAGACACAAAGACGGCTGGCGGTCAAACTTATAACACCCATCCGTTTTGCGTCGGGGGTTAAAAACTAGTGGTTCAAGGGGGAAACTGTGGAAATCACATGATTCAGAGAACAATAAAAAGAATTTCTGTTTTTCTGCGACTAAAGCGTAAAAAAAAATTTTGGAGCTATTTCTACACCTTGCCACATTTCAAAGGACTATAAACGGCTGGTGATATACCCCTAGCAACAAATTAAAAAAAAAAAAAATACTAAAATTTCTTAATCTTTTGTCTCAATTTTCTCGAAAATGGAAGCTCAAATAAAAAAAATACATTTAGGACTTCATTCATAAAATCAAAAATACAAGTTTATTCATCAAAATGCTTGATTTAATCCTCGAAATACCTCTGAAACACAATTTTTAGTATGTTCATCAGAATCGTTTTCGATTTTTTTTATGACATTCTCTCGTGTGCTGTTTACGGGTGCGAAGCGGTTTTTTAAGTGGGTTGAACGGGCAAAAGTCGCAGGGAGCCAGAACTCGGAGGTTGCTGGAGAGCATTCGTGTTATTTTTGGTAAAAAACTCAAGGACAAGGATCGCA
This sequence comes from Limnephilus marmoratus, assembly GCA_917880885.1. Classification (NCBI taxonomy): domain Eukaryota; kingdom Metazoa; phylum Arthropoda; class Insecta; order Trichoptera; family Limnephilidae; genus Limnephilus; species Limnephilus marmoratus. The sequence goes on along the minus strand of OU862914.1, from coordinate 22,249,806 downwards.
TTGTCCGACGGTGTGTTATTGTGGTGCAAAATTGATGCCATTACAGGCTTGTAAAAATCGAAAACACGCTCAAAGGTGGTGGTACTCAGTAGAGTGTAACTTTTACAAAAGTCAAGCTATAATACTTAAAATTGGAGAAAAGTGTCGTGAAGTGTCACGGTCATTGTCACTAAGAAAAAAAATAATTTCAATCGGGTGGCTGACAGCGTCACACCGATCCTTTTTGATCAGCCAAGACTTTTTGATCAAACTGGTACTACAAAATAAACTTACATAGCTTCACCAGTTCTTCCCTTGTGCCACTAGTTTCCTGATATCATCTATGAAAAATGCTACTTAAAGACTTGAAAATCCAGTAAAGGTTTCAATTTCGAGCCTGAGGTGCCGAGTTGTATTCTCAATTCCTTCGATAGAAATTTATATACTTGTCATAAGCAATGCTAGCACCAAAGTTTGTAAAAAAATATTTAATCTAATAGAGATATTGTGGGAAACAGTATTATCACATCCATCAACCCGACTGACTGATCCATGGTCAGGGTGGTTGGTATAATTTGTAGAACCCAAATCCACAATAAATTTCATTGGACACATTAACTTAAGAGTATACGTAACATTTCTTATAATGTAATATTATATTATATAATTTAGTATGTAGGTCCAGTGTAATAAAGTCGGAAAATTAAATTAATGTATTAATTATAAAAACTAAAATTAAAAAACGCAAATTTGTCGTACATCGTATTTATTGCTTTAACCCATTCATGACGAACTATTTTTTTCTCGAATTTCGTGCTGAAATTTCACAGGGGGGCTGGTTTTGGAGGTAGAAAATGGACATTTTTCTCAGAATTTAAAAAAATGGTTTCTTCACCCCCCAGGAAGCTAGAGAAGGTTGAGTTCCATATGGCACTTTCGGCAAATAACTAGTCGGAAATTTATTTTTTTCAACTTTATTCTACATAAAGTAAAATTTTGAACAAACTTATTTATTGAGATAACCCTCGAAGCATTTCACGCATAGTCCAACCATACAACGTGGTCCATTCTATCAGTTCCCAAAAGGAGGTTCCTTGGTTCCCTGAAGACCCCACGAGGGAAGAAAGCTTCATCTCTCCTCTCCACTCCTTAGTTCCCCGAAGGCTCCACAACGGAGAGTTCTCCTCCCTTTGGTTCCTTAAAGGCTTTACAAGGGAAGAGTCCATACTCCACCTTGGTTCCCCGAGGACCCCAGGAAGGAAGAGGACTTCATCTTCACTCCTCCGTGGTTCCCTAAAGGCCCCACCAGGGAAGAGCTCACAGAGGTAGCCTCATTTCTCCTCTTCACTCCTACGTGGTTTCCTGAAGGCCCCCCATGGGAAGAGGATATCATCTCTCCACTTCACTCCTCCTTGGTTTCCTGAAGGCCCCACGCCGGTAGAGTGCACTTCCCCTTGGTTCCCTGAAGGACCCACAAGAGGGGAGGTCTTGGAGTTGACCTCAGCTCTCTCCTCCTAGTTTCTCCTGCAGGCATCGTGAAGAAAGTCCAGAGAGGTGGCCTCAGCACTCCTAATTTTCCCAAAGGCCCCTAGTTTTTGAATGGTCCAATTTTTTGTCCACGAGTGACCAGGGAAGTAGAAGGTCCACACCAGAAGAGCTCCAAGTGCTGGAGTAAGGTCAAAATAATCCGAAATGCGACCCTGTTTCTCGGAGGCACCGTTCGTGATACCGTGACATGACATTCAGCCTGAGCACCGTAGCACACACCTTAGCTTGGGATCTATTCCAGGTTTGTGTTTCCACTCCCTGAGCGATGGGTTCGTCACACTCCCTACGCTCCATAAGTCGAGGTCACCGGAAGCTGAGTCCAAGGGCACATCTCCTAAATGCTCTAGATCAGGGTTCTCGGGATCTGAATCAGAATCGGACGTACCTTTTCCCGTTTTGTGTCGACGACGCCTAACAATTTGGCAATTAGAAAAGAATTGTGCTCGAGAGATATTGGCAATTATTCCGCCGTCATCTTCATCAGCTGAATCTGCTCCGGACAGGTCACTCTCAATTGGCGGCTCCACAAACACATCCACTACTTCATCATCATCCAAATTCGTATCCAATTGTTCTTCAAGCAGTAACATCACGCCTTCAACAGTCAAACCCCTAAAACACACGAAAAAACAATGAAATCTTTGAAAAATTACATTTTATGTATAGTGAGATCTGCCGAAAGATCCATATGGAACCAATAATCAAAACCTTTAATTCACAGTACTCGTTTTAATATAATAATGATTATTTTTCTGACATAATGTTTGTAAATAGGCAGAGAATTTCATTATCTACAAATTATATTCAGTTTTGGAGAAAAAAATCAAATCTACTATATAAATTTAATGGATTACTTACTTCACTTGTTTTGACATTTTGAAAAAATTGCACTTTTTTCTAACTCAATAAAGACACGTCTGTCCACGTCGGCACACACAAACGAACTGAACGCAACCAAGACAAACGTGTTCATACATGCCTGTAGACTATGTCAAACTGTATTTGGCACCACTATTTTAAAATATCGGCATGATGTGACTAAATGAATGCCTATACTTTTTCGAGTTCCATATGGAACCTTCGTCATGAATGGGTTAATACGTTTGCTAGTGTTGAGAAAAAAAATCTTCCAAACCAAATATTTCAATGCGCGGTTTGACACAAACCTGATTCACGAAGATCTATTCGACTCCATCAAAAATAATACTCGTATCATCGCTGTTTCAAGCACATAGATCACGCAGACGTATAGGTATAATTCTTGTATCAATTTGACTATAAAACGAAAGTTTCTAACAAATGGTCAACTCTTATTTTTTTGTGAAAAACCAGTTTGTCATACAAGGATTTTTTTAATGCTTATTTACATAAAAACCAATTATTTATCCATCAACGGGGAACACTTTTGATGTTTTTATTTCATTATGTAATATTTTTTAATGAGAACGAGACACTTACTAGAAATTTGGCAAAAAGTTGGAAAAACTATTAAGCAAAAAATGTGAATTTCTATGAATAATTATGCTCACAAATTATTAAGGAAAACATCAGTTTTTATAGTTGTGTTAAGTAACCATTTTTTGCATTTTGCACATATTTGGTACTTTGCACGATGCAAATATCGTTGACATGAATTCACATATCAATAAACCAAGAACATTTTAATTTAAAGTTATTAATATTATTTAAATTAATATGCAACAATATTTCTAATGAATGCGTCAAAATACTAAATTTGTAATAATTATTGAACGGTTTTTTTTTTAATTGCATCATACCAAAGATTAAGAATTTTGATTCAATTATTAGTATGATACCACTTGGTCATAAATTTGATTATTACACAGCTCAAGAGCTTTGTAAAATAACTTCAATAAAAAATACTTCACTATGTAATAATAAATGGTTTAACTTTAATGTGGTAAATATTGTATCGCCTGTGTTATATTACATATGTTTTTCTGTATTATTATGACAATTAAGGAGACTTGCTACCCGGTTCTTTCCACACAAAATATAATTTTGGATTTGAAGCCAAAATACCCAACCAAACAGAAAAATTCTTTTTTTATTAAAAAGGTATAGCAAATATCTTGTAGAGATGTGTGCTATTTTATTCGTTTGTGTTTTAAATTATACAATATAGGCCATGAAACAATTTTCATATTTTTAAAGGAAACCTTGGCAATTATTTACGAGTTAACGATAATTATAATAATAATACATATTTTTGTTCCATTGACTTCATAAATGTGATGAAATATAAAATAAAAATGATTTAAAAAAGCATTCTGATGGGTGTAAATTCAAATTACAAACGACCGAATTATGTTGAAATACAAATTTGTCGTACATAAAATGATACTCCTTTTTATGATGTTTATTTTTTATTTAATTTTTATTATATTTTAAAGTCGGTGGACAAGATTACTTTTTTTATAATTTTAATCAAATAAAAAAAGGGAAACTTGCCTATGAAATCTTGCAAAATTCAATTCTTTGCAGGCTTATATTTTGTAATTTAAAACCCAAATAAATAAAATAGTACAAATTCGTACTAGATATTTGCCTTAAATTTTTATCAGAAAAATATTTTCCAATTCGATTAGGTATTTTGGCCTTAGATCAATAATTAAGTTTTGTATTAAAAGAGCCACGTAGCCGTTCCCCTAAACAAGCGAGTTAATCTTTCAACGCTTTTAAAAAAAAATAAACTTCACAAGAATTGTCAACACGAAAATGATCAACAGCGGCACGTAACATTAAAAAGCGTTAAATAAATTTGTGATGATTGTAACAATGACAGTTAACTGCCAACACCACCATATCATAGGACAAATCTTTCACACAACAATTACCAGCAATTATTCGAGAATCGTTATTCAAATCTTTGTTTATATTAACACGAAAGTGTAGTTAGTTTCACGCTTCCGTGATAAATACTGCGGATTGCTAAATTTTTGAATAAATAAGTGCTCAATTAACATTTTTTAGGAATTGGCTCAAAGTCGTGAATATCACTAGTAGGTACGTATGTTGCATATTAGCATTACCTAGAAACGGCTCAGATAAATAATTATCTAGGATACCAACAAAACAACGTTCCTTGCATGTTTACCAGAGAAATGATGTGATCGTAATATGTGCATATATGTATATATCTATGGATGTGCGTGTTCATTTATATGCGTACAGTGTGCACACGTATGCGTATAGCGTATATATGTATATAGTAATATTTGATGTTGGTCCTCCTTGCTTTATGTACTTGTAATTTAAATTATTATTTCTTATTGTAACTTAATATTTTTTTTAATATGAATACCGCACAATTGTCCCAATTGCTCCCATCTGGAGCCAGTGAGACTATGGCATCCCCAATTAGGGTATGTTGTAAGGCTGAATGTAGTGGGGAGGGGAAAGAGATATGAAGAGGAACGTGGGAAAGTACCTGGCTATTCAGATCTGGTCACTAAACACGGCTAAAGCCATTTCAAGCAACGTTTCAATTTTGAATGGTGGTCTTACACCAGTGCGATACTGACAGTATCGTCCACTCTGGAACGTGCCGCAAATATACTATGTAATATTTTTAATGAATGACTTGTGAAATAACACAAATTAATCAAATAAAATTTATTTGCCACGCCGGGATTCTATCCCGTGACCTTCGGATTGCGAGTCAAAGAGCCTTGCCGTCAATGTTGTGATGAATGGTGTACTCACCAATAATTGGAATCATTGCTATAACCATTTTGAAAATGTAAATTACTATAATAATTACGTATATATTATATGCATATAAAGATATTTGGCGAGTCAATAAATGAATGAAAATATATAAGATAATATTTATAAGTATATATAAAAATAGTTTTATAAATACAAAAAATATTTACAGCAAATGAAATCATTATTGACTACAGAGTAATGTTTATGTTTAATTTATACAGTATTTAGTAATTTAATTTTTAAAACTATTTCTTATCTACATGTATATTTTTTAATATGCCTCATAAAATGATAAGCCAAAAAAATATAAAAAAACATACAAATTTAAACCCTAATTAACAACTGTGGATCAAATTTGAAAAATTATATACACAGTTTTAAAGGACGTACTTAGTGAGACCTGACATTATTTGGAGAAAAAATGTTGTTTTTTTTTTTTATTCGAAACCAAATAAAACAAAATTCTTCCACCGGTTATTACTGATAACTTGGTCAAGTAACCCTCCTCACCCGGACTATACTGGTCTAATACCTACCGATTTTTTTATGATTAAGGTCATTAAAAGGTCACCGGAGACCAAAATTTCATATACGTTTTACTCTAAATAATGCCAGGAATCCTTATTCATAGTAAGTCGTATGTGTGTATGATTTTTTTTGAAATTTGAAATTTCATTTTTTATGTTTTAGGTTTTCAGTATATGTTTGTACAATGTTGTAGTATTTTACCGATAACTTCATTCATTGATAAACGCTTACGGTTTTCTTAAATTTCCTATTCAGAAAATATTTTCGAAAACCATTTTCACCACCCCAAAATAATGTACCCGTATATCACACATTATTTAAAATATTATGAAAATTAAACCATTCAATATTCATTACTTTTGACGAAAATTCAAGTCGGTTAAAACGTCATAATACATTTAGTCTACGAAAAACTTACTATCAAATTAGGAATTCTAAAATTTGGAAACCGCACACACGAATATTAAAAAATAACCTTTATCAACCTTTTCCTAATCCTATTCATTATAATATAAATCTCATGGTCGACTTATCAAACAATTCATTATGTATTCATTTCTAAACAACCATTATTGAGACATCCATTTGCTGGAATCGTGTTAATTTAAAAAAATATATATCATTATTAGTGTCATCGAAAGTGAACGCACGTTTTATTTTTGGATTTGAACAACAAAGAAGATGTGAATTGTTTTTTATGAATTAGACGTTGTTATATATTATGTTAATTGTTATCAATTAATAAAGAGGAAATCTTCTAGTATGCGATCTAGTAGGAACATTTCTCATCGCGTGCAGTATGTAGGCTTATAAATTTCAGTAAAAATCTTAATCATGTTAAGAAGGTATTACCAGAGAAAACCAGAAATATGTCATTTTTAAATCAGATTTTAGACGTATTAACTCTTTTCCACAAAAAATTATAAATGGATTTCGAAAGATTGTTCTTTTATCTAGCATTCGCATGTTTTTAATTTTGATAAAAAATGTCAATTTTTAGTATAATAATGTTAAACCATAGGTCGCAGATTTGTTAAATTTAAAAAAAAGATTTTGTATCATACCACACCCATTTCAAATCATATAATCATGCAGTAAAATAAATCAATACCTACATTATCTAGATATCGCATGTTTTAGAATTTTAATTTTAGTTAAAATAAAATCATTAAAAAATACATTTACATGTGTTTCTTGACGAAAATTGGTCTGTTTGTGTATTTATTTGCGCACTTACCAACTAATATATTTCAGATTTTTTTCACATTCTTATTTAATTTAGACATTTTTGAAAATGATAAATACTTATAATCAAAAAATAATTACAAAAAGTGCATTATTTTAACAGTTTTACCATCACGCCTTTCAGCATTTTTGGATGAAGGTATAAAATAAAGCTAATTTGGATTGAAATAAATTCGATATTGAGTTATAATGTAAAAAAGCTGGTACGGAGAATAATAAATCTTTCTCATTGTAACCGCCCTGCACGATCGTAAGAACAACTTTCGACGAAATGTGGATTTTCGTCCGCTGGCTGGTTAAACACTCTTAATACTGAACCCTTGATATATTAAACTTTCAGGCAATTATATTTTAATCATTTTAATTATTGCAATTATTAAGCAAAGCCAGTGTTTAAAAAATATATGTATATATTGAGTTATCTTCCGTAACTGAAAAATAATTGATAATGCATGTAATTATTCATGTCTGATAGATAAAAAATAATTTCTAAAATTTCGCTTACCATGAATATCAATTTGCTCCAAAGAAGAATTGATGCATTTTACATCACGCACATTTAACTTTTTTGTTTATAACATAACTTATAAATACAACAATATTATCAAAAAAAAAAATTACACTTACGAAAAAAAATATTTTTTGTCTTTTTAGGTTGCCTTATAGGCAGTACGATGAAAAATTATTATTTTTTATTAAGTGTTAAAAAATTGGTATAGCACATTAGAGTCCGCAGTCGACAAAAGTGTCCGACATAACATGCGCGTAGAGAATGCGCGTGGCCCGTCTTCCATACAGGTCGGGCTAACACTACCACGGTATCAACGCGCTGTTAGCAGCTCAAATAATCTCCCGCGCATACTAACTCGCTAACGGGGGTAAGTATCACAACTGGAGTTACGAAACTGCCTGGCACACGGCTTCGATAGACAATCAAATATATGCATGCGACAGGAGTTTTTGTATGGGTTTTTACAAAAAAAAATAATGGTAGAGGTGATTCATAAAATACCTTTAAGCGTTTCTCTGGTTTTTCAGGAAACAATGGAATCGTACGTATTTTTCGCAAAAAGGTTTGGTTAATTAGTAACTATTTATATGCTAATTATGACAAGTAGCGGGTGCATATTGTTTTTCGATTTCAAAACATATTGTGTGCTTGTGAATATAACATGCCCAAGAGCTTTTTGTTCTCAGTGTGTGAACACGTTTCAAATTTCGTCAAAATCGTCACAAGGGTGACATGAACTATTGAGAAATATTTGCATTCTTTTTCATGGAAATTCCCTGGATTGTTTTTTTTTTTTAATATTATACGGAATGTTATAGCCCATTGCAGTTTTTTTAATCAACATTTTATTTGTTTTTAGGAAAATTACTTTTTTATTAGCGATTAACTTGGGAACATATACGTGTAGATTCGCAAAATACGGTGTATATAGATTTAAGAATGTTTTTTCTTAGTCCTTCTCTGCTTATCTGTCGAATAATTCTAGTGTTGAAAATTTTTTTACGACAGTAAATACAATCGCATTTTATCAATTCATGAAATGTTTGCAGATTTAATTTTTTTTTGTAATGAAACGCACTTTTATCAAGAAATATTAAATTGTTGAAAAGTTTTTTGTTGTTGTATTTCTTCTTCTTCAAGTGAAACTTCTATAGCCCCGCTGTCATTCGGATTTTGGATGAAACGGATATGACGATTACTGCACCTGCGACGCATCAACTGCGATCATTGGCCGCTTTGATTATGAAGTCACTTTTAAAGGCTCCTATTGGTTGAGATATAAAACGGAAATTACGATAGGTCTGCGCTCATTGGTCGCTTCGATTATTACCCTACTTTTCAAGTATTGGTTGAGATTGTTTTGGTAAATTTTCGCTTCTACCGCGTGTAAAACTATACTCGATTTTTTTTGTAAATATTTTGTTTTTGAAGTATGTTTAAGTGTTTGTAAGGTAGGTATATTTTTTTTTTGTTACTTATGCACGAGATACATTTTTTTATATCATATCCGTAGATATCTTTGACTAGCATTTTTAAAACATACTTACTTCTGCAAATGTTTAATTTTAAGTTAATTTAAAAAAAAGTTGTTAATCATACGGATTTGTAGAAATCTGTGGCGAAATAAAAAAAAGTAAAAAATTTACATTAAAATAAAACTCTTCTAATCAAAATGTAGAATATTTATCTTGCTCAATTCATACATTATGTAGGTACCAATAAAAAAATTCCAAAACTTTTGTTACAACATGTTTTAGTTTTTGTTGGTAGAAATGCCTTTTTATGACACGAGAAAGTTGCTAATTTTTGCGTGTAAGTTTAAACTAACAAGATCCTGTAAAAGAACATTTTGAGCACTTAGCAAGACAAATCACAACAATGCCATATTCAGTTCTTTGAAAGGTAATACGCTTAATAAGCCCTTGGTATTCATCTATTCAATATTTTTTCATTTTCCGGCAGTGGGTCGAATAACATCAAGGACACCTGACACAATATCGGACATACACATGTGGATAAGGAATGTTTATGAGCAATGTGTAAGACCGGTAAAGGTGACCTCAATGTATATGAGGATTGAGTATTTTTTAATTTTTTAAAATTTAATTTATTTTTTTAATTGTATTAAAGACTGTGTGTGTTTATTTACAATACACTCGTTACACAAATTACACCTTTATGGATAAATAAAAGAAACGTTTAATAGTAACATGAGATACGTACATATTATAGTTGGTAATGAGTGGCACTTAAATTTAAATGCCTCTTGAATTCTTCAATGCTACTGTTAAAGAAGTCAACAGTTTTTGAAGCGTTATTTAACAACGCCATACCTTGTGTCATGCTATGCCGAGCCAGTACGTTCGTTCTGCTATGTGGGATACACAGAAGATCGTGGTACCGTTCTTGGCTGTAGTTGTAAGTTGTAACATATAAATACAATTTATAACATTCCAGGAGGTATGGGCTATCAATTAAATTATTAATGACGATTAAATTATTTTGTACGCCATTACTGCAAGGGCCCCACTCCTCCTAGACTGGAGACTTTGGCAACGCGTTTCTGTGAGCAGATCGTCATGATGCAGGAATCGCGGGTACTCCCCGTGCATTCTCATATACAGGTATCTAAGAAACTTTTTTTGAATCTGTTCCAATTTCTCAATGTATTTTTTCTGGTATGGGGCCCATACAGCAGAGGCGTATTCAATTTTAGACCTTATATGGCCGATAAAAGCGATCCTGATGGTGTCAATAGTTTAATAATATCCACTTCATTTTTTACGAGAATATCTTTAACAATATTAATTCTTACGATAGTATTGCAGACATATGGGAGCGGAGTTCTAAAATGAACCAACTACGTCAAAGATGATTTTGAGATAGGAGCATGCGCATACAAGAACATGACAATATAAATATATATTTTTTTTTTACACGAGCTCCACACAGGACGCCCTGAGGAAAACAATTTCCCTCAGAGCCTATGTCATCTTTGGGGATGCTGTGTGGAGGGTTTTTTTTAAGGAAAGGAAGGAGAGGAGGGTTCTGGGAAGGAAAAGGGTTTAAGGGGTGGGTAGGAATCTGGGGTTCAGTGTGTCTTGGTCATCCGCCTCCAAGACCTAGACAAACCTCACCCCATGAACCCGGGCACCCCTACTAAATCACCAAACGTAGCGAACCACTTGGGGTGACCTATGGCAGAGGTGTAAATATGGAGATATAAATAAATAATGCTAAAATGGTGAACTTCCATGATACTAAATGAGATGAGAGTTTTAAAGATTTTTTACATTAGCCCTACACATTGGAGGCCCTGAAGAAGATAATTCTCCTAAAGGCCTATGTCATATTTGAGGGCGCTGTGTGTGTCTTGTCTTTTTAGGAAAGGACGGAGAGGAAGCTCTGGGAAGGTAAAGGGTGTTAGGAATGAGTAGGAATCTGGGGGTTAGTGTGTCCAGGAGTGGCGAACATATGAATCCATCCCTCCAATTGCGGTTTTTTTTCTTTTGGTTTTTATTAATAAAATTCCTTTATTATTTATTCACAGGTTTTTTACATTTTTAAATTAGGTCCCGTTAAACTGATTGATATCAGTTTGTCAAGGGGTTCTTTTGACATTAACTTTTTTTTAAATTGAGACAAAAAATATAAATTATTTTGGAAAAAAAATGTTAATAAATTTTTATATAAGAAATACAGAACAGAGAAAATGAAAGAAATAAAAAGAAAATAATAATGGAAAAAAAAAACATTAAACGAAAAGCGGAAAAACGGAACACCGTTAGGTGCAAGGCAACGTTCTGAGATACTACGGCTAGAGAAGTCAAAGGGACTCCCTTAACCATTCTATTTCGATCCGGCCCGCCATGTAGCATCCGACGCCATGACCCGGACAAACCTCACGCCAAGAACTCGGGCACCCCTGCCAAGTTACCAAAAGTAGCGAACCTTTTGGGGTGACCTAAGACATAGGTGTTGGTTATCCAATAAATGGTTCCTGTGGCAGCGGTACCCATACCCATCTCCTAGCAACTAGATTTTAAATAATAACAAAAAAATATATATTTTGACTTTGACCACTTTGTAAATAAAACTCCCGCGCATAATAAATTTTACGCATGCCATAAATCCATTTTACCTCTACCTCTGGTGAACCACGTACATAAAAGCAGAAATGTTTACAAAGTACTCTTATGTAGCTCTAAACCAGTGATTCCCAACGTAGGCATTATCATCCACCGTTGTTATTTATGTGCCTTGAGGGCCAAACAAGAATTAAATGTCCTTTGAAGGACGATCTCATATGACTTGGTGAGTAATAGACATACATTGTTCGTGTACCTTATTATAAACCCTGAAGATAAATCAACGCTTTTTATTGAGATTTAGGTATATTTGACGCAATTTAAAGAAGAAATTTCAAAAGATTTCTTGAAAAAAAGTCTTTGGTAAATTTTCCAAATGATAAAAATAAACAGCATATATTGGCATGTTGGGCCAAGGGAAATTTTAAAATACGAGGGGGGGGGGGCGCTGAAGAAATATATATTTGAAAAAAGGGGCAATGGGCCTAAGAAGATTGGGAATCTCTGCTCTAACCGATAGAACAATGGTACAGAATGCAACACTTTACCTTGTTGCTTTGTTTTAACTATCAACACTTTGTATACATTTATTTTCATTACTGAGTAATAAAAAAAGTAGTGACCGACCGAAGGTTCAGTTTCGGTTTCGATGTGTGTCACCCGCCACCATCAGCTGAGTTCGCCGGCCGGTCCGGTGTGATTGTGTTGTAAGTGTACCTATATGTTATTTCTCGCCCATAGTGATTTTTCGATATTTTTTAATGAATACCTTATAAGAGTCCCAGCTGCTCCCGTCTGAAGCTAGTGAGACTATGGCATCCCCAATTGGGGTATGCTGTGGGGCGGGTAGTGGGGAGGGAAAGGAGATGAGGAAGAGGAAGGTGGGAAAGTACCTGGCTATTCAGATCTGGTCACCAAACATGTTAAAAAGCTAAAGCCATTTCAAGCAACGTTTCAATTCTGAATGGTGGTCTTACACTAGGGTTAGATTGAAAGTATCTTCCACGGTGATTAGTTAATTGTTTGTTTTTGGTACTTCTGACTCATGCATTTTATTTGGCATTTATTGAGAATTGAAGTTCTTTCCGTTGAGTTATTCATCCGGATTTATGAATGTTGAGAATTATGTTAAAAAATATTGTTTTTTTTTATTTCATTTAACACGTGTAATAAGAATGCTGTGATTGTAAACACATTTAAAATAAAAATACTTAATTAATTAGATTCTTCCTTTATAATGTAAATGTTGAATACTGTAATTTTTTTGTTAATTTTTGTTTGTTTTATAGCAGTGATATAAAAAATAATTATTATTATTTTTCACATAGGCACTTCAATTATTGCTTTTTAATTTCATTTAACACGTGTTAACTGTCTGTATAAGTGTAAAAAATAAGCCAAATTTCAGTAAACATTAGATTTTTAACATGTCAAAAAAAGTTTCGGTTTCGCTAGAAAGTCCTGTTTCGGTCGAACACAAAAAAAGTAAATATTCACAACAATTAATACTATTTTTTTGTTCAGATAATTCGTCACGTTCCAGAGCAGTACTTGAATCGCCCCTGTAATTCGCCACCGCGATTCAGAATAGAAACGTTGCTTGAAATGGCTTTAGCCGTATTTGGTATCCAGATCTGAATAGCCAGGAACTTTCACCTTAAACCTCACAACATACCATAAGAAATCACAAATATATCACAAGAAGTCACACCAGAAAGGATCTTGTGGTCCCAGGGAGCAATACGGCAAAGTATAAAAAAACATGTACATATCTTGGACCAAAAATATATAATAAAATTCCCCTAGAATTAAATATTAAAGCTTGCAAAATGTCCCACGTCAGTTCAATAATATCAAAATGGTTGATTGGCTTAGGTAGGGTGGAATCTGAAAAACTATTAAATAATGTCACTTAAAATTTTACATGGCCTATTTAGTAGCACATTTAGTAAAAATTTAGTACGTATATTATTTAAATAAAAAATAAAAACATTTTTCTTTTCTTTTTCTTTTTTTGTTACAGAATAAATTTTCAGGCATTTTTATTAATGTATATTTAATTTTTAAAATTAAAATGAACATTTTATTAAAATTTTTTTTTTTTTGCATTCTCACCAAGCATTTGGTTCCTTAGAACGGGCAATCTGCCTAGCTAGGAACTAATATCGACCCACATGACATAATAACACTTGTACACATTTTATAGTTATTTTTCAATGTTATTATTATGTTATTTTTGCCATACAAATGTATCAATTGTAATGTTATAAATAAATAAAATACCACATTTGGGAATGCTACTGGCTCCAGACTGTCGGAAGCAGTTGGAACTCTTGCGTAGTATTCACATTTAACAAAAACCAACTCAAGGGTGAAGGTCAGGCTCAAACTTTGGAGGAAGAACGATTTCCTCAAAAGTTTCAGCTCTGAATGGTTTGGCTTTCACCATGGCAATACTGAAAACTGAAAGTGGTTGTTGCAACATTACCTATCGGATAAACATGGCATCCAATGTGAATAAACCACGCACCTACATAATTACATCGTTACAAAGATGTGGTGGGACATCTAAATAAAAGGTTTCTTTGAGATATCTGCAAACAAATTCGTTATTTTGAATAATGTTGAGTGCTGGTCTGGGTAATTTGATTTTGATGGTAAAAATTATTTGAGGAGAAATATAAAATACGGCATTGAATAAAAAATCCTACTATTTCAAATGTAAAACTGAGGTAACATGTATGCCTCACTATGACACTTAAACAATTTAATAAATATTTTACTGATACCAGTAGAAAAGTGAGATATGAGAATATAATGCCTCAGTGTGGCAATCACTATTATTCTGTATAAAAAATATCTCTAGTAAGGATGTCTCATTTCGCATTCCGATATATTTTTAAAGACAGTTAATATCTTGGGAGGCGGTTATGGGTACCGCCGCACCGGGAACCATTTATTGGATAACCAAAATCTCCCCAAGTGTTTCGCAACATTTGGTGACTTTGCAGGGGTGCCCGGGTTCGTGGTTCATCAATGTCTTGGCAGTAGATGTGTCTGTGTGGCGGGTCGGATCAAGAGAGACTGGTTGAGAAGGTCTTTTGACCTCTCCAACTAGAATTGCTCGATCCATCGCTTGCACTGCAGTTGAAAGGATGGCTTCATTTGTCCGTTTATTCTAGACACACTGACTCCCGGATTCTTAACTACCCTTGACACAGCATCCCCTAAGATGACACAGGCCCTGAGTGAAATTATTTTCCTCAGGGTCTCCTGTGTGGAGCTAATCTAAAAAAAACAATAACGACAAACAAAAAATATCATGATTATTTTCATGTCCTTATTTTTATTTAACAATATTCGAACGTCTCAATTCTAGTGAACTTGACGAAAATAACAATGACATTATGTGTCAGTAGTGTGCTGAGATTTATTTTTATTTTCTTAATTTCAACCATAACTATAGGTATTATAAATAAAAATTATTTTTTTCTGTATTCCCACAAATTTTTCCACGTACTGCCTTTATATGAAATGATGAAGACGTTCTAATTTTACTATGATTTTATATGATTTGATTTCTTTAAAACTCAATGTCTCAAAACTATGTTTTTGTGAGATATTCCACTACAACTCTCAGTCGACCTTACATCACTTATCCATATGCTTCAAAAAATAGTTTTGTTATTTCAAAACCATTGCAGAAAGTTATGGAAGTATGTGTCCATACGGTGATAGATACAATCAACAGTACGTACCTTTCTAAAGGGAACTTGTTAAACGTGTTGCAGGTTAACATTATCATCTACTGTTAGATGTTTTATAATGCGATGATGTAAAGGCATTTACGGAAATTATAATAAGAAATGCTTTTCTCTTAATCGCCACACATTATAGCTCTTATTATCATTTATAACTTTTAAACACATTTGGGCCTCATTCATGCGAGAAATCTTAGCACCCTTGAACGATAATAATAATAAACAGAAACATATTTTTAAATTTTAATTAATTTAAACGTTAACCCTAGATCACTAACCTTCGTCGAATCGACGACGCATGATTTAAAAAACCGCAATAACTTTCGCGCTCGCGACAGTAATTCTTTCATACTCTGGCTAATCTCAATCGGCCCATTACTTCTGCTATTGACGATAGTGCGGACGATGGGGGGAGTCCATGAACGTCAATTCAGCAACCACGGCTAGTCGCGTCGCATCGACGAAGGTTAGTGATAACGTGACTTTTTATTTTTGCTAGTTTTTCACCAAATTTTTATTAGTTTCTGGATTTTCACCAAAACTTTAATTCAAGTCTTTGTTTTTGATATTTGAATTGTTTTTTTTTTTTAATTTAGTTATAACTAATTCAAATACTAACTTTAAAAATGTTACAATTGTTGATTTTGCATGAAAACTATGGTCTCCTTCTTAAGGCTTTTGATTAATAAATTTGATATTTTTGTTTTTCTAAATATGAGAAATAATGCAAATAAACACTGCCCATTATTAATAAAAAAAAATATGTACAAATTTTGTTTTAATAAAATCCTTAAACCCCCTTTATTTAGTACGTAGTCGAAACGACGAAGGTTAGTAATAAGCGTCGAAAAATAAGGTTAGTGATCTAGAGTTTCAATTTCAATCATATTTCTACAGACGTCTAGAAAGGAATGTTATTTTTGATCGAACGATAAAAATTTAATTTTGACTTTAATGTTTTAATTTAGTCATATGTTAGAAACATAATAAAATAACCCTTATTTCTCAAATGAATAGTTAATTGTTTGAATTTGTTTCAACAAAAAAATGCTAAATCTCGTAGTTAAAACATAATTTTTGGAAACCCTAAAAAAATCAACACCTTCCAAAGAATTCATAATCATCATCATACAGTATTATTAGCCTAAAGACCGTACTTTTGCAACTCTGACGCCGCGTCTTACATAAACCGTTTTTGGACGTAGAGCTTGTATACAATCTACCCTTGTAAAAGAACCCAAATAAAGCAAGAAGACAAGATGTCGTTACTTACGTTAACATCTGGCATGAGGTAATCGTACATCCCCCGGCAGGCGTAAGTACTACTCGACTCGTAATTTCGAGAATATGGAGAGATTTTGTAATATATATATTTTTTTTAAATTTATTAATTTTACATTATTTGTGGATTTTTCGACCACCATGCTAGGCTGATGCCCGTGTTATGGTGGTCAATTGACGATACTATGATTATTATTGTAACTGGCGGATGTGAATAACAATATCATGCGTCAATGTATTATATACGACGTCGTTGCCTATCGCGGTTACTTTATCCCGGTGACTAGCTGTCACTGGATCACAGTGGATCCGAGTAACCGGCTACTTTTGGAACCACTTCCTATCGGATTTATAAAATGGTCACCAAAACTCAAACTAGGCGAAGCCGAATCAAAAGCCGCCCGCAGGCTCTAGCAGTTAAAAACCTGCGGAGCAGTTAAAAACCGTAGGTATCATAAACCCAGCAATGACTGGCTATAAAATTGTTTATAAAATTGACAACATTTGGATTTGTTCCTGAAGTCCTGGGAAGACCCAAAACTTATAGAGCACGCCTAATTACAGAGGCAATTGAAATTCATAAAAATCCTATTAATATTAATAGAGACGACAGAGCTAAGCTCAATAGTTCTTGGTATCCGGTAATTAACGGCTACACTAAAGCTAAATGCAGAAAACTATCTTGAAGTATACTGTAATGCCAGCTCGCAGTGGAGTGGAGCTGGCAACACGGTATTGCTTCGAAGTACTTAAGCACACATTTCACCACTAACATTTACACACCTGCCCTGATGATGAACACTGTAACCCTGTCCGAAACGTTGGCTAAAGGAGGAGGTAGCGCAATACAGCGTAACACCCCAAAAACAAATAACAAAAATTGAATATGTATAATAATATCATTGAAGAAGAAGATAATAATAATAATCTAAACGAAAATATGATAGAGAACAAGACACAGAAAAGATAATGATCGCAACTGATTGGAATAACATTCAAAAGTTATAAAAAGAGAGTTTTTCTTATGAAAATTGAATATATAATAATGTTCACGGACTTGGATGAAAATGACATTGCTGAAAGTACTTGTCTTGGCCTCGAAATTTCAGGCATACGAGCTGTTCGGAATCGCTCTAGTAATTTTACTACTTTAGCAATGTCATTTCTATCCAAGTCCATGAATATTGTTCACCAAGTGCGTCTATCGTAATTGGGACTATGTCGGAAAATAGTTGACAAATGTACCTAATTTTTTTAGTAAACCGTGATAAAAATGTAACAAATTATCAATAACGTTTTTTATTTGATAATCCATATTGATCGCAAGATATGTAAGTATACGAGTATAACAGCGCAATCGGAATTCAACTTTTTTTTTGGAACCTGTCACAGACAATATTTTATTACACCTCGAATGAGCTGTTGAAACTCATTATGTGAGACGTGAAAAAACGTATTTCGCCCTAGAAGAATACTTGAACCGTATTCATAAGTCAACCATTCCTACTTATAAGTCAATCAATGCACAGTGGGTCAGATTGCGAGATTTGAAACCCGAAAAGTCACGATGATGAAAATAAGACTCCAACAGTTCAAAGTTTAACACGTGTTAGTAACCTAATAGTATGAAATTTGTTACTTTTGGATAGAAATTTTAGCCCTCTTGTTTAGGAGTCGAGGAAATTCCTGATAATAAAAATAATTCGTTTTTCCGGGATTAACGGATAATTCTAGTTGGTAATTACTACGATATTAAATTAAAAAATATTGGTGTTGTAGGTTCAAAAAGCTAACAAGTAGATTATTTTTTATACTTTTGAATGTACCTATAACTTTGTGGTTATCCATTATAGATAAATGAAACAATTTTACTTTATTTAAACCACTTATATATTTGAGTAAAACCGGTTTCGGAATGACCGTTCCTTCTTCAGGGCAAACGTATACAGATTTTATAGCCCAATCATGGATATGTTCCTCTACCCACCCACTCTTCATTAATACCTAGCAACGGCTCCACCCCTACCATAATAATACATTGTTCTCATCCATTATTTTATAACTGTCAAATCAGTCTAAGTTTGCCCTGAAGAAGGACCGGTTGTTCCGTAACCGGTCGGCTTTACTCAAAAAAAATAAGTGGTTCAAAGTAAAATTGTTTCTTTATTTTTTTTATTTTAACTTTGTGAGTAAAACCTCAAATTGCAATATTTAAATAAATGAAGACAATGTAAGCGAAACTCAATCGAAAATCTGGAAACAGAAAAATCAGAAAAACATATTGACACCTCTGGGACTCAATTTCATATCGACACCGTGGTGCAGTGGTTAGCGCGTTTGCCCGGAAAGCAAGAGGTCCTGGGTTCGAGTCCCAGAGGTGTCAATATGTTTTTCTGATTTTTCTGTTTCCAGATTTTCGATTGAGTTTCGCTTACATTGTCTTCATTTATTTAAAATTGTTTCATTTATCTAGATTATTTTTTCTCCACAGTACACTTGGTGCGCATTCAAAGTATTCGCTGAGATACCTTAAGCATTCAAATTATTTGCTGAGACACCTAACCGGTGAACTTGATAGAGGTCAATGTGTTATGTTGGGGATAGAAAGGACGGGGAGAGAAAGGGGGGTAGGTAATTTTTTTATAATTTATCAAGTTTAATGGGATCTTCGCTTACCACAACTCACCATTTACATAACATTGAAAAAAAAATGAAGCAAATAACAGTTTTTTCCAGGAATGTTATCTACGAGTAATATTTTCTATTTTTCTACGTAATTATGAGACGATGAGGGGGGGGAGCACCCTTACATCCGCCCTTGGGGAGTATTATCGAATTAAAATGTTTTTCTACGAGAAACTGTTAACATGAAAATCTCCCAAATTATGGCTGCATTTAAGCAGGAATTTTCCTCTAAACCAAATTGGTAGAATGCAAAAACTAGTTTCTGTTTCGTTTGGTATTATGTTTTCTGGACAACGGAAAAATCAGAAAAGACGGGCACATCTAGGACCCTGGACCTGCGCCTTACCGGGACCAACTCTACCAACTGCGTTAATGGTCATATTTAACTGTAGCATACTTCTACTAAGAACTGTTAACAATATCGCAAAGCCATATTCAAAGAAATACATTGTTTCTCCCTGAATCATCTTTCCCGTGCGTCTCCGTTCCTAGCTAGCTTTACAAATTATAGCCTTTATATTTATTTATTTTTTTTATTTTTTTTATTTCTATATATTACGGTTTTTACCTTATTATAAACACTTTTACATAATATATTTTGAAAACATTTTTACATATTACTATTACATTTCATTATGTTGGGTGCAAGGTTGGTTTGGAAGGTGAAACTGTTGGTTGATAATATTGTATGTTTCGTGAAAACCTCACTAGGAGAACCTGTGCTGAGGTGTTTACGTGTTTATGATTAAGTGTGACAAGTACAAGTATTTACGTGTTGTAGTAGAAATTTAGTCTTTTTTTACATTTTAATGGTAATTGTACATTGATTATTTAGAAGAAAAATAAATAAATTTAGGTGTAAGGTATATATATTATGTACAATGAATAGTTGGTTAATTCTTGAAAGACATGATTATTTATTTTACACTTTTTATAGTTTGGTTGTTTGGTTAGGGATTAAAGTATTTTGAATAAAGTGAATATCTTGATTTTTGATCCAGGCTATGATATGTTTTTTGTAAATGTTTGTAGACGGCCGACGGTCGGCGTAGCGCAGCGGTAAGGCACTTGACTCGCTTCCGAAGGTCGCGGAATCGAATCCCGACGTGGCAAATAAATTTTATTTGATTAATTTGTGTATTACAGAATTGAAACGTTGCCTGAAATGGCTTTAGCCGTGTTTGGTGACCAGATCTGAATTGGCAGATACTTCTCCACCTTCCTTTTCCCTATCTCCTTCCCTCCCGGCTACCTTTAGCTTCACAACATACCCCAATTGGGTATGGCTTAGTCTCACTGGCTCCAGACGGGAGCAGTTGGGACTCTTGTGCGGTATTCATGTAAAAAAAAGATGTATTTGCAGTTAGTAGTTGTTTCAGGGTAATGGGCATATAATTAAAAATTTTGATTCGTATGGGCGTATTATTCTGATGTTAGAGCTATATTATTGTAAAGATTCATTAAAATCCATTCAGTAATTTTTGCTTCAAAGAGTAACAAACACACATGCATCTAGATAGTGTCGTGGGTAAATTTTATTTTTAATATGCGACATCTATTGACTTTTCTGCAAGTCAACGTTAAATATTTGTTATATTCTTAACTTAACCAGAGCCCAACCTCAAATTGTAATATTTAATTAAATTAAGACAATATTAGCCAAACCCGATCGAAAATCTGAAAATCTCAGATGTGCCCACATCTTTATCTGAATTTTCTGTTTTCAGATTAACTTAAAAATAAAAATAATAGGTAGTTTGACTTAAAAAATAACGTTCGACCGAAAAGATTTCATTTGTTCCAAAATTCATTATCTTGCCCACTGTGCGACCGACGACGGTTCATAACGTTACTTGTGGCGAAAGTGATACAGTATTTGGGCATCGGAAATGACGGACGCACTATAAATTATAATTAACTCAATTGCGACACCGTTTAGCTTTTTTACCTCGCGTGCTTCGCCTCACAATTAACCGCGGCTCATCATTACGTGTCCGGTGTCCGTGTCCGTGTCCGGTGGGTCCCGATACTAATTTCAATTGATCAATCGGATATTATCGATCGCTTTCTTTTGCAGAGCATAACTATACTTAATTCAATTGATTTCTATTATTTTAAAGTTTTTAAGAGTAATATAAACGCTAGAAATATTTCGAATCTCATGCCTACAAAATTTTGAAATCGAGCGTCTTTTTGGACGAGGCTAGTAAGCGAAAAAGTGGTTTTTATTTATTTTGTACATAATTTTATAAGAACAAAAAAAAGTTAGAATATGGAAAACCTCAAAAATAGTCTTAACCATAAAAGGGGTATTTTTAAAAAATTGTTTCTTGTATTACTTCATAGTTAAGTCATGAAAAAACATTATTTTTGGTGGTTTACGCTTGTATTTTTTGTTAAGTAAATAATAATTTTATTGCAATTCCAATACATAGAAAAGCTAGCTAAAGGTTAGATTTATCCGTAGCATATTTTTTGATGTTCATACTGTAAGCCGATTCGTCGTAAGGATTAATCAAAATAGTATCTAAATAGGATTTCACGTATATATTCATCTTAAAGGTAAAGTCAAATATAAACTAAGGAAATGGCTATTAGATAGGGGTGATTTATATTGATGCCTTACCGAAGTCCTTGTATTCTTTATTGAAAATCACTTTAGAAAGACGTGGTAAATTCATTACAATTTTTGTAATACCTCTTGTACATATGAAACTATAAATTTACTTGTGATTATATTCATTTGTTCATACTAAATCCATTTGTACTTTTTTATTATATATCTAAGGCTTATAGTGCTATTTACATGTGTATACTATTTCCGTAATTTTAATAATTTATTTAATTGATATTTGGCATCAAAATTATAAAATTATATATATATATATATATACATATATATATGTACAATGTTTGAAATGTACCAATTTTGTCATTATGAACCTGCTGAGAAACTGTAGGTATAAGTAGTTTAGCGGGTTTAAATGTAAATAAAAAAATAAAAAATATTAATCAGTATACGTTTGCCCTGAAGAAGGAACGGTCGTTCCGAAACCGGTCGGCTTTACTCAATTATGCAAAGTGGTTCAAACAAAGTAACATTGTTTCATTTATTTTAAACATAATCATTTCAACGTTTATCGAAAGACAACAACAACGTCTTTTTAGGCGGTAATTTACTATACAGGGTGTTAAGTGATGTGACCTACTTTAACCAGTAATTCCTGACATTATTTTGAGTAAAAAACTGATTAAAAAATTAAATTTCAGTCTCCTGTGATTTTTTTAGATGACTTTTAAAAAAAAATTTATAATCAAAATCACACCAAAAAATTACTCCGCTTGTCGTCACTGATTAGCACAACCTCTTATCCCACCAGAACTGTCCAACACCTACTATTTTTTATGTTTTTGTAGAAAAAAAAATCAAATGTGTCACCGGACACCAAAATTTAATTCACATTTTTTACTCCAAATAATGTCAGGAATCACTGGTTAAAGTAAGTCAAATACGTCCCTTAACATCCTTTATATAAATGCTATTTTTCAAGTATGTAATAATAGACGATTTAGTTTGTACAGATTGATCACAATTTTTGTTTGAATAAATAAATTTGAAACGTAAAAAACTTTAGGTTGAACCACAATATTTGCTATGAAATGAAATATCAAAATATACGTTTATTACGATTTTAAAAATCAAACAAAAAAGAAAACGGCTCTGTGGAAGTAATTTAATCTTAATTTTCAAAAATTAGCGGGTTGTAAGATGCCCTCAAATAAAAAAAAAACAAAGTGTGCAATTTACTTTTACAATTTACAATTTTTGTGCGTTTATACGTATATTTCCTGCTTAAATATAGAAAATAAAGTGATAGATTTGTGATAACGAGATGGATGTTCAGTCGTTTATCGCCAAAGCTGAAAGGGCAGTAAATGCAATAATTAAGGTACTGCTTGATCCTACTAATAAATTCAATAAAGACCAAATTTCAAAAATCACTCCTATATCTGGTGAAAATGGTATGTCGGCAGCGGTAGCTGCTAAAACTGGCACCTTGGAAGGTGAACTACTAGCGTACAAAGAAATGCAAAAAAACACTCCACTTCTAAACCCCTCACCCGTAAACAATGTGACCGACATCTGTAAGATGCTAACTGAGATGGAGGAAAGGAAGTCAAGATCTAAAAACATCATTCTATTTAACATCCCCGAGAGCAATTCCCAGTCAACTGCAACGAGAATCACTGATGACATACAAAAGGTTTCATCTTCTCTGGAGGGTTTCGAAAACACCTTTAATCCCAATGATATTAAAATCCACCGATTAGGAATCAAGAAACCTGACCAAACTAGGCCCATTAAAATCGAATTTAAAGATTCAACAACTTCCAAATCTATTCTGATGAACAGAACAAAGTTGAAGAACAAACAAACATTCAAGCAGCAAACGACCTCACCAGTATCCAAAGAAATGAACTGGCTATTTTACGCAGTAAACTTGAATCTAGATTAAAAAACGGCGAAACCAATATTACCTTTAAATATGTCAACTCAACACCAAAAATTGTGAATGCTCTATCAAAAAACTATCAAAATCCTACATTCTGAACCTTTATTATCAAAATGTACGTGGGCTTCGAACAAAACTAGATTACTTCAGAATTTGCATACCATCAATAAATTGTGAAGACGTGGTACTGACTGAAACATGGTTAGATCCTTCCATCAATTATGTTTTAATTTTAATTTATATACCCGTATGTTTTAATTTATATATTTGTACAGAACACTTGAGTTCTTAACACTTAATTTTTATTATAGATTTTTGTATTTCAAAATTTGAATTTTTATTTTTATTTCTACTTTTCCTTAAAATATGAATATTTTTTTCTTTTTATTTCTCACTGACTTTTAAGTATTTCTTAATTTTTATTTAATGTGTTTAATCATCTGTTATAATAAAATAGTATGTATTAAATCGTATTTAAAATATTAAATGTACGACTACCACAACACGGGCATTAGCCTAGTAGCCAAAAAAAAAAAACAAATATCTGTAACTAATAAAAATTTTATGAAATAAAAAAATAAAAAATAATAATTCACACGCGGTAGAAGTGAAACATTCAGAAAACTAAAAGTAGACAAGAGTGGGGAGGGTGTGTCAATTATTTCAACTTTTCAATTCAGAAATGCCCGGGGTCTCAAAAGTTGCGACTTACAAATAAAATGAGAACTGCTTTACAATTATGTTTTTTTAAATGGTTATCAGCCCGCTAAAATGCATTTAAAATCAGAAAACAAACTTAAAACATTTAAAAAAAAACGTTTGCGTTTGTTTGTTATTAAAAAGTTCGTATAGCTGACAAAATTAAAAAAAAAAAACATATTTTCGGAGTAAAAGTAAGTCAACGCGAATACTGAACTTATCCAGAAAAAGTGTTATTTTCCCCTTTTATATTTTTAACAAACACATATTTTTTAACAACAATATCGGCGACACCCGGAAGCGCAGACCCACATAGTAAAAACAGCAGATAGCACATCTACTTGTGTCGCTATATTTCGTTACATCGAGTTTCAAATCACAACGGTGCTAAAAAAGTTTTCACTTTATAAAAAAACGAGTGTGCTTTAGACCACACGACTG
Source organism: Limnephilus marmoratus (assembly GCA_917880885.1). NCBI lineage: Eukaryota > Metazoa > Arthropoda > Insecta > Trichoptera > Limnephilidae > Limnephilus > Limnephilus marmoratus. The sequence continues at coordinate 22,224,794 of OU862914.1, read as the reverse complement.
AAGTAAAACTTCACTAACTTATATCTCCCTCTCAACTTACGTTCGCCTCGCCCTACCGTTCACCTCGCCCGATCACAATTTTCATAACGCTCTCGTCACGCATTCACCAGCTTACTCCCCAAGTCCAGCGTGCGTAAAGAATTTTTACTTCAAAAACTACAATTTTGTCATCTGAACCATAAAATGAAAAATCAGTGTACCGAAGCTGCAAAAATGCTGGCGTTACGAAATTTGTGCAACTGTAATTTACCGGCCATTGCAACTTTTTTCAGCTGGAAACTTCATGTTAGTTCATAGTTGAATACCGGATTTAAAGTGAAAAAAAACAAGAAAACAAACAAAAAAACACATTGTTTGTTCTTCCAATTTAATAAATTTTGTAATTATTTTTTTTATTGTTGATAAAAAAAAGTTTTAAAAATAGTGATTTTAAACTCGAGCTAAACCGGGTAGAAAATATCAGTTATATCATTATTGTGTAAGGACAAAACTTCAGTTCGGCTTACAAAGGCTGATCGATCCTGCCCATTACGTGATTGTTTGAAAAACGGTTACGAAGTTCCACTTTCCGTGCTTCGAATCTATACATAAGTAATTACCTGTGTAGCCTACTCAACTGTCCTATATTTCCTTCACTCATCGCTTATCACTCGGCTCCGGTCCAATAGGTCACAAATTCAATTCTGACGATGAAAGTAAAATAACGAAATAAGATCTGATAAAAATAAAAATACAGGTATATAAATTTTTTTAAATTTTATTTTTTTAAACTTTATGAGTAAAATCTCAAATAATAATATTTAATTAAATGAAGACAATATTAGCGAAACTCAATCGAAATCTGGAGACAGAAAAATGGGTTCCGGATCTCAGTTGGTAGAGCACTTGCCATGTAAGCAAAGGATCCTGGGTTCGAGTCCCAATGGAGCTAATATCTTTTTCTGATTTTTCTGTCTCCAGATTTTCGATTGAGTTTCGCTAATATTGTCTTCATTTAATTAAATAAAAAATTTTAATAACATTTTTTGTTTTTTTCGTTATTTTTTTTTGGGGTGTCACACGTTATTTGTTGTTGGGGGGGGACATCTACCGGATCTGCCGGATCTGCCCTGATGATGGACACTGCAACGATGTCCGAAACGTTGGCTAAAGAAGGAGATAGCGCAACACGGCATAACATCCCAAAAACAAATAACGAAAATGCTTTTGGCCGTGAAAATCTTAAAACTTATCGAACATTTTTTGTAACTATTTAAATAATATCATATTAAATTCTGTCAACATTCATGTCCTGTAAAATACCATAATATGTGACCATTAGCACATTTAGACCACGGGTCCAAAAAAGGTATTTCTAATTTTCTCTTATTTATTAAATCATAACGAAAATTTTCTCTGAAATAATAAGATTTTTAAAAAGGTTCTTAAATATCCAACAACTTTGTCATTAACCATATATTTTATTTGTAAACATATATTTCAGATGAGGAATATACAATGTGTCAAAAGAAACGTCACTACCTCAAAGACAATATTTTCTCCCAGGGCCTCCTGTGTAGTTTCAACAACAAGTGTGTAAAGAACAATGTTGTTAAAACTAAGATATTTATTTATGTTAATGCCGTGTTTAGCAGATTTTCTAACTAACTCGAGAACAATGCAAATGACGACCGGCATAGTCCAACGGTAAGGCAACGTTGACTAGCACTCCGAAGGTCGCGGGATCGAATCCCGGCGTGGCACATAAATTTTATTTGATTAATTTGTTATATTTCACAATTTATTCATTTAAAATAATATATAGTATATTTGCGGCAAGTTTCAGAGTGGAAGATACTCTCAGTATCGCCCTGGTATAAGACCACCATTCAGAACTGAAACGTTGCTTGAAATGGCTTTAGCCGTGTTTGGTAACCAGATCTGAATAGCCAGGTACTTCCCCAACTTCCTCTTCCCTATGTCCTTCCCCTCCCCACTACCTTCAGCCTCACAACATACCCCAATTGTGTATAACATAGTCCCACTGGCTCCAAACGGGAGCTGTTGGGACTCTTGTGCGGTATTCATGTAAAAAAAAAACAATAAAATATATAAAAACTTAATTTGGGAAGCGGGTATAGATACCAGAGCCCCGGGAACCATTTATATAACCTCTGCCGTAGGTCACCCGTTTGATGACTTATAAAGGGTGCCCGGGTTCATGGGGTGAGGTTTGTCTAGGTCTCGGTGGTGCATGCGTTTGCCCACCTACTGCGTGGTGGGCTGGATCGGGATTGAGGGAGACCTAACCTAGATTAACCCGGCCGGAATCTCTCGACCCATCGCCTTACACTGCAGAAGAAGGGGTGTATTCATACACCAGTCACTCCTGGACACATTGACCCCAGATCCCTATTTACCCCTCTTTTTTCTTATCAGAACTTCCTCTCCCTCCTTTCTCTTAAAAGTCTGTGAAGAGTCAACATCTCCAAAGATGATATAGGCCCTGAGGGATTTTTTTTCCTCGCGGCTTTCTGTGTGGAGCCAGTGTTAAAAAAAACTCGGATATTTTGCTAAAACTAGGTACATAATATTACAAAAACTTACTCAATAACTACATAATTACAAAAAATTATGGCAAATATCCACAATAACTACATAATTACAAAAAATTATGGCAAATATCCACAATAACTACATAATTACAAAAAATTATGGCAAATATCCACAATAACTACATAATTACAAAAAATTATGGCAAATATCCACAATAACTACATAATTACAAAAAATTATGGCAAATATCCACAATAACTAGATAATTACAAAATTTTACATGCAAATAACACATGATAAATAGCGAGCAAGAAACACAAGAGACGCAAAGAGATAAATAAAATAATTAGCCCTATCTTAATTGTTTCGTATTTTAAGACGCATGAAAAGCAAAACATATTTTTTTAAATTGTATAAATTATCGAAAAGAATGTCTTCTTCAGCACATCAAGTGTTTTGTTATTATTTTAAAGAAAAACTACGTATAATAATAATAATAATGGTATATTTAGAAATTTCAAAATTCAAAGTATGAAAGGGGATGAGGTTTATAAATATTTGGGATACCCGCAATCGAATAGATTAGATCACACTAGTATTAAAAATGATATTAGGATTAAATTTCAAACTAGGATCAGAAAAATTTTAAAATGCAATCTATCTGCTAAAAATTTAGTAAAAGCAATAAATACTTGGGCAATACCTCTACTAACGTACTCATTTGGCATAATTAAATGGTCCAATACAGATTTAGATAGTTTAGAACGATTAATTAGAACTACGTTAACAAAATTTAATTGCCATCATCCAAATTCAGCTATAGAACGAATTAATTTACCTAGAAATTTAGGAGGTAGAGGTGTAGTCAAAATAACATCTTTGAAACACAATCAGGTAGAAATGCTTAGAAATTTTTTCCATGGGAAAGCTAATAGCTCAGAAATGCACAAAATAATTTGCAAGGCAGATAGAAATATTACACCTTTAAATTTATATGACGAGAATGCCAACATTCTTATAAATACTAACCAGGAATTATTAGATTCCTGGTCAAATAAAATTATTCACGCAAAACACTTCAATTATCTCAACCAAACGTATGTTGACAAACTTTCGTCAAACAAATGGTTGAGTATTGGAGAGTTGAGCGCAGAAATAGAAGGATTTATGCTTGCCATTCAAGATAGAGTCATTAATACTAAAAATTATAGAAAGCATATAATCAAAGATATAAATCAAATTGATGATTTATGTAGAAAATGTTTGGCTTTTCCCGAAACTATAGAACATATTATATCGGGATGTTCTATATTAGCGCCTTCCGAGTATACATTTAGGCACAATCAGGTTTTAAAAATAATTCACCAAAGTTTGGTAATTAAACATAACTTGATTGATTGCCGTAATGTAGTAACTTATTATGAATATGAACCAAATTCATTTATAGAAAATGAATTTTATAAAATATATTATGATAAAACTATACTAACAGACAGAACAATTAGTCATAATAGACCTGATATAGTTTTACATGACAAAATTAAAAAAATAACTTATATCATTGATGTAGCTATTCCAAATTCCTGTAATATTCAAAAAACTGTTTCTGAAAAAATTAGAAAATACACAGATTTAGGAAATGAGATTAAAAGAATTTGGCATTCTCGGACTATAAAAATATTACCATTTGTTATTTCGGCCACTGGCATAATACCTAGGAATCTGATTCAAAATTTAAGCATATTAGATTTGTCAAAGAATTTGTATATAAAAATGCAAAAAGCAGTAATTTTAAATACATGTAGGATTACAAAAGATTTTTTAAATATTTATATTGAGGGATCAGTAGGATTTATAGGTTCAATTAGAAATGCCACAGAGCCGAACCCTCTAATATGAAAATATCTGGAGTCGGTGAATTATATTCCCATTTGGTCTCTAGTAGGTTGACATGTTGTTCTTGTATTGTTTTGTATTTATAATACTTATATAGTGCAATTGCATAACGTGGATTCACTAGATGATCATTTGGGGAAGTGTATGAAAGGGTTTAGTTTTTCCTTCTTTTTTTTTTTTTTTTTTTTTTGGGGGAAAATTTAACCCGGACATTTAAATCTGGTGCGTAAAATAATTGGACAATTTATAGAGCGCCGTTTTTGTGAAAAATCACCTCAAGGGCGCTTTACAATTTATCATTAATCTTAGGCTCTATCTAATTTTATTATTTACAAAAAGATACAGAAACATACTTACCTGCAGGACACTTCCGATAAAACACACTTAATTAAAAAGTTTATGCTTGGGGAGGATACGAATTTGCGCGTGGAGGACATTATATTTAAAACACTGGACATTGCATGACTTTACCCTTGCTACCCTCATCACTGTTGGTTCTACGTTTATATTTATAATAAGATTAATGGCAAAGTTGAGTTAATGTTTATTTTGAAAGTCTGGAGAATTTTAAGAATTTGCTTTATTTTTACACACTTGGTAAATTACAATGTTGCGAGCCGTGATGGCGATGGTGAAAGGTTTTATTTTATTTATTTATTTTTTAAAGTTATGGATACGACTGTCTGAAAAGATGAGTTTTAAGTTTAGCTCTAAATTCCGCTGAATTTGTGATCATTCTTAACTTTTGTGGCAGTCCATTCCAGGCTTTAGGTCCTGACACTCCGAAAGCACGATCACCGAATTTAGTATCTGGTGTGCGCTTTGGTTATTCCTTCAACCTTCCGATCGCTGATGTCGTTGCTGACCTGAGGGTTGATTGTCGAGAGTTGGAATTTTCTGGAATGCACATTTCCGATAAGTAAGTCGGAGCCATTCCGTTGAGGGACTTGAATACCATCCAGCAGAGCTTAAACTGGATTCTCTCAGGACACTTGAGCCAGTGAAGATTTTTGAGATGCTCAGAAATGGTTGTATCATTATTCTACGTCTAACAGTTGATATGTTGCAAGTGAGAAATCCACGAGACAGAAAAAAAAGATACCTATGTCTACTTTCCTACGCGTGGCTAAACAGAATAAATCATTTATCAATCACACCGACGCTACGCTAAAGCGACGAATGTCATAGTAATATAACTTGGCAAACAAACCTGATGAAATAATAATTAATAGAAAAGTTAAGTTTGCTACTAACAGATAATTTGGCAATAGCCGCGGCACGTGAGATAATTTTAAACCTCATTTCACGTCCATGAAGGTCAGGTCAAAAATTATGCAAAACAACAGGCGATACTGTTTTTTGTAAAGCGGTTACCTCATATACATTATGTCCACAGGCATCTAACTAGACCGTAAGTGACACATGATATTGCAAAGTTTTGGAACAAAACCTAATGCGTAAGAGATAATGATGCGTTGGATTTTTATGAATATTGAAACTGCGTCATTATTGTTAAATTTGTATTTTACGTTCATTTGATTTAATTTTGTCGAAGACTGTAGTCATGACTTTCGTGAGTGCTTAGACCAGCGATCGGGAACCTGTTTAATGATGAAACATATAGATGTGTTCTCATGTAAATATCATACAAAACATTTCTTTAAAAGGGTACGTTGTGAGATTGAATGGAGTTGGGAAGGAAAGGAAACGAAGTAGAGGAAGGTTAGGAAGTACTTGGTTATTTAGATCTGGTCACCAAACACAGTTAAAGCCATTTTAAGCAATGTTTCGATTCTTAAAGGTGGTCTTACATGACGGCGGTACTAAGAGTATCTTCCATTCTGTAATGTCCGTCTGAGCCAGTTGTGGCAGAGCTAATCCAGATGCGGACTTACAGATGTGGAAGCCGAAGTATTATAGTGGGTAGTACACTAAATGAAGAGCGTAACAGTATTCTGTACTAGTATTTATTAGGGAGCTGCCTTAAGCCAAAAGAGGACGCATCGCCTTATATAGATTCACGCAAGCATGCTATCTCGCTTGCACTCATACAATTCACACAGACATTACACATTCTCTAACTTGCCGCAAATTACTACTCGTACATATTATTCTGTATTAATTTAAAATACCACAAAATTATTTATTTGCGCACGAATTTGAACCCACAAGCTCTGGATTCGTAATCGACTACGTCGTAGTTCGCTCGACGACGGGGGTCATCAGTTTATTGAAGTGTATAAAAAATATTGAATTTTCCTAATATACGAGGCATGTTTAGAAAGTAAGTGAACTGTATTTTTTTTTTAGAAAAAGTTTTTTAGATTAAAAAAATAGAGGATATTTTTGATTCACTTGTAGACTATTTTTTCAAATAGTCGCCAACCCGTTCAATACCTGTTGTGAGCCGTGGCACAAGTTTCTTTATGCCCTCCTCGAAGAATTCTCCCGCCAGTTCCTTCCCCCACTTCAGGACCACTCTCTGCACCTACTAGTCGGTTGAAAATTTATTTTCATCTATATATGCCTTCAGGAAGATGAAAAGATGATAATCTGAAGACGCCGTCAGGGGAATACGGGGGTGGTTCAAAACATCCCAACCAAATGAGTCCAAAAGCGAATAGCTAAGGCTGTTTGAGGGTGAACGTTTTCGTTAAACAAGCACGTTTCTCTGGTCAGCATTCCCCTCCTTTAGTTTTCAATGCTCCTTTTGAGTTTTTTAGGATATCACAATATTTTTGTGCATTGATGGTCTCAACCTGAGGCAGAAATTCGACCAAAATGATGCCTTTTCGGTCCCAAAACACTGAGGTCATGATTTTTAGCCCAAAATTGTGGTTTTCAATTTTTTGACAAATGGGGAATTGGTGTAACACCACTTTGAAGACTGTTTATTTCTCAGGCGTGTAATGAGTCACCCACTATCATCTCCAGTCACAATAGAGTTCAGAAATCCTCACCTTTTTTCTTGTGGGTGTTTTTCCTTCCGTGAGTAAAAAGCGGATCACAGCAATTGGCGGGATTTTTTGCCGACATCTTTCATGCAACTGGACACTACAACGTGAGTTTACGTACTACAGTGTTTTTGCGATGCTCGATCTGGTCAGGAGACCTATTTCTACCACTCAGTGTTGCCAAACTTCAAAAAACTAAAAACCACCGCCCGTTATGGTCACAGTAATAATAATAATAATAATAATAAATTTGGACAACTTATATAGCGCTGTTTTTGCGAAAAATCGCCTTAAGAGCGCTGTACAAATTAGCATGGATTTTTCATTAGAATTTACTTAAATTAGGAGGCTCGATAACAACTCGTCTTGCAGCTATCAAGCGCATGGATTATTGGAGTTCTAGCCCCCCGATAAATTAAATAAAATATCTTTTTATACACGTATTTCAATTTACTTAACTATGTAGGGGGCTAGATAACCACTCGTCTTGTAGCTATCAAGCGCATGGATTGTTGGAATTCTAGCCCCCCAATAAATCAATCAAAATATCTTTTTATATGTACGTATTTTAATTTACTTAACTGTGTAAGAGGTTAGATAACAACTCGTCTTGCAGCTATCAAGCGCATGGATTATTGGAATTCTTGCCCCGCAATAATACATTTACCTTTATTATGTATTTAGTAATCTACTTAACATCGTAAGTCTAGCTTAATCTAACTTAATCTACTTAATCTAACCTAACCTAACTTAATCTTACTCACACATACTCAAAACCCATATTTAATAAATCTGCAGTCCATATCAACAATTGCAAAGAAACCATAAAAATAACATGTAATCAACGCTAACGAAAATGTATATACTCGTAATACACTGTAATAATTGTCACTGTGAACTGTTTATTATTATCGATTGTTGTTTTAAACACTATCTCTTAGGTATTTTAATTTGTCATCATCACTTCATACGTACGGCACTGGTAGAAACCGAAGGGCGCGGGATCAGTCTTCAGAGTAACAATATCTGAGGAAGTAGAGAAGTCATCGGACTGAGGATCAGTCCGATGACTTCCTAGTCCATGTGCTTAGGGGCGGGGAGCAGGCGCGGGCGGTTGGCAGCGGGGGCAGCTAGGGATGTAGAGATAGCAGAGGTCATCAGTTTGTTCTCTTCTCTGGTGCGTTTCTTAGAAGGCCGCTTCGCTAGACCACACAGCGAACGGGTCATACGGTCCACAGTCGTAAATACAGCGACGTAGCGGCGAGCAGCGGGGGTTGCAGTAAAGGTGCGTGTGCGCAGGGGTACGGCTATGACACCCAACGACCGAACAAATGACCACATCTGGTAAATGTTCGCTACCCATCCTGGGTTTTAAACACTTCGCATCTAATGAATCACTATAACAATCTGCACATATTCTTAAAACTCGTTATACGTCCATACTGCTTACGATAAAATTATTTTGAGTTCACATATGTAACGTACACAGAGTAATAAACATTATTTGACATTTTAAGGTCTCAAAATGTTAATTATCCCTCTTATTTAATAAGGGATAACGAGACCGGCCAGAATGCGTCAGGCTGCTCCTAGCGCCTGACGCTCTATTCTCTATATAGTAAACTTACTTTCTGAACATGCTAAATATACTAAAAGTTGTACGCATTACTTACCGAAATAGTAATTCAAAGGAACTAAAAGTAATTTGCTTAACTAAGTAATATCATAATATGAGAACATTCCAATACCTGCCATTGCCATTACTTTGTTAGTTGCACGGAAATGTTTTAAGTCTGTGAAGCAGTTTCCTTGAGTTACATTACCTGAGTGCCTTTACAACAAATAATCTACAATGTTGCGAGCCGACGTGAAGTTAAAGGCAGGTTGAACCAGTGGAATTTAATGGTTTCGATGAGAGTTTAGTTCTTACCTTTCCCATGTCCAGGAAAGTAATTAACTTACTTGTTGTAGTTCGATACATGACTACTCGAGTATTTAAGAGAGACAGGTAGATTGTAGGGCATAAAAACCATTGTCATGGAAAGATTCACTCTCTAGTAGCTTACTACTTACTACTTGGTACTATGGATCGATCATCTGTACTTGTTTATGACAATAAATGTAATACATGAAATACGCGCCTCATTTCATCTGGATTATTCCTGTAATACATATATAAAACTTGTAAAAGCCAAAAGAGTGACAAGTTAAGATAAAACTGTTAATTACAAAAAACGAGTATGCTTTAGATCACACGACTGAAGTAAAACTGGGGTGACCTATGACCCTGGGGTGATCTACGACCGTGGGTGACCTACGACCGTGGGGTGACCATCCTTATCCTTATCCTTATCCTTATCCTTATCCTTATCCTTATCCTTATCCTTATCCTTATCCTAATCCTAATCCTTATCCTTATCCTTATCCTTATCCTTATCCTTATCCTTATCCTTATCCTTATCCTTATCCTTATCCTTATCCTTATCCTTATCCTTATCCTTATCCTTATCCTTATCCTTATCCTTATCCTTATCCTTATCCTTATCCTTATCCTTATCCTTATCCTTATCCTTATCCTTATCCTTATCCTTATCCTTATCCTTATCCTTATCCTTATCCTTATCCTTATCCTTATCCTTATCCTTATCCTTATCCTTATCCTTATCCTTATCCTTATCCTTATCCTTATCCTTATCCTTATCCTTATCCTTATCCTTATCCTTATCCTTATCCTTATCCTTATCCTTATCCTTATCCTTATCCTTATCCTTATCCTTATCCTTATCCTTATCCTTATCCTTATCCTTATCCTTATCCTTATCCTTATCCTTATCCTTATCCTTATCCTTATCCTTATCCTTATCCTTATCCTTATCCTTATCCTTATCCTTATCCTTATCCTTATCCTTATCCTTATCCTTATCCTTATCCTTATCCTTATCCTTATCCTTATCCTTATCCTTATCCTTATCCTTATCCTTATCCTTATCCTTATCCTTATCCTTATCCTTATCCTTATCCTTATCCTTATCCTTATCCTTATCCTTATCCTTATCCTTATCCTTATCCTTATCCTTATCCTTATCCTTATCCTTATCCTTATCCTTATCCTTATCCTTATCCTTATCCTTATCCTTATCCTTATCCTTATCCTTATCCTTATCCTTATCCTTATCCTTATCCTTATCCTTATCCTTATCCTTATCCTTATCCTTATCCTTATCCTTATCCTTATCCTTATCCTTATCCTTATCCTTATCCTTATCCTTATCCTTATCCTTATCCTTATCCTTATCCTTATCCTTATCCTTATCCTTATCCTTATCCTTATCCTTATCCTTATCCTTATCCTTATCCTTATCCTTATCCTTATCCTTATCCTTATCCTTATCCTTATAATAGGAAAAGTCACGGTCCCTCGCAAGTTCTCCTTCGGTCTAGCGGTATAAAACGCCTGACGAACCCTAGCGTTCAGACATTCAGCAGACCAAAAGACCAAGTCCAAAAAGAAGAGAAAAAAAAAGTCAAATTAATATACAATCTTCAAACCACTCCAATATGAACAGGCACAGAAAACACAAAAGAAGGCGACTCCGAAAAAGAAAACAAAAAAACTAATAAGATGATCAAATGTATAGGAAAAGGTGCACTCGAATTCGACGAAAAAATCATCAAAAATTAAAAATATTATTACGCGTGACAGCTGTTTCGCCTTCGGAATACATAATCAAACCGTGGTAATGCCATTTATAGACGATATTTTTATGTTTTTTCTATGTAGTATTTATATACATATCTATAGTATTCGTAATGAATTATTGAATGAAGGTGATTTTTCACAAAAACGGCGCCCCACAAATTATCCAACTATTATTATTACTATTAGAAAATAAATAAAAATTTGGAGTTCCACAAATTAAACTTGAAAACAATAAATAACAGTTTTATTTGTTTGGAATGTTTGTGGTGTCTCGGGAAGACGTGAAAATAATAAATTAATCAAATAGAAGAGGTTGTGTGAAGGAGTTGGAATAGCGGAAGAGTATGCAAGTATGGAGTATTATTTTTTTACATGATTTGTTTGCACCTGTTTATGCAGATAAGTTTTATAATTATGGCTTTATTTAATCATAATAATTGAAGACGATTGTTGCCAGATGAAACCAATCCCGTGAACAAAAGTCACAATAAATTGTTATTTATTTTTGTAATCGTGACATTTTTTGAAATGGAATGACAAATTTGCTTAAAAAAGAAAAATTCGAGATGTTTACTGAAAAATTACTAATATATGTGTCACTTAGCATGTGCAAGATAATATTTACTGGTAATAGAGGCGTACCATTAGGTGGAGTTGGTAGATTGTATCTGTTCTTCAACACTATGTAATGTACCTACGTGACACATAAGATCGTAAAAAGAATTGTGGTTTCTTGTGCAGAGTGCAAAAATATGACTATTCCGGTGAAGTCATCTAGGTTAGGTGAGTTTCAGTTACAAAATAGCCTATACTTGTTATAAAGTCCGACTTCTCTGAAAGTATCTTTTCCCGATATGACACGACCGGATTTCCCATTTAATTTGTTAAGAAATCTAATGATGTTCAAATATCGTAAAATTTTATTTAGAGATGTATATATTTGCAAACGATTTGTAATAAATTTTATAATTATAATATTCGATGACCCCAATGGAAGAGCCGAAAGGTACTTTGCTCTGGACTAAGAGGTCAAGGGTTCAAACCCGTATTTTTTTCTCTTTCACTGTAATGGTCTAAAGTGCATTTGTGCAGAGAACTGCCATAAAAAGATTTAAAAAAAATAAGACAACTTTCTATTGAAATGTCATACTTTAAGGAGCACATTTTTCGATTCCCTTGTTAAAACACTCACCCTTCCGTATTAATACTGTCCGAGAGCGAGTCCGAAATGAATCCCATATCTAATATGCAGTGGCGGCTCGTGACTTTTGGGTGTGCTAGAGTGCTGAAATTCAAAAAAAAAATGGCATTATGAAGTTGTTGTAGCCGAAAAAAAATATATATTTTTTTTTTTTGAAAATCAGTTTTTTGTATAAAAAATTTCAGAAAGTTTCAGTTTGGCGGTGTGCCGCACCGATTTCCTGAAAAATCTTCATACAAAACACCGATTTTTGAAAAAAAAAAAAAACATTTTTCGCATACGACAATATCCACGATGCCATTTTTTTAAATATTAGCACCCTAGCACACAAAAAGTCACGAGCCGCCACTGCTAATATGTGCGTTATATGTAAATAAATTTAGCTACTTTGGAATTTTCTGTTCTAAGAAATAGTTCATTCAAAACATTATAGTGGCGCTGCATCGGTGAACCGTGTCCGCTTGCAAACCCCTTGAGAGTATGGCTTCCCGGGTGGGCAGCGGCTATAAGATTTGTTAACACCAAATTTTTGGGTAGGAATCTGAGGTTCAGTGTGTCCAGGAGTGACGGACGTATAAATCCATTCCTCCCACTGGTGTGCAAGGCGATGTTCCGAGGGAGTACGGCTGGAGAAGTCAAATGGACTACTTCAACCATTATCTCCCGATCCGAACTTCCATGCAGCTGGTAAGCTGCTGGCAGACGCATCCGCCGCCAAGACCCGGACAAACCTCATCCCGTGAAACCGGGCACCCCGACAAACTCACCTAACGTAGTGAACCACTTGGGGTGACCAATGGCAGAGGTGTTTGTTATCCAATAAATGGTTCCCGGGGCGGCGGAACCCGTACCCGCCTCCCAAAATGCTATTTGGTAAGAACCAATTTTTTTTTTCGTTTTAAGTTATTTAAATAGGTTAAATATTACTGAAGATGATTCTTTTTATATTTAAAAAATAACAAATATTTCACATCACAAAGTATCTGCTTCATACGAGCAATTAAAAAGAACGGTTTATTGCGTAAATCGTGAATTTTGTATTTAAATCAATATTTTGTTTTTCTTTACCCTTTATCCACATAATATATATAGGGTGTTAAGGGACATAAATAATTATTTTAACCAGTGATTCATGACATTGTTTGGAGTAAAAAGAACAAATTAAATTTAGGTTTGGAGTAAAAAGTACAAACAAATTAAATTTTTGATATTTCGTCACTGGTCACTCTGTCGAGTAACCGCCCAAGCTCTCACGTCGATCCTAGCTGTTCAATACCTCCGAATTTCATAATGTTTATGTTTAATAAAAAAACACCACAAACGTCACCGGAGATCAAAATATCATGTATCTTTTTGAACTCCAAATAATGTTACAAACAACTGGTTAAAGTAAATAAGTACCTACATTCCTTATATATTTTATTATTATCAGATGATTAAAAGCATGCTAAATTACTTATTATTTAATATTTTAAAAATATAAATATACACAATGAAACTTCTCAGGTTATGATCATTATGATATTAAACTTTGTAACATAATCATTACACCAACTACACAATTGATCAACTTTTTTTATCCGGCGAAGCTTGTGAAATCGATTTTGGAGTTTTTTTTGGTTGAGACATTCGAGCGTCCAAAAGTTCATGAATTGCTCATCTTTTTATAGTTATTCCATCGTAGACTTTTGACTGCTTCTCTGTAAAATGGTGTCTCTCTTTTGATTCCAATTTTATCGTCATAAAACTGCTTAATAAGTTAAAGATACGTTGGTTTTAAGGGGGTTTTGGTCTCTAGTTTCTAGTCATTTGGTGACATCGTCTTGGTCGCTCAGTTGCCATCTTCTGTCTTGTAGAGATGTATTAAATCATGCTTAAAGTTACATAACGAATTGTGAATCCACGCTTTACTTAAATTTGGTGAAATTCCCCATCAAGTTTTTTTTTTCGGTGCATTACAGATTGATGTAACCCTATTTCAATACACATATGACATATACGTAATTTTAAATGAATTTTCTTTACAATAATTGATATTTTAGATTTCTTGCCTAAAATTATTCTTGAAAACTTCAAGGCCAATTTTGAAAATGCCAAGATACCTAGAGATATCATTTAGCAGCACCATACCTCTTGTCATGCTATGCTGGGCCAGAACGTATGTTCTGCCATGTGGAGTACAGAGCAAGTCGTGGAAACGACCCTGGCGGTAGTTGTTCGGTTCGTGTATATATATATATATATATTATATCCCTCGACAAGACAGAGGTGGCCACCGAGCGTCCGAGACCACCCGACGTTACCAAATGACTGGAGATTAGAGAGATTGCGGTAAAACAGGCATTTTTTGACAGGCTAAGACTTAGCGTTCGTGAAAAAAATTTCACTACTCGATAGTTTACCCGGAGAGGTGGTGTAATACTCCTTCAAATTTTAGTGTGCAGAAGTTTTTTACTCAAGAAGGACTCGATATTAATTATTGACATAAGAATGGTCATCTGAATAGAGATTTTTCAGGTGTTTACAAAAATGTTCAGTTGATTCTATTTTTTTTGTTTCGCGTTTGCAGAAATCTCTTTAATATCTTAAGTTTTTAGCATACTATATGGCGTAAATGAGTCTATGAAAAATAATATCAATAAAAATCTGCCTCATTTAATCATTTAAAAATGCTAATGTTATCACAAAGTACAGTTGTCGGTTTTGAAACCATGGACCTGTTAAGAGGAAGCCCGGTAGCCGAGAAATTTGAATAATAAGTATTTAACCGAACTGTCGCCCCTTTTCCAAGAATATTGAATGAAAGGGACAACTGTACCTCAGACTGATAGATAATACCTAAATAAAATCAGCAAAATTAAGGTTTTGTATTTCCCATTTTTCTCCTTCAAAACTGCACCGATTTTTTACTAACTGTTTTAGAAGAAAATACCCCACGTCTTTGTGTTTTGTTTTTTAAAACAATACTGTCTAGTTTGTACAATGCATGTCTGTTGATGGTGCTCAAACCAGGAAATTTTTTATAATTTTTGGATGGTTCTTACAACTATAAGAAGAAACTTATCAAAAAAAGAAAAACACACCGACACGCTTAATGGCCAATATGTAGATGTAGGTACCTATACTATATTAACGAAATATTTACAGTATTGTCAAAATTCAGAGAGGAAATCGGCGAAAAGGTTTCTACAAA
Organism: Limnephilus marmoratus; assembly: GCA_917880885.1. Lineage (NCBI taxonomy): Eukaryota > Metazoa > Arthropoda > Insecta > Trichoptera > Limnephilidae > Limnephilus > Limnephilus marmoratus. The sequence continues at coordinate 22,209,315 of OU862914.1, read as the reverse complement.
CAAAACGCCGCCGCCCAGGTCCACATTTAATACAAAGTTTTCCCAAGGTCAAGGCCTATAAGGATTGATCAAAGATAATTAAAATCCAGTTACAAGAAGGATTTTTTAGTACACATATATTTAAAAGTAATAATAAATACTTGAATATGGTTAATTGATAATAAGTAGTTTCAGTTTAGTTGTAAGAAAGAAAGTCTGTACTGTGATGATAACATGCTGGCTACCAGATACTATGTAGCTGGTACCCGGAATGCATTGAAATGCATTCAAAGAATTCTGCATGTCTTTTCCCGTGCGTCCCCGTTCCCTTCTACCTTCCCCGCCTTCCCTATCCCTCGTCTCTTCCCTCTCCACGAACCTCACCTTCCCCCTGCCCTTCCTCTCTGCCGCTAAAATATATGAAATCACACATTTTCATTTATACAAATTTAATAACGCCAGAGCTTACCATTATATACAGCCTATGTTGCTCACTGATAATGTAGCTTTCTATTGGTGAAAGAATTTTTTAAATCGGTGTAGTGGTTTAGGCATGAAAGCGTAACAAACAAACACACGCAATTTCGCATTTATAATTTTTAGTATGGTAGTATAGATAGTATGGATTGCTTACATAATTTTTAATACACAATATTACTTTTTTAACTAACATTAATATACGGTATTATGTTTCTTAATCGATGATAACTCGTGTTCAGGGCAACTGGAAAAATTTTAACAAAAAAAAAATTGTTGATGAATATCTAAAAATTGTCAAAATAAAATAATCTTATTATGTAACAATAGTTAACTTCTTCAATACTATGACAACACTCTGAACGCCTGTATTTTTCTCTTTTCTTTTCATTTATTTATTTACTTCTTTCTTTCGTACCTTTTATATTTCTTTTGTTTAACTTTCATTTCCAATTATCCACATTTTTTTATTTTATTTTCTTAGATTATTAAAATTAAATTAAATTCCTTTTTTGTAAAGGTTTAATTTTAATATGTAGGGGGACTGGGTATGATTATTTGTCGCAGTCTCGCCTAAACAATTTAGCTTATAAATACCAATAAAATGAAACTACCTAATTTAAAAACGCGCCCTTGAGGCGATTTTTCACAAAAACGGCGCTATATAAATACATATACACGATTACAATTAAGAAAGGGACGCTCAGATGGCTTGGCTATGTAGAGCGAATGAACGAGGAAAGGAGTGCAAGGAGTATATATGATGCAAATGTGAATGCTAGAAGAAGTCAGGGACGCCCGAGGAAGACAGATTTTATGAAGTCGAAATAAGTAGCGTTTTGAATTTTTTCTCAAGTTAACTTTAATTGGGGGGGGGGGGGGGGGGGGTGACTTCCGCCCCGGGTGCCACCCATGCTAGCTACGCCACTGAATGTGACGAATGTGAACAAGGTAAGGAGTGTGTTCCAAGATGGAGTTGTTTGGCGGATGGTCCTCTCTGTCTACCTCGGCGAGTAGTTATATAGAGAGTCCGGGTATAACTTTAATAAATAACTTTTTCGAAATTACAACTTTTAAGGGGACTTTTTTGGTAAAAAGATAAAATTAGTCCGGCGTGTGCGGCCACATTATTATTTTCCGGTGTTACGATACGGGCCACAATCGCGCCCGGAAAGCTCACAGCAAATTTATCGGGTAAGTTTGTACCTCACACAGGTGTATGTCTTTTTGTAAAAAAAGTTAAATTAAGTTCAGTCGCGGCTCGACAATCCACATTTTAAATACACCTCTATATTGGTTATGTTGTATAACTTTGCAATAACTAAATTGTAATTGCAAAGTTATACAAAGTTATAAATAATCTTTCCATTGTGTATATAAGAAATTAATAATTTTATTTCTAAATATTTAAATTTTCATATTATTCCCAAATATTGTAAATATACCTTTATATTGGTTATTTTTTATCTCTTTGCAAAAACAAAAACTGTTCTAAAATTTAGATTAAATAATCTTTCCAATGTATGTGTTGGAAATTAATAATTTCGTTTTTAAATATTTAAATTTTGGTATTGAAAATGTATATTGTTGCTACTGCTACTGAACCGGTATAGGTTTTGGAAATACGTCCCACCGGACACCCTGTATATCTTCTAGTTTTTACATTTATTCAGTTATTTTCCGGCAATCTTTTCGCCTTAATAAAATATCAACAAATTGTTAATTTACTGAGTTATCAATAAGAGTTACAACATATCCCGCTTTATAAATGCATTAGTTTATTAAATTATTTAAAATGCAAATCACTGTGCGATTTGACTGCGTATCCCACATATTACTGTGCATAATATTAAATCTTATAAAATAGAGAGTCGTAGTATGTTAAAACCTAATGTTCTATTTTTCACACGTATTTTGTTGCAAAACTGAATTCCAAAATGACATTTTTCAATCAACACTTGTTTATAGAGGCACATATTTTATGGGTGTAATAACATTGCGATATTTTCGATGCCACAGATAAACATAACAAAAACGTGACACACATGGAAGCTTAGAAAGACTGAAACAAAAATTAAATTGTTCGGATGTACTCTTAGAATATTGTTAAAATGTTTTTCTTATAATTCATTACTAAATTTCTCCTCCAAAAAATGTAATTAAATGTGGAATCATGAAACAATAGGTATTCCGTTAAGGTATAGCGGTAAGGCTCTTTGATTCGCAATCCGAAGGCCGCGGGATCGAATCCCGGATTGGCAAATAAATTTAATTTGATTAATTTGTGTTTTTTCACAAATTATTCATTTAAAATAATATATAGTATATTTGCGGCACGTTCCAGAATGGAAGATACTATCAGCATCGCCCTGGTGTAAGACCACCGTTCAGAATTCAAACGTTGCTTTAAATGGCTTCAGGCGTGTTTTGTGACCTAATCTGAATAGCCAGGTACTTCCCCACGTTCCTCTTCCCATCTCCTCCCCCTCCCACTACCTTCAGCCTCACAACATACAACAATTGTGGATGCTACAGTCTCACTGGCTCCAGACGGGAGCAGTTGGGACTCTTGTGCGGTATTCATATAAAAATATAGTAAAAAAAACATATCACGGTGGCACACTGTGTTGACGCTGTTCTGTTCTAACCAGACTAACACATAGTTATAAAATCTCTTTGTATTCAGTCGTATTTGATATTTCAATAATGCCATTATAACCTAAGGAAAACTCACACAAAATATAATCTAACGCCTTTAAATAATATTTATGAGACTATAGGCACGTATATAGCACGGATGGCTAAATGAAAAAAAAAACACAACACAGTTTTTTGTATTTCTTAACATCTTTTGTAACTATTTTAAAAGAGGTCGCCTCGTGTTAGAGAGATAATCTTGTGTTTTTTATTACTTGCTCGTCTCTTTTTATAAATTTATTAGTTCTTTCGAAACTTCGATGTAAAACTGCATTTTTATTATCCATGGGGTAACTGATTTTGCCGCATCTTCAAATTCTAGGAAACGTGCATTTTTTTAAGCTTGTAAATTGGGAGGTTCTTAATACCAGATAATATCATTATCTTCGACGGGTATATATTCTCTTTTGATTATTTAACATGTTTAATATATTTAATATGTTTTTTTTATTGATTATGTACATTTTATAATATTAAATGTTAAAATAAAACATATTCACAATAAAGTAAAATCATAATAGTTTTTTTAGATTGGGACACAGGAGGCCCTGACAAAAATACGGGAAAAGATTAGTCGAAGGATAATGTCGTTATTTCTGAAATTTCGACCTCCACAACACGGGCATGTGCCTCAAATTATGTAATTACAAAGCAAGAATAAAGAAAAAAATGTTGAAAAGTGGGATTTACAAAAATACTTTTAAAAAAGAGGTCTTAGTAGCCGAATTAGTTAAGGTGGTTAAGGTTAAGGTGTTCATCCCGGTAAAACGAGAGATTCTGGGTTAGAAATCCAATGGCGACCGTTTGCTGGTGATTGAGGTGTTTATTGCAGTGGCTCCGCACAGCAAAATAATTTCCCACAGGGCCTATGTCATCTTTGGGGATGGTGTGTGGAGGGTTTTTTTTAAGAAAAGGAAGAAGAGGATGTTCTGGGAAGGAAATAAGCATCAGTAGTGGGTAGGAATCTGGGGGTCAGTTTACCCAGGAGAGACAGGCGGCTATTCAGATCTGGTCACCAAACACGGCTAAAGCCATTTCAAGCAACGTTGCAATTCTGAATGGTGGTCTTACACCAGGGCGATACTGAGAGTATCTTTCACTTTGGAACGTGCGCAAATGTACCTTATATATATTTTTTTTTAAATTAATTACATGTGAAATAACACAAATTAATCAAATAAAATTAATTTGCGAACGCCGGGATTTGAATCCGCGACCTTCGCATTGCTTCTCGAGGGCCTTATCCCTCAATCATGGAGGCCGTCAAACCTACATTTAATGTAATCAATCAATACTAAACATTACACATATGTTATTTTTATTTTTTTGAACTCTTAAAACTCATGTTTTTTATATATGTAAATAAAACTTATTAATCTAAGAATTATTAAGTTTTGCAAACATTCTAGTTTTTATTGTTGTTTCAATTATTTAGAAATTCAAAGAAAAGAATAATTTTTTCAAATTTGATTTACTTTAAAGTAAAAAAAAAACATTTTAATTCTGCGCAGGAATACGATAACAATATAGGTATATTAAAACAATTTTTAACTTTTTCTACATTTTTATTACCAAATGTTAGCGGTTTCAACCTATCACGGCCTCTTCAATATCACGGCCTCTTCAACAACCTATCACGGCCTCTTCAACTGGTATAATTTTAAGGGGGTTTCAGGAGCGGTGAACGATGATTTAATTAAAATTATAGGGTTTTCCCCAAAGATATTGAAATATAAGTAGATGTGCCATCTGCTGTTTTTACTATGTGGGACTGCGCTTCCGGGTGTCGCCGATATTGTTTACCAATTAACAAATAAACTGAAAGAACAAATAATTAACGAATAAACCAAATGAACGTTAAACTAAATGAACGAATTCTTTCCTTATTCAAAATATATTGTTAACCAATATTAATGCACATTTTCAAAAAATTAACGAAATTAACGAAATGAACAAATTCTTTTCGTATGAAAACTACGCTAATTAGCGCGTAGTCCGGCGACAGTTGCGCGGACACCATAGCATATCTCTTCTGTATTTGAATATCTTTGGTTTTCCCATAATAAATACTATCTGCGTTTTACAGCTGAATTTTTAATTATTTAGTTATTACCAAATTAATCGTTAAATATGCGTTAATCCTGGTAATAACCAAATAGTTGGAAAACTCCAGACTGGAGACTGATGCAATAGGCAATATATATGTTATTATAAAATTATTCATGAAAGACTCAACGCCTGTCATTTATTTCTACTACAACTGCTCTTTATGCTATGACTATTGCAGATATCTTAAATTCAGGCGTGGTATTGTTTTCTCACGTATTATTATTATTTTTAGATCTATTAGATCATTTTCGTTGAAATTTGACGAACTCTAAGTAGTGTTCTTGAAGTCTTTGGCATTCTTCGATGTATATATGTAGGGAAATGCAACAGTCGGACAAAGGAAGTTTATGAAAGTTCCATTCCAATTGCGTTGTTTCTTCTCGGGAGGTTGTAGCATGTTATTCCATAGGGCGTTAGCAGCTGAAACCAAACAATTATTTCTTTAAAACTTCATTTGCAGTAACCGTGAGAATTTCGATAGACATTCTGTTGGTTTTTTTAAATTTATCTATAAAAGAGTATGTGTACATTGGGTTTTTTTATGCCTGTCTCACTAGGATGTACCTGTGTCGAGACAGGTGTACAAGTATATAAATGAATAACGTATTTACAAGAGTATTTAAGGTAAAATACATATTAATTTGAATCGAAATTAAAACAGAAAAGTGATTAGAAGGGTGGGTAAATCATTTTTTTTTATTTATTTATTTATTCTTAGTACATTTACATTACAAAAGTATAATATATTGTCCTCCACACTAGGAGTTCACCAGTGTTGTAGAGGAGATTTATCAGTTGTAAATTATGAATTATAAATTGTGAATAGTAATACAAAAAGAGTAACAATAAAAATTAAAATATAAAATCGACTTCAATTCGACAAAAATTATAAATTAAAAGTTAAAAAGATTGTAGCCAGTTTCTTATGTTTTTTTTTGTATTCAATAATATTAGTTGTTTTATATTATGTAGGAAGAGAATTGTATAGTTTTATAGCCTGGTATCTGTAGTGTTTTTGTCCAAAGGATGTGTTTGTTTTTGGTATTTGTAGTTGGTGAGCATGTCTTGTTCTAGTATTGCGAGAATTTTGTGAAGTGTTAAATGTGGATAAGTTCTTGTAAAGGAAAGTAAGTATTTGTTTTGAATATAATTTTTGAATTTTCAGCACTGGGAATTTTTCGAATATGATTGAAGTGGGTGTTAGTATTGGTAACTTAAGTACGAGTATTACTTTTATTAGGGTTTTCTGAGCTTTAAACACTGTATTAAAATATTTTTTACAGGCTTAGCCCCAGGCAATAATGCCGTATTCCATTATGGATTGTGCAAGTGCGAGGTATATATTTTTTATATCACATATGTTTAAAATATTTCGCAAGTTTTTAAAAAAGTAAATCAACTTGTTTAGTTTTCCTATTACCAAATCTATATGTTTATCCCATTTTATATAACGGTCGAAGTATATACCAAGATATTTAATATTTTCCGTTTGTGTAATTGGGGGACAATTGCATGGGGTGTGTGTTGATATATCAATGGTTGATTGACAGGAATGTATTTTAAAGTGGATGTTATTGAAGGGTTGGCCTCTCGAATTTATGCTGAAAGTTATGAATTTTGTTTAAAGGGAGTTATCTTATAATTGTTGGAGGAGATGAAATAAAGAAGTAAATTCTGTCTAATCTATTCACGGAGTTAAATTTGACAGGATTCTATTATTTTCATTTATTTTATATGGGTTAGGTCATATGTGAATAGTTATTTCTGTCTATGTGTGATTTATTTTACAGATATTTGTAATAGTGTGGCGTCCAATACTAATAATCCATTTTTTTAAATATATTGTTTGAATTTTGTCAAGTAGTCAGTTTGTCTACATATCTACATTATTTGTTACATATCTTTAAAACTTATGCCTTAAATCCAACGGTTTTGAATTGATTTACGTTTAGGAAGCATCTTGGATTAATCCTAAAGAGTCAAACTTATGGACAACAAAAACCTTACTTAAAACAAAATGGCTATTGCAACATTTCTTCATACGCTTTCAAACAGAGTCGTACTTAATTTAAAAAAAAAACGGTTATATGCCATATATGTTATATTATCAGATTTAATTTTGAATAAGCAAACTGTGTAAAGCATTTTTTTAACCTACTTATATTCGCGCATTGGTCTCTCAGACAAATTAATAAATCGTTATTTTCTCAAAAATTAACAACAATGAGACTTTGAGGTTTTTAGTAGCTTCTTAATTTGTTAGAAAAATGAAATAATTTAACTTTGAATAAAACACTTATATGTTGCGCAAATCCGACCGGTTTCGGAACAAACGTTCCTTCGTCAGGTAAAGCTTATACTAATTTGACAGGTTCCAACAATGTTTTATAAAAATTAATTAATTTAATTTAATTTATTAAATTAAAATTAAAATTTAAATTAAATTAATTTTTTTACTTTATGTAAATTTAATTTTTAATTTTTTTTTACGCACCAGATTTAAATGTCCGGGTTAAATTTTCCCCAAAAAAAAAAAAAAAGGAAAAACTAAATCCTTTCACACACTTCCCCAAATGATCATCTAGTCAACCGCAAGTCGTTTTAATTTAATTTTTGATTTATGTAATTTTTTTTATTTATTTATTTATTTTTTTATTTTTACGCACCAGATTTAAATGTCCGGGTTAAATTTTCCCCACAGGAAAAACTAAACCCTTTCACACACTTCCCCAAATGATCATCTAGTCAACCCACGCTATGCAATTGCACTATATAAGTATTATAAATGCAAAATAATACAAGAACAACATGTCAACCTACTAGAGACCAAATGGGAATATAATTCACTGACTCCAGATATTTTCATATCAGAGGGTTCGGCTCTGTGGCATTTCTAATTGAACCTATAAATCCTACTGATCCCTCAATATAAATATTTAAAAAAGGAAATAATTTATTATTTTATTTTTTTTATTATTTATTTTATTATTTTTTATTTTTTTTTTATTAAATTTTTATTTTTTCTTTATTTTTTTTTCTTAATTTGTTGTTAGGCATTGTTAGTGCGGCGCGCGCATTGGTGCTGAGTGGTTGTGTGACATTTATTTACCGCTATCGGTATTTTAGGTAAGTAACAATTACTACCAAAAAATCTTAATAAAATTGGCCTGAAATCTTGGCCTGAGAGACCGAGTGCTTAGTATTTCAAAAGTATATTATGGTATTTCTTACCCCAAGCCAGTCCTTTTTGACTAAAATGAAAACAATCGGTAGAAAGCAGTGAGAAGTCAATCTGTCCATCAGGTTTGTGAGGTAAGGCGATGTCGAGGTCAAATGGTTGGAGCACCACGGCAAAGTCTTCTTTATCATGGAGTTCAGGGGCATTTTCCATCTGCAAATAAATTCTCCATAGGAGACAAATACTAGCAAACTAGAATTCCGATTTTGTCGAAATACAACGCTCGCGAACGGCCTTTTTTAGAACAAAATAGGTACCCTTCTGTTAGCCGACGATGCGACGTACGGTTTCGACACCTACTATCGCTCACAACAAGGTTTCGGTACAGTGCGTTCTGATAAAAAATTTTAAATAATCTCTGTAGAGTCATGTATAATTTATCAAATATTTGTATGTTCTTCGTTTACAATTTGTTCTAAAATCTTCTGTTTGATAGACCATACGTATAATAAGTATTTGTTGAGGTATTCCACATTTTTATTTTGACGATCAACACAAACAGTTTCATGAACTTTGGTATAAGTTTTAACATATATACCGGTGTCGGGTAACTCGTAGAACAAGGTAAAAACTGGTGAATATAGGTACAGCAAATTCAGAGTGGATTTTGTAGTATACCTTTTTTGATTTGAGATTTCGTTTTCGAGTAAATGGATTCCAATTTTATAATGCATTTTAGCGGGATTGCCGAAAAAAAATACCAAAATCATTAGTCGCGTAGTTTTGACTTTAGATACATTATGTTATTTCTGAAAAATATCAAAATTTAGGCACTTGTTTTCGTTTTCGCGTACAAAAAAATAATAAACTTCTTTCGAAATAAAACCACTTGCAAAGTCTATAAATTATATTAAATATCTCCTTAACTATACGTAGAAATTCACAAATATCACAGTTAGAGTAAGTAAATTTTGTTGTATTGACTGGTAAGTAAAATTACTAAAAATAAAATCCGTTCACATATCTAGCCTAGCCGTGGTTAATATATTTTATATATCTCAGAAACGTTTTGACATACAACGGTTACATCACGCTCAAATTATTGCAAATTTAATTTGCTCTAAATGCGGTTTTCATGGGTTCAGTGAACACTCCATAGTTTAAGGCGATCCAGTAGTCCAGGAAAAAATCGAAATCGGAAGTCATGCCCTTTTATGGGAGGAGTTTAAAAATTCTTGAGAAAAAGCGTTTTGAAAAGTTTTTCTTTTTTTTTTTTTTTACAGTATATACCGCACAAGAATCTCAACTGCTCCCGTCTGGAGCCAGTGAGACTATGGCATCCCCAGTTGGGGTGTGTTGTGAGGCTGAAGGTAGTGGGGAGGGGAAGGAGGTGGGGAAGAGGAAGGTTGGGAAGTACCTGGCTATTCAGATCTGGTCACTAAACACGGCTAAAGCCATTTTCAAGCAACGTTTCAATTCTGAATGGTGGTCTTACACCAGGGCGATACTAATAGTATCTTCCACTCTGGAACATGCCGCAAATATACTATATATTATTTTAAATGAATTAATTGTGAAATAACACAAATTAATCAAATAAAATTTATTTTGCGCATGCCGGGTTCGAACCCGCGACCTCCGGAATGTGAGTCAAGAGTCTTAGCCACTGGACTACGGAGGTCGTCAAAGTTGGAAAAGGTATTTGAGGATTTTGGATTAGGGTTAGGTTGATTTCGTAAAGGCCTATAAAAACATTAACTCATTCTTTTACTTTTATTGTAATGAAACAGAATTTTAAAATTGATTTCACGGAACAAAGCGACGCGTAGCGTAAAATGACTAATTAAATAGCCTTTTGGAAAAATTACAGCGCATGAGAACAATAATTTGAAAAGAGAATTAATGTAAAGGATGTTAGAACATAACACGTTATATGTATTTTTGCCTGAGTTGTTAGCCTGTATTTGTTTGAAATAAATATGGCTTAGGTTTTTACACAGAATATTTGTTTTATTAATACAAACATACGAGACATGATAAACGTAAAATAACTTATTCCATTATTATTACTTTTGTTTCTAATGGTGCGTATAGACATGCGATCCGAACAGCGAATTGTTAATTGTTTATATATTTTTTACATTATCTCCACACAGGAGGCTCTGAGGAAAAAAATCCCTATGACCTATGACATCTTTGGGGATGCTGTGTGGAGGGTGTTTTTAGGTAAAGTAAGGAGAGGAAGTTCTGGGAAGGAAAAAGGTATGAGGGTGGGTAGAAATCTGGAGGTCAATGTCACCAAACATAGCGTTACACTTCGGGTGGCCTATGGCAGTGGTGTTGGTTATCCAATAAATGGTTCGCCGGGCGGCGGTACACCCGAATTGAATTGTTTCTTCACGTGGTATTATTGTTTACATTTAAATTTTAAACCTCACTAGGATAAACCTATGTTAATAATTTTATAATAAAATAAAAAATAAAAAAACACAAAATAATGTTTCATCTTAATACCAATGATTGGCGAGCGATATGCTGAAATAGGCCAAGCCAAATAACGCCGGCGCTTTTATAGCTAAATCTGTCGGCCCATCATTTTACAAATACTTTCTTACAAATAATGGGTACCTCCTGAGCTGAAAGAAACTAAAACATTATATTGGAGAAAACCTGTAGGGTGACCATCTGTTGATATTTGATTTTAAATAATATATTTTGATTTTTTCGTTATTTGTTTTTGGGGTGTTATGGCGTGTTGCGCTACCTCCTTCTTTAGCCAACGCTGTCCGAAACGCATAATATTTTTAAACAGGCTAAAGAAGGAGGTAGCGCAACACGGCATAACACCCCAAAAACAAATAACGAAAATATTTTTGGCCGTGAAAGTCTTAACCCGTTTAATCACAGGAGACCCAAGTTGTACCAAAACATCATATGCCGTTATAATAACAGGAGACCCAAATTGTCCCAGAGCGACAGTGCATTATTAAAAGTTAGATATCTCTCTTTCTGTAATGTGAATATTTGTGATTTCTTTTATGTTAGAAACGGAAAGAAATAATGCTTTCCATTATCTTAGAATTATATGAGCTAGGTTGTTCAGATATTTTACAAACCTGATCAAAAGTGATGGTTTGATTTTGCGCCTATTTGTGACGTAACCCACATTTAATTTTAAAATAAAATTGTATGAAAGTGATAAAAAGTGAGGTGACAGTTTTATTACAAATTTTGTTAAGAAAAGGAATCTGAATTTAATATTAGAAGTTTATTCTATTTTAATTACTTTAAATCAAATATTCGCAGGTTTGCATTTTTTAGCCATTTTACGATTCCAATATTAAAATTTTAATATTTATAAACAAAAATGTTGATTTCTAATAAACATATCGGAAAGATTATTTTATCTAAATTTTAGAACAATTTTTATTTTTGCAAAAGCATTAAAAAAACTAATAAATAGGAACATTTAAAATGCATGGGAAGAACCAGGAACTTTGACAGGCAAAAGTTGACAGAAAATTATTTTCTTATTATTCGAAGGGTTAAAATATATTTTGCTGTTTATTTAAAATAATGGAAAGAGAGAAAAAATATTATGCTATTAATTTAAAAATGACAAGATGAAAAATATATTTTTTTTAACTTCTTCGTTCTTTTCCAATGGTTCGTGGTTCGGTTCTGCTCACAAGTGTATATGTGCCATTAGAACTAATGAGCTCATCTTCTTTCTGTTTATTTAAAATTATAAAACGTTTTTTTTACCTCAATGTCAATCTGCTGCCATCTTTTGGCAATTTCCCTAGATTCTTCGAATTTGTCTAATCTTTTTGATTGGGCTCCAAACAAGCACGAACATAAGACCGTATGCAGAATATCACACGTGGGAGGCGTTCCTTTGAGTTTACCGAAGAATTCTGGAACATCTAAAAAAATAGTTTTTCATATGAAGCTGTTTTACTACAACCATATACAGTTCTGGTGGTAATCTGACTGCGCTGGTAAAGTCTACAAAGCCTGGACTTATCTTACATATCAGGGTTTTGAATTATACAGTACAAAACAGCAAGAAAGCTAGCAATGATTACTGGTTACCTAGTATGGGATCCATACGACCCACAGCAATGGGAGATATGCAAAAAAGAAGAAAGTTGATCCTGAGGATGTCCTGAAATGAGCAAACCTGAATTTTGTTATATAAATAAAGCCACTACCTGTGAGGGAGGAAAAATAAAAAACCGTGAACTTTAAGGCATTTGAAGATAATAAAGGGAGACCTGTGAATGTCGTAAGCTGGTCCCCAGAAAGCATAGTGGAAAATGAATGACCTTAAATAAAATGTTACTGCATACCTGGGGCTGGCACTAAGTTTACTAAAGTTCTTGGCAAATTCTCCTTAAGAACAAGGAGAGCTTCCAACAGTTCCTTCCTATGTCTTTCGAGAAGCTTGAACGGTGACTTATCATAGCAAACATAAGAGCAGACATCATTTGCTCCTATCAAGAGTGTAATGAGCTAGAATAAATAATACAAAATATCGGTGTACGTAGAAGAAGTTCTCAATACCCATCAGCTGTGACTTGATCTTGCATTTTGACTTACCATAATTAGATAAAATAAAGGAAATAAAGTTGATTGTTTTATTAAATAAATATACTTGAATTGTCTACGGTTTTCTGAAGAACCATTTACTCGGTACATTGAAAAATCACGAATTTATGCAAACGTACAAGAGAAATTCAAATCCTCATTAAGTAGGTAGCCATGTTTACGTGTAATATGTTACATGTATACGTGAGCATAAGATATATTCTTAACGTGCCTTATATTAAGAACATATACTCGTAGGTACCTAACAGTCATAAAAATTGCAGTGTGATCGGAGTGGAAAAGGTGTTTTAAAAAAAAATAATTTTTGAAAAATTTTATAAAAAAGAATTTTTTTATTTATTTATTTTTTTTTTTTTTTTATTTTTTTTTTTTATTATTATTGTACAACAGAATAATTCCAATTACAGTACAATTTAGTTACCCTATCAGCATTTAGGCAAGTGACTCTTCAATAATATTTTTAAGGCATATAAAGAACAGTCACTTACATCCAAATGGTTTGCAATTTCATTTAACAGCACCACTCCCCTCGTCATGCTATGCTTTGCCAAGACGTCTGTTCTGCCGTTCGGTACTTTAAATAAGTCATGATGTCGACTTCGGCTGTAGTGGTCTGGTACATATAAATCATAGCATCCCAAGAGAAATGGGCTATCGATGAAATTGTTCCAAATTTTGAAAGACAAAATAGCAAGACTTGCTTTCCGTCTAGTTTCTAGACTCACAGAATCAGTTTCCTCAAGTAAGTCAATATGGTGCATGAACCTTGGATAGGTTCCATGCTTCCGCATATAAACATACCTGAGGAATTTCTTCTGGATTTGCTCTAACATATCAATGTACTTCTGGTGGTACGGTGCCCAAACATCGCTCGCGTACTCCAACTTGCTTCTCAGTATGCCTTTAAATAACGCTAGCATAGCTTCTTGGTTATCAAACTGCTTACAAGTCCTGATGATGAACCCAAGAAGTTTGTAGCAAGACTGAGTGAGCTGCGATATATGGCAAGAGAATGTCAGTTCGGGATCAAAGACGACACCGAGATCCTTTACGGATTTTACACGTGATAACGTTTCGCCTTTTATTTTATAATCGTAAACTATAATGTTTTTACAACGAGTGAAGGACATTGTGACACATTTCTTTATGACATTTCTTTATGTTCATGACACATTAAAAGTTAATCAAAGGAAAGTGCCACAGATAATCTTAGAAATTAAATTATATTTTTTATTACTTGTTTCATAAATGCGTTCATACATTTCTAAAGAAAAAATTAATTTTTTAGTAGTTTTCTCCTATATTTTTTTATTGTTGCAATCCCGTCAAACCGCAATTAAAGAGTTTGTCAACAGGATGTTAATGTTCAATTACAATGTTTACAATTCTGGATATTAATGTTCAATTGCAATGTAAACATATATACATAATATTATTGCTAATTATAATATAGCTATACAGATTGCCACCATCAACACACACGACATAGTAAAAGCAACTATATTTTTCAGCACAGAGCTGAATCTATTTGGTGAATCGCATTTTTTATATATTACTTGGTAAAGTGTTAAATATTTTGGTATTAAGCAGAGTTATTGAAATATAAGATCTATCTTAGTGCAATCCGCAGTTGTTACTTGGTGGGATTGTGTTTCCCGGCGTCGCCGATATTGTTAGCCAATACTAGTGCACTCATTCAAAAAATCAACTGAATTAACGAATTATTTCCGTATTCAAAGCATATTGTTAACCAATACTACTACACACCTTCAAAAAAATCAACTAAACGAACGAATTCCTTCGTATTCAAACTACTACCATTAACTAGTAGTCCGCCGACGACCATCATACCATATCTCTTGTATTTAAATACCTTTGGTAATAGGTAATTAACAATTTTATTTAAATTCTGCTCAAGCGACGGGAAAAGTTTATCGAAATCATATTTTTGGTAATCAAAATGTAACCAATTAGTCGTAAATATTAATTTCGCATTAAGCTTCAGCTTAATATCTGATTATTTGTTCACTCACTGGAATGATCATGGTAAAACTTATGCACTATTGAAGTAAAGATTCTTCTCGAACAAAAGCACAGCATTATTACTTTTTTAGTTCAATGTGAGTAATTTTAAAGCGTTCGCTATGGTTAAGGAATTGTTTTAAACGTTTTCTTATGCTCACTTTCCAATCTCTTGTTATATTAACCCTGACATCTCTTTTAAGCCTTTTGATTAGTTCTTTTGCCATGTAAACAAGATCCCAGGACTTAGCACCAATCTCCGCGATATTAAACTGCGTGGGTAGTTGGTGACCATAAGCATCGTCCACTGAATACCCAAAGAGGTTCGGGTTATATACTTTCAGAATGTTGGGTAGTGTAAGGTATTCCCTCCAAGTTCCTTGACCACCTGTAAAACGTAAATTCATAGGTTAAAAACAGAAAGCAATTTTGAAAAAAAAATTCGCAACCAACCAACGTTGGGATTACCCTATATCCGGGAGACTGCTATTACTCCTGAGCTACCGCAGCAACCATCGGCATGGTGCTTTTTCAATACATAAACATAGCGTCATCTTATCTTATAAATACCTTATAAACTATAATGGCGTTACTCCCCAATTAAAACACGAAAACACACACAGTGAACACGAGCAATCATTTCTCAATTAAGTTGGGTAGTTTTGTTAAAAATACATTTTTATAATAACATTGAACTGTCTTTATTGGTAAATATTATAAAATGTATATTTAATGATTTAAATAAAAATAATAATTGATTAATAATTATTGATAATAATTGGGGTGAACAATAAAATAAATCACAAAATGCGTTTTTTTTTATTAGTGAATATGTTAGTCCAGATTAAACCGTAAATTTCACCGTTAAGAGGTTCATATTGAGAATTTTCACAATCACATGAAATATTTTGCATTTGATAAAGAGGGATAAAAACACATAAGTCTGACTTGTGTTGTTAGGATTTGATTTTGTTTTTTGATTTCGATTTTTAAAGAGATACATACATACATTAGTCGGATATACTTCATTAGGAACTGGTTTTTTGTAGCTTAAAATGTTATATGACTTATTTGTCTGTAACCATTCTATTATTTAAAATTCACTGCCATTGCTGTGATTCTTTTAATGATTCTACTTATTATTTGCGAAAATTATTATTAAGTTCGTTAGAAAAATAGGAAGCAGATGTAAGCTTATTGTTTTGTTAGCTGTGCAACAAAATCAACAAACATACGAAGGTAAGGCATTCATTGTTTATTGTTATTTTTTTATAATCAGTCGTTCTTTAGTATTGTCATTCGGTAGTTTTGATGAATATTTTACATGGTAAACTGGACCGACCACAGATTGCATACATTTAAGTCAGATCAATTGCTGGCAGAATGTACATATTAAATTTGTTCCTATCAATTGAAACACTTAAAACCCCTCCGCAACGTAAGCAGATATATGCGTTAAAAATACGACAGCAGTCAAGTACAATAAGCGTGTTTACACGTCAGCGCGTGTGTCTCCATAGAAACCGTTATAACTCCGTTATTGTTTTAGTTACATCCGTAAAATAAAAAGTGAAATGTCGATAGTGAATCACGCTGCACATCTCTATTCAAGTTGTCCATAGAAATACATAAAAACAACATTCTGTCAGACGCGCAGTCTGACACATAATTTATCCCGCCAAATTTCCTACGGGCGCCCGACGTTGTTAATTTTTATTAAATATTTTTATATGAAATGATAAAAAATTTAAATGATAAAAAAAGTGTTTATTACACATTTATTCAATAGAATAAGTATTGTTGTGTACATAATCTGTGATTTTAGTACCGTTTTCACATAAAAACATCACATGATTTATTTTCCCATTTTTTTTATGTTTGCATTCTAAATTTTAATATTTACAAATATTAATATGTAATTTAATAATTCGAAAGCAAATTTTGTAACCTGTCTAAAACAGTTTTTACTATTTGGCTACGTTCAGAAATGTTTCATTTATAGAGCTTTATTTGTGAAGCGGTAATAATACAAAGTTTTCGTAAAATGTCATTTCGTTAAAGACATTAAAAGTGCATATTGACGATTTTCTGAGGGGTTAAATTAATTTATACATCTCTCACATAATCTATTATAAGATATGGATTAATAATATGGGGATATACTACTATAACCAATCCGAAACAAGTCCAAGTTGTAGGTACAAAACGCAATTGTAAAATTATTAGTCGTCCCTAATATTTTCAAACAGAGACATAATACACCGTTGCTTTTTCAGAGTGCAAAATTTTACCTGTTAAGGCAATACTATGGCACAAAATTATAATTCAGCATGTATTTACCCCGCAGCATAAAGAAAAATTAGAACATATATGCAGCACTAGATTAGTTAATAGTTCCGAAATTTAATAATAAGTACGGACAGAGAACGTTTGAATACATCATACCGAAGATATTTAATTTATTACCTGACACTATGAAGCAATGTAATTCTATAAATAAGGTTACATATATGGTGAAAAATTGGCTATCGGAAAAAAAATATTTATATTGATATGTATGAAAAGATGTATAAAAAAATATTGAATCTGTAGATATAAGATGTAAATTAACTAACTAAACTATAAGCACCTTTTGACAAGCCAATTCAACTGGCCTAGCAGAACTTGTTTGTTGATATGTATTAACTATTCTTTCAATAAAAATAAGGTTTCAAAAAAAAAAGTTGTTTATTGCTCACATGGAAACATTTCTTTCGTGTATTATTCCGAGATCAGTTATGGATAATGTTCCCTAGATTGTTGTGACTGTTGGATGTTGTGTGTTGTGATTGTCCTATTTTCTATTTAAATTCATGTAGCACTGAACATTTTCTTATCATTTATTCTAATCTCGATGTGTAGAGCCCTTTATCTTAAACTTTCGCGTCTATGCCACCTCTTTCTAAAATATCGCCATAAAATGTCTTGTCTAAAATATCTTTTGTCTGTGGCGCATAAAACTTTCTCTTTTTGTCTCTATAAAATGGCGTGTTTTGATTTCGCTTGTCATTCTCAATCTTACAAACAGTCTCTCTCTATTGTTATTATCCTCGTCTAAACTCTGCTTGTTTAGCAAACCGTCTTTCAATTCTGTAATTAATTAGTCTAAATTATTGTCGCAGTCAAGTGCTCAGACCAAACCTCTCTGTAAAAATTATTCATCAGAATAAACAGAACAAACATCCAGTACCAAACACAAGTGTTTTTTACTACACAAAGGATAACCTCAAAATACCTCTCTCTATCACTCATTGTATGGTTCCTCGGTGTGGAACAGAAGGAAGTCAACAAGGGCAGCTCAGACTTACAACCTGACTACAGACTATCTGGAGAGAACCACACCCTGGAGTTGCGCATGTGGCGATTGATACCGTTGGTATCTCCTAAAACTAACGGAAATGAAACGGAATCTAGGACTGGAGTATACAACGCATTCTGGAAAATTGCATGAAGCCCGCAAGATGATATCATTAGTAAAATGCAGATCAAAGTGCAAAGATAGAACACCGGAGTACAAACTTTTGGATATTTTTAATGAATGATGTTCATTTAATAACGACCAATATCTGAAAAGGGTGGGGATACTGCATTAAACAGGACTAAACAGTAAAGTCCTTAATTTTTTATCTCCAGTAATACTGCCAATCCTACACCATCCCTGGTATCTTCAATAGCATTTTATAAACGACAGTTGTAGACGTTTAATATAACTATCCATGACATTGCGACTCATTCATTCACATGTTACATGTGGTATGAGGCAATCGCTGGACGTGGTACAAATCAAATTGCTTCATGTATTTTTTTTTTCTTTATAAAAGAACGACAAATATTTCCGGGTTACGAATAACCCAACAGTGTTTGAAAATCATAAGCATAATTTGCCTGCAAATGACTTAAGACACTCAAAAACATTGATGCCATCGACCAGAAATTTTTCGTCCTGGGAACTTTCACGTGGAAGTAGACAGTGATCACACATTCATTGAAAAAAAGAGGAAAATAATTTCTCAGATCAATCATCCATACAATTGGTATCAAGTCATGTGGCAGTCGTTTCGAGGCTATTGAAATGACGAAAGATGATTTTTTTAATGTTTTTATCTTTACTTAAAAGACCACTCGTTCTATGAAGATGAGATTCAGAAGGATTGCCATTTAAAAGACAAGGTGAGGGAGGGCTTTTTGTCGTTAAATTTAAATTTAAATCCAATATTCGCTTGTTTATTCTTATACTGAAACCAGCAAGCTTCGTGTCATTTAAACGATGCAATGTTACGCATTTAGTAGAGAATTATATTTTCTAAATAATTTCAAATATAATAATTTAAAATCTTGTCCTAAATGCGCAAAACATCATGATGTAAAAGTTTGCACTGGATGAGGATATTCAGTGCATCAATTGTATAATGACTAGTAATAGATTAGGACTGAAACTAAATAGTGGTCACTCAGCCATGAGCAAGGAATGTCCAATTTATAAAAAAAAACTAGAAGCAAAAATGAGCAGAATCTCTTTTTTATAAAAAAAGTAACAAAAAAGATGAAATTATATACCTGAATATACTAAGCATCATTGCACTTTACGAAGAGGTAAAAATACTTTTTGGGGAGAAGAAACCTTTTATGCTTATGATTAGTGAAGATATTCATGATAGTGAAATTAGATTTGAAAATACAATCCGTTGCGACTCACATAGTCGACATACAGGAGGAGTGATGATTCTCTTAAGCAATAATGTTCCATATGAAGTAATATCAAACAATCAATTTGAAAAACATTGTTGGATCTTAGCCATTACCAAGAAAGAAGGAACCAAGAAAGGTGTATATATTGTTATTTATAGGTCGCCAAACATAAGCAAGTGCGACTTTTTAACACCTTTTCAAAAATGTTGCATGGAAAATTTACAAGATGAAAATATAAATATTATGGCTGGAGATTTTAATATAAATGTTAAAGCAAATGCAGACATATACACAAAAAAACTGAAATCAATTATTCAAGCTGCAGGGATGAAACAATTAGTCAAAGATTTTACACGAATTACTTATATCTCAAAAACGGTAATTGATCTGGTAACCTCAAATACATTCAACTTAAATATTAAAGCACTAGATAATCCTAAAATTACCGACCACAGCATCATTCAAATTCCAATAAATGACAGAGAAAAATGCAACTCCAGTAAAGAAACACAAATAACAACATTTAAAAATTTACCAAAAATACAATAAAGAAATTTTCATTCAAACCTTAGAGACTATTAATTGGAATGGAATAAATCAAATGGAATATAAAAAAAAAGCTGACGGATGATATTAAACTTTAAAAAATCTATTGATGAAGTTGTTCCGGAACAGAAGATACATAATAGAAATAATAATAAATGGTACAAAAGCGAACTATAGAGATACATTTTACAAAAGAGCATGCCTTACTAATAGTACTACGGATTGGGATAACTACAAAAAAGCGAGAAACAAATACTGTAAGGACATAAAAAGAACGCATAATGATTACATAAAAAATAAAATAAACTCAGAAGTGGATCCCAAAAAAATTAGAAAAGCATAAAAGAATTAGTATTTGGCGAAATCAAAAACGACATACAAATAGTAAACTTCCCAAAAGAGATAAACGAAGAAAACATGGCTAATAACTTTAATAAATATTTAATTGAAAGTATCACTCAAATTAACAAATTAATACCCAACATTGCTGTTAACCTCACAAATGATAATATCGACCCGAACAAAGAATCGTTGGTTCTCAGAAAAAAAATGCAGAATATTTATTTAACATTTTAGACAAAATAAAATCAAAGGATAGTTCAAATGGATTAACTATTATTACAATAAGGGATGCTTTTCCAGTAATTTGATCTACTCTATTAAATATTATTAATGAGACGATTGAAGAAGGAAAATCTCCACAGTCATGGAAACTATCTACTATTATACCGGTTCCAAAGGTTAAAAATACCAGAAAATGTGAAGAATTTCGACCAATCAACACCTTACTAAAATATGAACAGATTCTTGAAGTGATAATAAAATAACAAATCTTGCAATACCTAGATAAACACAATATTTTATACCAGGAGCAATCAGGATTCAGATCGAATAACTCATGTGAAACAGCATTAAACGTAATTGTCGAAGAATGGAAGGAAGGAATGAATAGTAATAAATACATCTTAGCAATATTTTTGGATTTTCAAAGGGCATTCAAAACTATAGATCGAGAAGTACTGATAAAAAAGCTTAAATAAATTGGTTTTTCATCTTTAGCCATTAAATTAATAGAAGGGTATTTGAAAGACAGAAAACAGATAACAAAAATTAATAATCAGTTTTCAAAACCAATGGAAAATAAATTAGGAGTATCGTCGGTCGGTCCTTGGACCTCTATTGTTCATACTCTATATTAATGACATGGTGAAAATATTTTCAAAATGCAAAGTACGACTATTTTCCGATGATACACTAATATACTTAATTGGAGATAACTATGAAGAACTGATAAATATTTTAAATAATGAGCTAAACAATGTATCAAGATGGCTAAAAATCAATAAGCTTAAATTAAGTACAAAAAAATAAAACGTATGGTGGTTGGATATAAGAAGACATCCAGTGAAAGCAAAATCAAAATTGTCGATGAAATTATTGAAAATGTTACTGAAATGAAATACTTAGGAGTTATATTAGAATCCAAACTAACATTCAACAAGCATGCTGAATACACGCACAAGAAAATCGGGAAAAAAATAATTTTTTTGGGAAGGATTCGGCAAAAACTATCTAGTAAAACTGCAATCACTATTTGCAAATCGATTATTGCTCCACATTTTAACTATTGCCCAACTAACCTTTTTCTATGTAATGATCGAGAACAGAATTAGTTTCAAATTCTCCAAAACCAGAAACTTTAAAGTCCACACCAATTGGAAAGTTCAAGACGTATTGTAGGAGCTATATATAAATTACATAAAATTTAGTTTGCAATATAAAATATTATAATTAATTAGAAATTTGTAAACTTAAATGTGCTAATTACGAAAATAAAATTAATTAATAAATTTAATTTGCAATATAAAATATTATAATTAATTAGAAATTTGTAAACTTAAATGTGCAAATTACGAAAATAAAATTAATAAATAAACAAACCATACTTTACCAATAAATGTTGAAAAGAAAGGGAATTTGATGTCAATGGTGGGTTTAATCCCATCAATATTTCAGATCTTGTGGATAAAGGTAATATTGATTAGTGTTTTTTAGTTTATATTCCTGGTTTAGTCTGAAGTTACAGGTTTACATATTAATATACATTATTTTTCTTATGTCTTGATCATTATTTCAGTAAATGAATGGCTAAATCACTTTTTTACATGTTGCGTCCAAACACTTAAGTCATAAATTTTTGTCTTCATTTGTAATGTATCTCTTGAATTGTTCACTATAATTAAAATATATATATATAAATAGCCAAGAAATATGCTTAAATGATAATAATAATTATTTTATTTTTATTTTTTTTGCCCTTTATATTTTATTCATGAGAAACTTAAAACTGCCTCCTGAATAGCAATTTTGACTTATGATGTTGTTCCCCCCGTACGTAGAATAATAATAAACTTTTCTGGCGTTTACCAGAACAAAATAAAAATAGAACAGATTAGAAGAATTAAGAAGATAACTTTAAAATCTCTAATAACTATATTGAAAAAAAAACACATTGGAGCGTTTTTCGCCATATTTTGACCAATACGTATACTCCTGTGAGCGCCAGCTAGTCGAAATGTGACCAATTTGAAGAGAAATTCTTTGGATTTCTTTTTAAAGTTCCCGTGTGTTGCGATCTTAGGATAATCACAAGGCTAACATAGAAGTTTCACGGTTTAACAAGATACGAGTATGTCTCGCGTCTCTTCTTAATTATTTTTAATGACATTTGGTGAACCAAAAATATTGAAATATTGTTTGTGTTTACATATTAAAAAATGCATGTTCGAATTTACATCTGTGATTATCAAATAGGTCATGGACAACATACGGAAATAGATACCACGTTTGGCCATTTTAATGTAAATTAAACGCAGATTTCACGCGTTTATAAATTTAACAATTTTTTTATAACTTTTTGATGAATCCTAAAAATATGGGAAAAATGCATAAATCTAGGTGAGTTCAATGACTCTCAAACACTTGATAAAAAACTTAAACAAGCAGATTATATTCCTTAATATTCGGAGGCATGCTTTTTTAAAAGAGGGCAGGAAATTTCTAAACAAGCTCCTAGTACTCAAGTCTGAAATTGATCGTCCTGCAGAACACTCCAGTGACTAAATAACTAGTGTTTCTTCATAATACCAATAGATGTCTCACGTGGTCCTTATTTTAGATTTTTCTCTACATAAATGTTCGCCATTAACTAGCGACAAAGACGTAGAAACAAAAGCTAGCGAAAGGAACAACGCGCTTTTTTAAAAGCTCATGTCAATAACATCGTTTCATCATCGCGGTAGTGAACGTTTTTATTTTGTAAAACACTTTGAAGTATGGAGTCGTTTTATTTACAATCACTTTGAATAACAACAATTAAATTAACACTTTATGAATAATCTGGCCCGCCGGGCCCCCGCCTTAAGGGTTTGAGGGAACTGTACCCTAGGGATTGTTTAATGCGAGAGAGTTCTAATGCGAGATAGTTTTTAGGTCACCAGACTTTTTATACCAAAAAAAACATGACAATTACCCTCCAAAGAAACAACAACACAAGGTGTCGGTAAGCAGGATCAGTACTTTGGAGACCTCTAATGGCAGCGCCAAACATTAAGATGCCAATAGGTAATTAAGATCAATGACATAAATCAATTAACTACAGCGACCATACCATAGATGTCTCTAATAGTATTTCCAAGTTTTAACAGCTCATAAAAACGCTTATGGCGTAGTCGTAACCAGTTAACAAAATTTTCATAGTAGAAATTTGCATTCCAAATTCTTGCAAATTAATAAATAGCAACCACCAAGTCTGACATCGGATATAAAAACATATACTGTCAATTTTTACATTACCTACAGACCAAGATATGCCTCTATTTTCCATTAAAAGATCAAAAATATTAGATGCAACAGCTCCGACTCCTGCTGTTATTGAGTCTCCCATAGCTGCAACAATGTCTATATCTCCCGGTCTCAGGCGGTGGACTGACGTTGGTCTGACTTCAGACCTGGCTCTTGGAAGCTGTTCATCATAAACCCTGTTTGAAGTCCACCCCAATCGACTTCTCCTTTTCTTACTGGTTGGTACATCTTTTGGTCCAATGAAACGGCAGGGAAATTCGGTTGATAGAGGAACCCTATCCTGCATTCTCTGAATATTGAAAAATAGTTTATTTATTCTGATTAATTTACAATAATTAGCAATATTTTAAAATAATGGTAACTACCATGAAGTCCTCACTGAGTGACCCGTGGTATCCACCAAAATTACAGATTTTTAAGTAACTAACCACCACGCTGTTTCCTAGCAGGGGTACGCAGAAAGAATAGATCTGTGGTGGCACACACTTCTTTGTTCATTTCATTCATAATATATTCTCTCATTCTGTTAATCTGACTGACACGAAACGACTAAAGTATTTGATTTACTTGATCGTGACATGTCTTTCTCGGACGTCCCCAACTTATTTTATCATTAATATTACGTATTCAGCTTACACTCCATTCTCTGTATGGGTTTCTTTGTTAATCCTGACCATTACGTTCGAATCAGCCTTGCATTCTTTCCAATCTCAATATTTTTAACACAGTCATTTAAAATTTTACCGCACGTAGGCCTCAGTGAACTGTTTTCTATAGCATTCTGTCTACTGTAGATTTACATCAATTTCAATTAGGAAAAACACTTTTATTATTATTAAGCGTTTGATAGAGAAAATAACAAGTTACATAATTAAACCAAATAATGGAAATGGCGGTTATCCACCACTTACCGCCCTGGTATAAATAACAGATGTTTACTCCTCCAAGGCTCTCGCAAGATTCTAATTTTTTTGTTAAACGAAGCTACATTTATTTATTTTGAACCAATCTAGACCTCCAGTGTCCCTGCATACGTTGTTAGAAAGCAGTATGCAAGTGCTTAACAGGAAAAAAACATAATACAACAAATCAGGTTAATAATACAAGCAAAAATAATAGTTAAAGCAAAATAGAATTCGTTCAAGAAGCTCATGAGGCAGCATTGCATCATGTGAAAAACTCTATAAGCACCTGTATAAATGGATAGAGAACATACGATAAACGATTAAGTCATTTGGCAAGTAAGTACCAATAAAAATGTAAATTGCATTCAGCCTGATATAAACCACACCCAGCGTCCGTGTCCCTTAGCCACCCACTCAGTGAAGCCTCAAACAAAGTTAGTTGAGTAATGGATTACAAATAATGTAAACATGGATATTGGATATCCTACGATGCCTAAAGCAGGAAAGGTTCGGATGAGTTAGGGAGCTGCCATGGTGAAGCGGCTGTCAGCTGTTACGTAAAAATAAATGATATTATGGGGGAGAGAAAGATTATGACTTTCATGTGAAACTGGAATACATAATTTGTGTAGGTCACGCCCAAAAGCTGCATTGAAAGTATAACGTCATATGAGCCGAGCATAAAGGTGAATAGAAAAATTAAAATTAAAAAATAGTTAAGAAAAGGAATAAAAGCGAGGAGAAAACCACTCAACCAACCAAGGCCATCGTTAAAAAAAATCCAGATGACATTTTTGACTTAATATATTAATCATTTTGATATTTTCGGACCGCAGACTGACAATTCACGCATTTTCACATGTGAAGCGATTTTATTGTAGATGTGCGGGATATTTTCGGTCCAAGGTACGAGAATATTTTCTACTATATTGCTGTGTTGGTCTATGAAACAGAAAGGTCATTTCTGCTCTTACTTTGAATCTGATGCTTATGTTCGTCTAATTTCATATTGTTTTATTTTTATTTTTATCTACATCCTAGCTGGTCCCGGCATGCGTTGCTACGCCATTTAATAAAGAAATTGTTTCTCCCTGAGTGTCCTTTCCCATTCTTCCCGTGCCCCTTCCGCCTCTACTTCTTCTCTTGCGTCCTCTTTCCCTCTCCCGTTCCCACTCCGTCATCTCCACCTTCCCTCTCCCCACTCCACTCCCCCCCCCCCTTCCCCCGTACCGCGAACCCCGCCCCCAAGTTCCCCTCCCCCTCACACGTCCCAATCCCCTCCCGCGTTCTCCTTCCACCTTCCACGCCGTCCCTCTTCCCTTTCCCGCTCCCTCGTCCCGCCAACCCTCCTCCCGTGTTATATATATTCAATCCCAGTACATTCAGTTTTACACAGCCCGCGTGCCACCTTTTACAATTTTTATTCAAATTTCCATTTTTCATGTATATTAAATTTGGTACTTAACTTAGGTACCTATTTAAAATATCTAATATTCTTGATTCGATTCAAACTATTAGGGGAGTACCTAATTTAAATAAATTTATAAACTTGAAGATTTTCAAAAATAGAATCCTGATATAACAATCATTGTTTTGCAAAATGTCATTCTCAAACACGCGTAATGTAATGGTGTTAATATAAACGAAAAGTACATATAAATTTAAAATATCATACATACAGATAAGTTTATAAGAATCAATAAAACTAATTGGTACGTACCTCTAATACCAAGATTCCTGAACTATTGTACAAGAACATCGAACGATTATTATATTATCTAATTCTATTATGAACTAGCGATTTCCCGGCATGCGTTGCAACGCCACTTAATAAAGAAATTATTTCTCCCTGCCTGTTCTTTCCCATTCGTCCCGTTTCCCTTCCGAAGCCCCTTCCTCTTCCATTCCCCTTCCCCTCATGCCTTCCCCTCCACTTTCCCCTCCTTCCCTCTCCCTCTACTGCTCCCCCATCACGCCAACCACCTTCTTCCCGCGTTCCATATATTCAGTCCCAATACATTCAGTTTTCAAACAGCTCGCGTGCCACCTTTTGAAATTTTTTTATCAAAATTTTCATTTTTCATATATTATTAGTACTTCAAGTGAATTCATTGATTTAAAGGGTTCATTCGAAAATTGAATTTTGATTAAACAATCGATGGTTTACAAAATGTCATTCTCAAAGAAGATATTTTGAAAGTTTCAAACATTTCCTACACGTAATACAGCAATATGATACATAGACAGCTACTCACTTATATAGAATCTATGTACAAAAAAATGTAAATGTATTCAGTATATTAAATGTATATAGTCAGAATGTGGTATTTTTGTTTTGTTTTTATCGTTTATAACAAAAATCGTCATATCACAAAAACTAATATTTTCCCCTTTTTTATTGTTTTATTATTTTTTTTAAATAACTCTTACTCACATTACATCGCTTGGCTTCCCGTAAAACTATCGGATTCATTGAGCTCCTGCCAAGGATTTTGCTGCCCAGATCTCTCAAACCGTGATACCAAGCTAAATCCTGACGGAGCTGAGCAAAGCAGAGTTCTAATAGAAGCATTGTGCTGAAGAGCTGCCATTGCACTTTACGGATGACCTGAAAATAAATGGAATTAACTTATTATAATTTTTAATTGATAAACTAACGTTTAAGACAAGATTTTTATGCATAGCACAAAGGGTAACAATTATTATAAGCAATAATTATAAGCCTGAAACCCTCATCTACATAATTAATATTTGACAAGTTAAAATATTTCACAGTGTAGACAAAATTTGTCTCGACGCCACCTAGCGAGAGATTTAGCACTAACAATGCCTCTCTCACAAAAATTAAGTTGGTTGTTTTCAGGTGGAAAAATGTAATAAGCAGTAATTTTTAAATGAAACACTAGTAAATCTTGAATTATTTGGCGGATATTAGCTCATTGGTAGAGCACCAGGACCGGCAATCAGAAGGACACGGGTTCAAGTCCCGTTGGTGGCATGTATCTTTTCTCGGAAGATTTTTTCCAATGTTGATGAGTGTTTCAGGATGATAATTATTGCTTATAATAATTGTTGGAATTATTGTTAAAAATCTTATATTTAACTGAGTTAACTGATTTTACTGAGCACACTGATTTTACCTATTTTCATTATTTTACTGATTATACTGATTGAACTGATTTTGCTTATTTTACTGATTTTAATGGTTTCAATAATATCACTGATTTAATTGATTTCCCCGATTTAATAAATTTAGCTAAACTGATACCTCAATTTGTTAGAAAATCTATAACAACAAAAACTCTCAAACGATCGGCGATGGATTCCGGAACGTGCATTTATAGGTCAAATATAAATATATTCATTTTGGGAGGACGGTATGGGTACCGCCGCCCCAGGAACCGTTTTTTGGATAACCAACACCTGTGCAACAGGTCACCCCAAGTGGTTCACTATGTTTGGTGACTAAGTAGCGGTGCCCGGATTCATTGGGTGAGGTTTGTCAAGGTCATGATGGTGGATGAGTTTGCCCACCTACTGCATGGCGGGCTGGATCGGGTGAGACTGATTTAGGAAGACCTTTTGATTTCTCCAGACGGAATCTTTCGATCCAACGCCTAGCACAACTGTGGGAGGAATGGATTCATACGTCCGTCACTCCTGAACACACTGATCCCCAGATTCCTACCCACCCCATATACCTTTTTCCTTCCTCAAACTTCCTCTCCCTCATTTCCTTATAAAGACCCCTCACATAGCATCCCTTATGATGGGAATTATTGTCCTCAGGGCCTCCCGTGTGGAGTTATTGTAAAAAAAATCTGCGGTTTCAAGCTAAGATTGTCATGTCCATAATGAATTAGATGGAGCTTTAATAAAGAAATAAAAATAAAAAAAATCAACAATAAATGTTTTCCAAGATTTCCCGGTTCTATAAATTGCACTACTTCAATTTCTTTAATAAAAATAATTTACCACAATTAAATATTAGTAAAAGAATAATATCTGTTGGAGGACTAACCGTGCCACTAGTGTGAACCACAACAACACAGCATCACTATATATTCAAGGGTTTAAAATTATTTAATAAATTACCCCTTGA
Organism: Limnephilus marmoratus; assembly: GCA_917880885.1. NCBI lineage: Eukaryota > Metazoa > Arthropoda > Insecta > Trichoptera > Limnephilidae > Limnephilus > Limnephilus marmoratus. The sequence goes on along the minus strand of OU862914.1, from coordinate 22,180,097 downwards.
TATACGATCGGAAGTAAACTACGACAAATATAAAAAAATCAAATTAAAATACTCTAGTACCATCTCATAACTTAACTTGTTGTTTAGAAATATGTTTTTGCCTTAACAATTCTTTGAATCATTTATTAACTTATAATAATAAATAATAACATTATATTTATATAGCGCAGTTTTGTGACATTTCACTTCAAGTGCGCTTAAAACCCGTCTGCGTGGTTCAATATATTCGCACCTCACAATCCAGAAGCCTCAGTTTTGCGCAAAAAATCAGAAACCGTCACTTTGGATCGAGATTGTTAAATATCTATGCAAGATAGCTATCATATTTTTAAAAACAGTAAGAAGCATTATTTCGTTCTCTTTCTGATTATAAACAAAATACATGTGTTTGCATTAGAGGAAGAGAGATACATAGATTTTAAAATGTAAGGTCGCTCGGGACGTTTTGGTCTTATGAAAGTATAATGCGATTACGTGTTTTGGGATGTATTTATTCCTAAACAAGCAGACGGGTTTTAACTATAATAAATTTAAAAATAATCCTACAGTGCCTCTTATAATATTGAGAAAATAATAAAAGAATATACAGTATTCACAAAATAATGACAGAAGAACAAAATTAACTAAAGAATATACAGTATTTACAAAACAATGACAGAAGAACAAAATTAACAAAGATAGTGCTGTTAAAGCACACACGGGACAATAATAATAATAGACAATAGCGGTGCTATTGTAACACAGGACAAAACAAGAACTTTAAAACTAAAATATACATAATATACTAACAGAAAGGCAGTTTGCGTTTAGAAATGAGAGATATTCTGCCATAAATTCGGATACGAAACATAAAATAAAAATACAATTTATGAGGAAACCGAAACCAAACAATTACAATTACCAAACTAACCTATGTTTTTATTACTTTTATCCGTGTTTTCTCATAAAATCACCAATATTTTTTTTTAATTACTAATATTTTTTATTTATTAAAAGAAAATAACTTAGTTTACATCACTTTATTTTTTTTATATTTTATACTATCAACATGTTTCGTGAACCATGTTCACTTCTTCAGGAATAAAAGTATACTAAAGTTAAAAAAATAATTGTAGATTGCATATGGAGAGAAGAAATTGAAGGAGGGGGAAGGGTTGACAATGGTGGGAGTTTCGAAGAATTGGGGATTACCAAGCTATTAGAAGTAAAAGGCCGGTTAAGTGGGAAGATATTTAAAACAGGGTTAACAAAAATTTATTAAAGCTTATTAATTACGTCAGCTTTGGAATTTACATTTTTTCTTATTTCTAAAATTTCTAAATTATTGATTTGCGATGTTTTATATCCTGTATGTAATATTTGAAGACCTGAATTTATGTCAAAGCTATGATCATAAATGGTCTGCGAACTCAGAATCGCTATTGCCATTTAGTGCTCTGAGGTGCTCTTTAACCCTAATCTCAAAGTTTCTATAAGTTCTACCTATATAAAACGAACTACAATCATTACAATTGAGTTTGTAAACCCCTGATTTTTTTGTTTTAATTTCGCTATCTTTTATGTTGAGTATATATTTCTTCAATTTGTTATTTGTGTAAAACGCTGGTTGAATAGTACCGGGAATATTTTTACTAATAATTTTTGACGTATCGTTGTCGACAAATAAAATTCTACGCCAATGTTTATTGTTATCTTTAGAACTAGGGTAAATATGTAAATTTAAAAAATTCTGTTTAATTTTTTTATTTAGTATTTCATCTATCAAATTAGTAGAATAGCCATTATTAATTGCTATTTGCTTCATGAGATTTAATTCAAAATTATAGTTAAGAGCTGACAAAGGAATTGTAATTAGTCTATTAATCATAGAGTGGAAAGCCGCTAGTTTTTGAGAATTATTATTTTTTTAATTTAAACAGATGTAAAAATATTTAGTTGTCGTTTCCTAAACAGAAGCAGCTGTTTTATTAGGAGAGTGTTTGAAATATTGATGTTACGATTATATTATGTTGTAAAATTGTAACCTTGTTAAATGTTTCAATAAATAAATAAAAAAGAGCTCATCGTTTATTCAATTTCGCGATATTAAATATTAAAAACAAGAAAAAAAAAAACATTATAAGCCAAAAACAATCATATAATAATATGTATGCTGTGTTTTTCGATAATCGACTTACTCGTTACGTAAGACGTACTATTGAGCGTTTGAATTTCATATTGATTTAAGCACCATCGTACCACGGATGTATTGTGAAAACAGAAAAATGTGTAATGTGCAATGTACACACATAGTTTTTATGATAAAATATGACGTAATATCGAAAGAAAGAACAATAAATGTATTTTTTGTAAGTTGAATCTACTTCACACATGTTTTTTTTTAACCTTGAATTATTATTTGCATAAATCTACTTTTATGTAGCATCACAAAAATAGCGTGTAACGTTATTCCTTTAATTTGTGTGTACACAATTACATTGCAAGTTTTCCCTGACATCAGCTGTCATGGATGCTAGAGGTTCCCAAACACTTTCTTATACACGAATAGTGTTTCTAATAATGTATAATTTACAATTTAACAGTTAATATAATATAAATTAAATTTTGACAGTCAAATCATTATTGTGTCAATTTGTTTTTATTCCGGTTTTCTTTTTGGCTTTGTTTGTTACATAACACTTGTTTCAGCCATTAAAGAATACTTTAAACTTTTGTATATGACATGTGATTCTTAAGATTCCTCTACTCTAATGTCACCATTATTATTTTATAAGTAAGAACCGAAAAATTGGAGCGGCTCTGATGCAAAATCGACGTTTTAAATGCATACCATTTTACTGTTTAGATTATATGACCATGACCTTACATAACCATATCCGTACCTAGCGTAATCTATTTAACCAAGTTTTATTTTATTTTATTTTTCGTTATTTTTAATGACTTCTTAAAAGAGTGATGATATTGCATTTACGTACATTTAATAATCTACCAAAACATATTCAAATGAACGATAAAATATCAATTATTATAAGTAATAATTTTATTAGCCTGAAACACTCATCTACATTGAAAACATCTCCCGAGATGTCGAAACCCTTTTCCTATACATTCCATATAAACTTTCATGCTTCACTTTTCAATATAATTCTACTGTAACTTCAAGACTAACTTTATTTATTTTCTTGAAACTATAATAAAAAATCAACAAACCTTCATGCGTTACATTTTTTATGCGCAATATTTTCACGGATATTTCTAAACCTTTACTTTAAAATTAACATTTTTTAGTTGTACTAATTGATGTAATTTAGCACTTTTGTTCTTATTACCCACTCACATGCAGGGCCTTAGTGGGTTCCTATTACCTAATTTTGTCTTAGATATTTAATTTTTTCTAACTTTTTCATTACTTGTATCTTATATTTGTATCTCACTGTATTTAGAAATTATGTCAAAATTACTTATGAAATGTGTTTATATATGATGGAAAAAATTAAAGGAAAAAACATTTAAAAAATTGCACCTCGTTGAGTTGACCGCTCATCAGAAACACCGTGATAACATTTTTGTTATTTGTTTTTGGGGTGTTATGCAGTGTTGCGCTACATCAGGGCAGATCCGGCAGGTTCGGTAGATGTGTAATTGTTGATAATAAGTAGAGTTTTTCCTATTCCTAGCTTACGCGCCGCGTTATATTTCAACTTTCGAAAGAAATCGGCTTTTTGTGAGCAGCTTTTCTTTTTCATTGAATATATGAATTCACGTAATTTTAAAAGACTACAATTCTAGAAGACCGTTTAAAAAAGAATTAGCACAATTAATTAATGTCCGGTCAGTGACTGAGTTGGCATATCGTTTAGGTCCCACCAAGCGACCTGTGTTCGATTCCTCGGCTGGCCAAGTCCTCCATCATGACTCAAGCAATATTTTGCTCTACGTTCGAAGCTCACGAACGTAGAGCAAAACAACAAAGCCATCGCGGCGTAACGCCGCTTGCAGTTGCTTCATTCCTTTTTCATAATTCGTTGTTAAGCTCTCGTCTTGGTTCGCAAATGTATACGCAGCATTATGTTGCATGAAATATAGGTAAGACTGGTTTTTAGCTTTCTTGTGCGTTTTGGAATTCGTGCTAGGCTGGCTCCTATTTATGATTTTTTTACTTTGGAGTTGTGTTAATTGAAATATTATTATAATCAAATGAGTCTTGTTTGCTATAGTTATTCTTTAAGAGGTCCACCCCACATCCGCAGATTGGAGAAAAAAACTTAAACAACGTTATTTAAATATTACTTTAGCGAAGAACAATCACGATTTCATATAATAAAAAAAACAGCTCTTAAAAATATAAATTTTGTTTCATTTAGTTATTAACATTACGTATTTCTATCCATTACAGAATAAAACATCTCATTTAGTTTCTTAAAAAGCATCTATTTTTTCCAGTGTTTTTTGCTTTCTTGACATTTTTGAGTGATTTATCGGAATTTACTTCAGCAGTCGAATGTGTTAGAAACATAACTATTTAAAACTCTTCGACTAAGATGTTTGGGAGCTCCTGATCTGTGTAAAGTGATTTTGCGTTTTACATGATCTTACGGTTCACGGTTGACTTTATTCTAAATGAAAGAAATTTGGTCTTTTAGTGTTAACCCAAAAATATTGCGCACACAGTCCAATGATTTCTACTAAGTGAGATTAGCAGTGTGTTATTGTTTGTATGTAATCAAAACTACAAATATTTCGTTTTGATTCCATTGAGGATAACCAAACATGATTTATAACTTGAATAAAATCTTTCAATTATTTAATCACTACATTAATTTTTTATGTGAATACCGCAAAAGAGTCTCAACTGCTCCCAACCGCTGACAAAGGTTTGGAACCAGTGAGACTATAGTATATCCGATTGTGGTACGCTCTGAGGCTGAAGGGTATTATTATTTAAAGCTATGAAAACATAAATTTCGAAAAATAACTTGTAACTTAACCTAACGTAACCTATTTAACCATTTTTAATTTTTTTTTCATCTAACGACATTTCGAGGGAGGTGTTGAGTTGAGTTCATTCTGAGTTGTCTGATCACCTGAGAAAGAATCGAAATACACACAAAAGTCTTTAAATCTGCTAATATTACAACGCCCTAAGACAGTGGTAGGCAAACCGTGGTTCCTGAGCCGCATGCGCCTCTTTGGAAAAGTGTTTGTGGCTCTTCAGACATCAATTTCACCTCCACTCAATCAGCCTTTTGAGATGAAACCGCCGAATGAACTTTGACTCGATCAGCATCAGTGATACCAACCCAGCTCATACTTCAGATTATACCGCACTTGTAACGCTTTATCTATTGAACGAGTCACTTCAAGGATAAGAATGGTTTCATAACATTCAGAACACCAGGCTGGTTTTAACTTAAAGGTGATTCTGCATAAGAGTCCACAAGCTTAAATTTAATTGTATTATATCCGATTTTTTCTTGATTTTATCTGAAACTAAAATTTTATTATTTTACTTCGAAAATGACAATGATTTTTTCTCGAAATATGATAGTAGATGAATCCGCAACTGGTTTTTTTTTACATTCCGAACACAAAACTGGTTTTAACTTAATAACGAATCTATGCGCGAGTCCCCAGTTTTAATTTAAAGCACTTACAGAACAACTCAACTTAAGAAAATCTCCATACAACTCCACCAATTCACCAGCAAAAATTATCATCGTACTCGGAACATTTTAATGGTTTTACTGTCAATTTTGCAGCATTTAGTCTGCAATTTACATTTTATAATTACGCACGGAATTGAAACATTTAAATGGGCAGAAGTACGGCATTACAATAAGAATGTAGATAACACAAAGCATAACGTAATTATCGTATCACCACATTTACCACAGTATGATTACAACCCCTCTCCCCCTCATTACAATACGGCTCCCTGAAATATTTGTTATCCTGTTTCTTTGACAAATTAACTCTTTCTATTTGAAAGTTTGCTGACCACTGACCTAGAGATGCTGAGGTTTTCCACTGTACCATTGAAATATTTAAAATCGAATTGAACTTACAATGTACTTAAATCAAAACAATTATTTCGGTAATGTTTATTTATAATTTATGTTATTTTTTTACGTGTATTCTATTATGACTTTTAATATCTACATGCTTTCCTATCACCTGTATGTTTCCTAAATAAACTTAAATAATAAAAATATATTAATGGGATATCCCACATAAAAAGTACAATATACACAAAAAATGTATATTGTACTTTTTTATAGCATGAAATAAAATAAAATTATCAACTCAACCATCAAACAAGAGGTTCAGTTCATATTATTATTTTTAATTAAAATACATAAAAAATTATTTGTATCATTTAGTATTCCAGACACAAGCTAACGCTTCCATGGAAGAGTGGTATTAACATATGTGGTATTGAATATGAACATGTAAGCAAATTAATACATCATCTAAATGTACATTATATTTTATATGCTTTAATAGCGCTAACAAAAAACCTCGAATCCTCGATCCTCGAAAATGAAAAAGTTTTTCACTAATTGATTTTTTTTCGGTGATACAATACAGTATTTTGTAATATGTCATGCTTACAAAACTGAAGCATTATATTAATAATTTTTAAGATTAATGACTTCTTTGAAATGTGTTCTTACCTCGGGTCAACTAGCGACATAGTAATAGAAGACCTCAATCAATCATAAAAACAACCAAATATAGGTTAATTTTTCAAAAATTACAAATGTTTTACCCGCTTATGTATTCACTGATTTTTTTATAATACAGCAATAAAAAAAATGATATATATAGAGGTGTCTATGTCAAATTTGTTAATCACTCTGGAATGAAGATTTTTTTATGGATTTCTTCGCGTACAAAATGCCAAAAGAATATTTTGACTTCTGCATCAGATGGATCACAATTTCATCCATCTAGAGCACCTGAAAAAAGTATTCACAGCATTCGAATACGGGACGTTTTGGAGTACTTTCTTGTACTTAAACCAAATTACCAAAAACTGACAGGTACTTTACATGTACAATTCCATATACATTTAATGAATATACATAATACCGGATTTTTTTTAAATCTTCGTATGATAAATGATAACTGTACATACCTCAGCACAGGTTCTTCTTGTGAGGTGTTCACGAAACATACAACAATACATATCCACAGTTTCACCTTCACAAACCTACCTTACACCCAACATAAAAATGTTAATTAATGGGTACTGTAATACATAGAAATAAATAAACATCAAATTTTTTACCACAATTTGCGTGAGTAATCAGAAATATTGTTACGATATTTATTTACAGTGATTTCCAATTTAAAGAAAGCTTCAGTTCGTTAAGATTTTGTGACAAAAACAATAGCACCTAATTCTTCTCATATATTATAATATATCAAAAGGAAATTTATCCGAAATTTATACCATTATACAAAGGTTTGAAATGAAAATAATATGGTTAAATAACTCCGGACACTGGTTATAATTCATTGAAAACCTTCAGTTAAACAAATTATCTTTTGTAGATAAACACAAAAAAAACTCACCCTCATAATAATCAAACTTCAAAAAAGAACCAACTGCATATAACAAAAACTTGGTGACGATTATTTTTGAATCAGTTTAATAATTAAAACATGATTAAAATCATATTTTGTGCAACTGTTTTCACCATAAGTTGAAAAATGTGAAAAATCAAATCTGATTGATAAATAACATACTTAAATATCATACGGTACGCGAAATGATCATGTTTCAATAAATCACTCCCCTAATATAGACAATGTTGCTTAAACCGTGTGTGCAATAAGAATGACACAATAGGCAGTCTGGTTCAGGCATTCTTGGTAATAAGATAGGACAGAATCAACCCGAACAGAGATGAATTAGAACAAAAATGCAATCCGGGAAATCCATGTTTGCTTTTGGTCAAAAATGACTTCGCATTATTTTTTTCTTCGATTATTTGAAAGAAAATAATTAAATAAATTTATGAATGTTTGCACACACAGGTATTTAATGTGCTAACGATGTTTTTTATGTGAAATCAGCATTATTTAGAACATTCATTTATTTGTTTTCACCCTTTTTAAGGGGCTTTCAAATAATAATAGTTAAAATGATACAGAATTACTCTTTTTTATTTTTATCTTCTTATTTTTAATTCTTTCTTTAATTTTTTGTTATTTATGTGTTGAATTTTATTTTCATTTTATGTTTTAATTAGGTACCTAATATGTAAACACATTTTTTTCTTTTACAGTTTATAGTGGTTTATGTAATATGGCAGACTGGAATTGCAGTACCCTCCCAGTCCTGTTGAAATAAAAACTTAAATAAATAATAAAATATTCATAACTGAACTTTTTTTTTACATTAGCTCCACTCAGGATGCCTTGAGGAAAATATTTTCCCTCAGAGCCTATGTCATCTGAGATGCTGTGTGGGGGGTTTTTTTGAGAGGAAGGAATGAATATTGGTCTTGAAGAGACCCATGTTGTAGGAAGGAGGAAACACAGAGGCCGGCAAATCGTTCCATAGCCGAGCTGTTGAACACAAGAACGAGTCGAAGAAGCGACCCATTCTCATGTGACAAATGTCAATCGTGTACAAATGTTGGGCACGCGTTTGGCGTGTTTCCCAATTTTGCACCGGTGCCGAAGGGATAAATGACGCTAGTTCCTCGGAGCATCTTCCTTTGAAATACCGGTAGAACAAGGATTGCATCCCCACCCGACGCCTGTGCTCTAAAGATAGCAATCCGTGAGTTAAGATGGGATAATCTATCAAACGGACCGCCCGTTTTTGCGCAGAGTCGAGGGCAGGTAAAATTTTTTTGTGCTTGTGTAATGATAAATTGAAGACATTAATTGAATCAGCATAATTATTTCCCTCCATTAGTATTCTGCAGCTGGGCAACGATGAATAATGAATATATATGGTGGTTAGTCGACTTCTATTATGACGAAATGGGATCTGAAAGCGTACAAAGCAGCAATTTATGACCATCAAATTTATCATTTAGTATTTTATATAGAAGCACAAAGTCAGTGATAAACAAAAATTTAAACAAAACAAAAAAACGACTTCAAAAATGCACTAAAAAGTAAAAAAAATAATTTCGTATTCTTCTACAACTTCATAATCAACTTACTTTTTCTAATCATCAATATGTAGGTACGATTGTTACTTTTTGGAGTCGGTGTCAGTCAAGGTAGGTTTGTAACTACATACATAATTATAGGTGTAATGTGCTTGTGTCGCATAACCGACTTGACGAGGCGAGAGGCGAGAGCGGGGCCGCGGCGACACGGAGACCTGTCAAGTACTTTTGAACACGCCGGACCGGGTACCTTTGCTGACACCGACTCCAAAAATAACAATCGTACCTACATATTGATGATTAGAAAAAGTAAGTTGATTATGAAGTTGTAGAAGAATACGAAATTATTTTTTTTCCTTTTTAGTGCATTTTTGAAGTCGTTTTGTTGTTTTGTAAAAATTTTTGTTTATTTTTTTATTTTTAGTGAATCTGAAGTACACTAACTAATTTGTCTGAATATGGGTAAACCCACCAAACGTGCTGCTCATATGAGACAGACATAATTTGACCATAGCGACGTTAGGATCAAATTAAGAGATTCGGTCGAGTTTCGTTAATTTGTCATGGATCCGATAATCAAAACCTAAGCAATCTCTCATCAAATTACCCTTGAAGTACATCCTTTCCAATTAGGGTTGCCATCTCTTAAATTTGGCAACCAAGACAAGACGCGTGAAAACCCCGGATTTTAGGGCCCAGAACCCGGACATGTCAACAGGTTTTTTTAAACATATTCAGTGTAACAAAAAACAGTAGAAAATGTCATAAATCACCTTTTATTTATTTTCAAATTAAATTTAGTCATCTTTTATCATCATTTTAACAGTACCTAACAAAACAGAATCTTATCATTATTGTTTTAATAATCAGTTAGATTTTTTTTATTCTTAAAATAAAACACAATATTAATATACTGTTATGAAAAAAAAACCTTATTAAAATATTAAGCCTAACAAAATTCAATTAATTTTTTAAACAAAAAACTAAAAAGTACTGAGACCATTTTTGTATTTAGTCTTACAATTTTTGAGGTAACTCTTTTAACTCAATAATAATTATTTCTTATAATTTTAAGCCATTTAAACAACAAAATATCTCTCAACATAATATGAACTAAATTCAGTCTTCTTAAATCTTAAGCAACAAAACTGAAACTTTTTAAAGTTTAGACTTACTGTAATGTAAGTTACATTATTAATTTTTTAAGCATAAAATAACCAAAAACTATACTCATTTAAATCACCTTAAAATTTTAATCTACAGCCATATTGTAAATTTCTTTTACGTAATAAAAACAATCAAAACTCTACAAAAATGAAAAGAAATTATTGCACTCATAAGTACATTATTTGATTATCTAGCTATTATAGCTTTTTCCTCAGCCACTCGCCTTTTTTACTTTTCATTTTTTTGTATTTATCACTCTTTCCGATAGCTTTTAGAATATCTTCCCTTTTTAAAAGGAATTTGTAAAAATCAATGCAGCTGTATTCTTGGAAATTGAATTTAATTTAAATTTAAGATAAATGAAACAATGTTACTTTGTTTGAATCACTTTCATACTTGTTTAAAGCCGACCGGTTTCAGAACGACCGTTCCTTCCTCAGGGCAAACGTACACGTTTGACGTTAAATTTTAAGACTTTAAATTTTTTTTTTTAACCCGGACATCAAATGAAACCCCGCCCGGACGCTCCCCGGACGCCCACTAAACTAGGACAAATCCGGGTAAACCCGGACGGATGGCAACCCTATTTCCAATAAAAAAAGAATCATTGAAATCGGTTGGCGTGATATTGAGTTATTCGTCCATTTGTCGCGCACATACTTAATGCAAATTTAAGACTTATATGGTTTTCTCATGAATGCCATTGTCGAAACTGCACCAAATTAAAATGGGACCACACGGGAAGCACCAGCTTTCAAATAAAAAAAAAGAATCATCAATATCGGTTCACCCAGTCAAAAGTTCTGAGGTAACAAAAATAAAAAAAGAAAAAATAAAATACAGTCGAATTGAGAACCTCCTCCTTTTTTTGAAGTCGTTTAAAAATCACGGACATCCAAATTTAATAGACCAGAAGATACAGATGAGGGGTAAAACCAAACTATGGAGGGTGAAGAGGGGAAAGATGGCTGTAATTCGTTAAAAAATCAATCTGACAGTATATAGGCATCTCGCATTTTAATATCACCATTTAGTTCTTAAAAGCAAAATCTGCTTTTTAATGAATAGACCTTTTTACATGGGAGCGCGAATTGCCCGCCACGTTATTATCATATTTGCGTAGACGAAATCGGCAAAGGAAAGTTCGCCCTTTTTCACACGGGAATATTTTGTTGCCGTGTTTAGTTAAGACACTTTTACAAATGTTTCATTATTTACTTACCCCTGTAACCAGCGACGAGCTCACTGGAGAAACGCCCACATTCGCTACGTTCACACATATTAGGGTATAATGTATAGCACAAGCTCTCACTTTTGTTCGTAAAATGTGCGATGTGACCAGCGCGCTGGTCAGGACAAGAATGATGACGTCACATTTTTTAGATTCAAGCGACGCTCTCGTAAGCCGAGCTGGCTCCATGGAACCGGCGAAATAGGAGGGGGAAATAATACGCTTTTATCATTTAGGGCAGGTCCAGATATATTCATATGTCCATGGTGAAAATCCTTCTGTACGACTATTGAGGCATGTTCACTTAAAAGGATTACTCTAGTTCCACAAAAGTGCTAGAGTACCCAATACTAAACTTAGAAAACGTAAGAATTTATTTTGTATTATTTCAATAGCTTATACGAGTACATGAATATTGTAACGTGAATTCCAGACGATGTATTTCACCATCCCTTTTGAGAGCTCACCCATATAACAACTATATTAATTGTAGCATATATTATTAAATAAACAAATAAGCGCTGGCAATATGTAGAAAACTTTGCCACTACAAAATAGGAAAAAATACGTTATATTATTATGACAAAATTGCGTAATTAAATAACTTCACAACCTATCTAGTACGTACCTGGCCCTAACCACATCAGATGCGAACATGAACCCAGTGGACTTGTTAAGTCCATCCTTGATTTATGTTACAAAACTGTAGAACTATATTGTGTTGATATTTTGCATATTTTAACAAATACGTCACCGGGCTCACCTTTGTATGTTTTTTAAGAATAAAATAAACCTATAAGCCTTTTGATACTAGGTACCAAATACGAAGGCTATTCGTATTAGGTACCTACTTAGAGATTGAAGACGTAAGATTTTCTTACTTTTTCAATCTTTGCAAAATCACTTTATGGCATCATTTTAATTGAATTAACTAAATTTATTATTTTGAATCAATTTTCTAACGTGCCTCCTTTCCCTGTCACCATTTACATTCATTTCTCTGCACAAATTTTGGCCTCCTAGAAATGTAGCTAATCTGTCAGTGCATTATGAAGATCTTCGTTGTTATCGAAGCCACTTCTTCATGTGGGTGAACAATCCCCCGTCCCCATCTAATTTCCATCTGTTAACTAACATGAATAATTTAACTCAATTTGAGATGCGGATGTGAACTATTTATTGGATAACAAACACCCCTGCCATTGGTCTCCCCATGTGGTTCGCTACGTTTGGTTCATGAGGTGAGGTTTGTCCGGGTCTTGAGGGTGAATGCACCAATTGCGTGGTAGACCAGATCGCCAGGTACCGGCTAAGAGAGACCTTTTGACCTCTCCAGCAGAACTCTCTCGGTACATTACCTAGCAGCGCATGGATGGATTCAAGTATGGCACTTCTGGACACACCGACCCCCAGATTCCTACCCCCCACCCCTCATACCTTTTTCCTTCCCAGAACTTCACCTCCTTTCTTTCCTAAAAATTCGTTCCACATAGCATCCGCTAAGATGACACAGGCCCTGCAAAGAAGTTTAAAAGGTGACTATGTTGAAAAAATGTGGAAACTTTTATCTTATATATAAAAATGAATCGCTGAATGTGCTGCTAAGCGCAAATCTCGAGAGCAGCTGAACCGATTTCTCTAATTCTTTTTTAGAATATTCCTTGAAGTACGAGGATGGTTCTTACGGAGAGAAAAATTAAGAAAATTGCGCAGAAAATTGGTTAATTTAAGAAAACCTAACGACTATCGCTCGTTTGACAGTTCGCGACAGTTGAGAATGACATTTTGCAAAACAATGATTGTTAAATCAGGATTCTATTTTTGACAATCTTTAAGTTGATAAATTTATTTAAAGTAGGTATTCTCCTAATAGTTTGAATCGAATCAAGAATTTTAGATATTTTAAATAGGTACCTATGTTAGGTACCAAATTTAATATTCTCGAAAAATGGAAATTTGAATAAAAATTGTAAAAGGTGGCACGCGGGCTGTTTAAAAACTGAATGTACTGGGATTCAATACGACTGTACTGGGATTGGTGGGACGAGGGAGCGGGAAGGGGAAGAGGGAAGGCGGGGAAGGTGGAAGGGGAATGCGGGAGGGGAAGGGATGTGTGAGGGGGGAGGGGAACTCGGGAGGGGGGTTCACGGGACGGAGGAAGGGGGGGGGAGTAGAGTGGGGAGAGGGAAGGTGTAGGTGACGGAGTGGGGACGCGAGATGGGAAGAGGACGCAGGAGAAGAAGGGGAGGCGGAAGCAGCTAGTTATGAATATTAAAGGCACGTAAGATAATATTTAAATCTATTTGTATTTTTTTATTTACAGACAAAAGGCGGTTGCTTTCTGAACAACCCTTGTATAATTGTAATTCTTCTTATTTACGGCTTTACATTTATTCGAGCATTATTATTATCGAAGGTCGTGTGTTTAAAAAATATTAATATAATCAAAGCCATTTATTTAAATTAGCATTAATTTATTTTCACATTTTAGCATTAGTTTGTTATGACCATTATTTGATGTGTCTTTGCGAGTTTATTCAAATTTTGAGACCTTTTTGCTTTCAAACAAATGAATATCATAGTGGTCTTGATACCTAGGACCTGCACCTGAGACAAATTGAGTAATTTTTAAAAATATTTACTTTTGGTAATTCGTATAGTGTGTTATGGGTGTGCCGTTTGCCTGGAGTTGACTAATTTTTTCTTACTTATGGTAATTAATATTTGTTTAATTTCTGTTTATATAGATAACATCTCTTCGTGGTACTTAATCAAATTCTTCTTCTTTGCTACAGCTCATTTCAAGCCTTGGCCTTCTTCAAGATGAGACTCCACCGCCGCCGTCCAATCTGTAACACGGAGGAGTCTTCTTGCATCCTTCCTGACATCATCCACTCATTTTAGCCTTGTTCTGTCCGCCGTTCGTTTACCTCCCGGTTGTCCTGTTAGAACCTTCTTCGGTACTCCTGTGTTTGGCATTCAGTGCACATGTCCGGCTTGTCTTAATCTTTGGAGCCTTAAATGGGTAGAGAGTCTGGGAGCTTGTTAAGTATCATAGAGCTCATTATTGTGACGGATTCTCCATGCCTGTCCCTCTCGCACGTATCCTATCTTAAGATTCTACGAAGTACCTTTCTTTCGAAGGACTTTGCTCTCAGTTTTCCCGCCTCACATCCATGGTTCAAGACCGTCCAAATAAATGATTCGAACACTGGCGGCAACGCGAAGTAGTTGTTGTAAGCGGCTGTTATGCGCTTTCTTACTTCTACTGGGTCTTCGTTGTCCTGCGTTATGATGGAGCCCACGAGCACTTCGACGTTAAAGTTGTCCTTAATATTCACTTTAGCTTTTATTCTGCGGTGTGCGGTTCTGGTTGCATCACAATTTTATTTTACTCTAATTGATTTGCAAACTTACCTCACTTGCCTCAGTCTCCAAAGGGTCAAACATCTCTCCTACAGCGTGAAGGGATCTTCCGACAACGTTAAGGTCGTCTGCGTAGCTAACTATTTGATTGCTTCTGTTGCAAATGTTTGAGGCGACACTGATCGTTGTCTTACTCACGACGTGCTCCAGTACAATATTGAAAAGAGTGGGTGCTAGGCCATCACATTGTTTCAGCCCCTAGGAGACGTTAAAATCCTCCTTTTGTTTCACCTCCTCTCCTTACTCAACACCGTGAGCCGACCATTGTTATTATTGACTATTTTTGGCGGGATTCCAAAATTTAGGAGTATATCAAATATTTTATCCATATCTATACTGTCATATGCCTGTTTGAAGTCAACGAATAGTTGATGTATATGTGTAAAAAAAAATTAAAGATCAATAATCGATTTTGTAGTAATTGACTCTAGGTTGAGAGCCGTTACCGAGGACACAAGAGTTTTCAGAGGGGCAGAGGTTGAAAGTGGTGTCAAGAGTAAACCTCTTTCGTGGCTGGCGCTCTAAACGGTATCAGCTCCAACAAGAGTCAAAATAGAAAACTACAAAACGATTATGTTAGAAGTGAGTATGAGAATTATGCAGAAATGAGATTGAATGCGAAGGAAATGGACGGTCTATGCATAGAAGAAACATGAACCCACATAAAAGTGAGTCTATGCGAATCTGCTAGAGACGTGTGTGGAATAAGTAAGCAAGGTAGGTATTTCAAGCAAAGAGAAAGATCGAGCGAAAGAAGTGTACAAGGTATGCAAGAAAAAAGTAATTATTGGAGTGAAAGAACGACAGCGGGAATCAAAATGACAAACCACTTACAAGAAAACATTAAACTGATTTCGAAGGAGGTTAAAGGATCCCGGAGTGGTTCACGGAAGCATGAAAGTGATAAAATCGAAAGATGGACAAATGTTTACGAATGAGAAAGAAATTAAAGAGAGATGGCTGAAATATTTCTAGGAAGTCTTCGAAGTAACCCGGATGACTGTGATCCCAGAGGTGAATCGGTTATGAACGATGATGGAGTAAATGTTACCAAAATCAGCATGGATGAAATAAAAATATCAATTAAATATATGAAGAATGGTAAGGCTGTAGGTTTCGACATAATTGCTGCCGAATGCTTTAAAGGAGATAGCTGTATTATTCTCACATTGTTGTGCAGACTTTTTAACCAATGTTTAGAGGAGGGTTACATGCCATTAGATTTAAAAAAAAATTATCTACATAAGGTTACATCATATTATTCGATGCCTGTCTCATTAGGGTATATAATAAATATCATATATAACAATATTTAAGAATACCGTAAGAATATTTAAGGTTAAATAAATATTAAGTTAATACAATTGAGAAAAGATGATTGAAAGTGTGGGTAAATACCATAAGGAGAGTTATCTTATAGATGAAGGAAGAGATGACGTAAAGTAGTAAATCCTATTAAGGGAGCGGGAGACAGAAATGAAAGGCGTCGGGTCGAAGTATGAGCCAGTCGTTTATTGGGCTACGTAGCAGATGGTCGGTGGTCGGTAACATGATGTAATGCGGAGTGCCGTAGATGATGCTGCAGGCGTTCGGATGTGATGGAGATGGTGCGGTGAAGGTCAGCGCGTTGCTCGACACCATGGCGGTGGAGATGACCTATCTTCCAGGCCGTTGCTCGACGCTTTAAATCGCGGAGATGAACGGTGAGTGGCTCGGTGAGCTGAGCCACCAGCAGGTAGTCCTGGCGAGGCGGAGCGTGTTTCCATGGCAGCGAAGCACGGTGGGGCTTCGGGGTGCCATGAAGTGGTGAGCTGATCCCTTGGCTGAAGGTGCGTCAAACCTTATAAGTCGCGGGATGGAGCTGTTCTCTGGAGCTGAAGACAAGATGGGCCTTGTAGCTGAGACGTGGTGATGGACCTCGAGGAAGCTGCCCTGGATGCGTAGCGGTGCCATGCAGGAGCACTGATTACATGTTGAGATGTTGACCGACGATTAATGTGAGACTGAACTGCAGCGGGCGAGCGATCGGCTGCTTATATAGCCGCGGTAGAGTAACTACCTCGCGGTAGGTAATACGAGCCACTTCGAGAATATTCGGCGCCGTACAGATATTGTACGGTGCTGTCTCGAGACCTTTCTAGGCGGGGCGATATTATTATCGTCGGGCTGGCACGGGAGGCGAGAAAGTACATCGCGGCCAGTATAGGTACGAAGGTACCTAGGCAAGTAGGTTTGCCGATGCGCGCGGATATTAGGAGATGTTTCTCGATTCCTCTTTTGGTGGCGAAGTTTATAATGATGTGTCGCCACACTATCAAATCTATTAATGGAGTTAGATTATATAGGATTTCACTATTTTAATTTGTTTAATATGGGTAAGGACGTATGTAAATTGATATATCTGTCTATTTGTAGAAGCATTGGAAGATTGGAGAAGGGCTGTAATCATGCCATTATACAAAGGTAAAGGGTCACGTATGGAATGTGGGAATCATAGTGCTATTATTAGCCTTCTTAGTTCAATGGGCAAGTTGTATGATAGAATATTGATTGAAGGTGTAAGAATGGAAACAAAGAATAAAATATGGTACGTGCAAGGTGCTTTTATGAGTGGAAGGGGATGCAGGAACCAGATTTTCTCATTGCGTATGCTCACTGAGAAGTTTCTTGCAAAAAACTCTTCTGTGCCTTTGTAGATCTACAAAAAGCATACGACCGAGATGACAGGAAAAAACTGGAGTGAATACGAAGCTCATGCAGGCAATTGCGTCTCTATATGAGAGAAGCGTTGCATGTGTGTGAACAGCGATTTTACGGGGTGGTTTGACTTTGACAAGAATTGAAAGAGATGGGATTGGGCGCGAATGTTGGGGAGCAGGCGCAATTTACAACACAATATTACAATGAAAAATTAATAAAAAGTTTAAAGTTATAAAATAGGGGCCTCAGCGAGGGTAAGCAACCGAGTGCGGCCAACACTATTAAATTTTACTAAAAAATGTGAACTAATGTATTAAAATAAAAATTAAAAAAAAATTCAATACAATCATAGTTATTTTTAGAAATACTCGGGATTTGGAGGAACATGGTGGCATAAAAACGTTACTCACATAACTTCAGCACGATAATGGAGGCGTCATCTTTAACTTTTCTCTGATTCTAAGCGTTCAGTAATTCAGCTAGTTTTAAGTCATCACAAAAACTCATAGTTAAACCAATTCGAATAACAGAAACGATCTCACATACGGTTGTCACTTATTTGAAGTTTGTCACTGCACTAAATTTGTGACAGGGACATGAAGGATAACACCTAATAATACACATAATTATAATAAAAATAAAAGTTAACATCGCATCGTTGGTAATATTTATAAACGAGTTGATTGGTCTTGTTGAAACTGCGAAGATCGGAAATAAAGAATAAATAATTACCTAATAATAAATTAACATTTATCTCACTCTCCGTGTTGTCTGACATACGAACTAGCATCTGAGATTGCTAATGAGTATTGATTTTAATTGTGTACATATTTATTTCCAGTAACGTTGTAACACTTCATACTAAAACAAATAATTGAACTTATTTCCACTTAAATTTATTTGACCGTAACCGGTTTCAGCCTGTTAAGGCCATCTTCAGACTGTACTAATTATTCATAACCCACGGTTTATATACACAACAAATCGGTTTCGGAGATAATAAAGGTAAGAGTTATGCTGTATTGAAAGTACTGACCAAAGTTATAAGCGCGCTGGGCTATGGCAACAAAGCTATAGCGGTGTTTTTGGACTTATCATTCGATACTGTTTCCCACGAATTGCGAAAAAATTATCATTCTTAGACATTAATAATACAGCAATGGATTGGTTCTGATCTTATCGAAGTGATGGAACACAGCAATTAGAGATGAATAAAATGTTAAGCGATGGTAAATTAATTTCCTTTGGAGTTCCGCAAGGTGGTGTGCTTAGTCCAATATTGTTCCTAATTTATAAAAATGATTTATGCTCTCTGAATATTCCTGGTAGCATTGCTAGTTTTGCTAAATATTTATTACTGGCTTAATATTTGAGGATAAAACTAGGAATTAAATTTTTGACAAATTTAAATACAGGTTTAAGAGTCGTAAATAATTGGTTGAATATTTTAACTTTGAACACACAAAAAACCAAATATATCGCTTTTAGCATTTCATGTAATCCCTTAGAAAATGTAGTCATCATTAAATAAATACCTTGGTGTAAAAATAGATAAATTTTTGAGATGGAACGATCGAGTCAAATAATATTAGGAGACTTACCTATAGGTAAGTCTCCTAATGTTATTATTTCCTATCTTTAAAGAACTCAGACGATTAATCTAAAACGTTCGCGCCGATTGAATTTTACAAACGATGCGTTAACTCCAATGCGAAGAAATTCCAGTATAAAAGTATCAAATTTGAAGTACCTACTGGTCTTTCATGCAAATATTGGAATTGTAGATTGATTTCTTTACACGTTTTTGAATGTTTGTATTTTTTTATTTTTTTTTATTGTAATATAAAAAATATGAGTTACATATATATATATACATATTTTACAAAATTTTATATTAAAGGTCGTATTTAGTCATGTATACCTTATCAGAAAAGAGGATCTCTTGTGCCTGATAAGGAAGCCACGATTCTTACTTAGGTTTTAATTTATAATATGAAATATAAAATATATCATAAAATATTTACTTTTTACTGTAATTTTTTTTTGAAAAATTGTTTAATTTTATTTATTTGGTCTGATACGGTGATGATACAGCGTAATTCATAAGGGAGGTTATTATAGTTTTTTATGGCTTGGAAAATATAGTGATGTTGCATTTGAGTTGTTTTAAAATTAGGTGTAATAAATTGGTTTCCATTTCTCATTAGTTTGTAAAACTCTTGATATTCTTTGTTATTTTTTTCTTTACACATTTTTATAATAGAAGCTTGTTTTAATATGTCATCGACATTTGGTATTGGAAAAAATTTGAAAAGTGATTCTGTTGAGAAGGTAGATTTTTTTTTTAATATTACTTTAATGATGATTCTTTGTGAAACTTTTACTGAGTTTAGATTGTTTTCGTAAGATCCTCCCCACCCTATAATTCCGTAGATAAGTAAAGAATGAACAAGGGCATAGTACACGTTTTTGATAATTTTTACATATAAAATATTTCTTAACCTAACAAATATATATATACATTTCCTTATTCTCTTCACTAACTCTGAAATGTGACTATTCCACTTCAGGTTTTGATCAATGATTACACCTAGATATTTAACTTCGGAAGAAGAGTTAATGACAGTACAAATAGGATTATGTTGTTTACAGAGTACATGATGACATTTTTCGTCGTGGATTACAATATTAACTGTATAATCAGGTATTTTCTGTAAGAAAAATAAGACAAATGTTGTTTTTTTAGCATTAAGTGTGAGTAAGTTATTATCAAACCACGATTTTAAGATATTAATATCTTCATTTGCCAATTTATTGACTATTTCCCATGTTTGACCTTTTATTAACAATACAGAGTCATCAGCATAAGAGATTAATTCACCTTTAATTTCCTGTTGGAAAATGTCGTTCACATATATTAGAAATAATAATGATCCGAGGACGGTACCTTGATGGATGCCAAATTTACTTGTGAGAGATGAACTAAATGATTGATTTAATTTTACTACTTGAGGTCTCTCTGTTAGGTAGCTTACTATCCATTTGAGGGCTATGCGGTCAATGCCGTTTTCTTTTAATTTAATAGCAAGTTTTTCATGGGAAATTCTGTCAAATGCTTTCTTTAAGTCGATGAAAATTCCTAAACATTTATTTGATTTGTCCAGGTTACTCTGAATACTAGATGAAATTTTAGCGATCTAGCGTCTTGTGTGCTTTTTCCCTCTGTGAATCCAAATTGATTGATTTTTATTGATTGTTGAATTTTTTTTAATGAATGCAGTTAATCTTATTTTAGCAATTTTTTCAAAAATTTTCGACATATTAGATAATAGTGAAATGGGTCTATAATTAGAAACATCCTCCGGACTACCGGATTTGAATACTGGCGTGATTATTGATTTTTTTACGTGTTCGGGAAAACTCCTGTCTTGAAGCTATTATTGATTATGTGAGAAATTGGTGTAGATTTTTAATGTATTTTAGTATTTTTACGGAAAGGCTGTCAAATCCCGGAGCAGAACCGCTCCGCATTTTTGATATAGTTTGTGTAATTTCAGAGGGATTGGTTGGTTCGAAAAGTTCTAGTTTATTTTCTGTTTTCGGAGTTTTTCAAATTTTATTTTATTTTCTTTTGCGGAAATTTTTTCAGCTAGATTCTTTCCTACGTTTGCGAAGAAATCATTGAATGCATTTGCTCCTTTTTCAGGTTCCTCAAGACAATTTATTATATTATTGTTTTGCATTATAGTCTTTATGGTATTGTTTTTTGTTTTCTGTTTCTTTTCTAAGATTTCATTTATTATTGACCAAACTCACTTACTGTCGTGTCCAGAGTCATCAAGTTTATTTTTATAATATTTTTCTTTAGTGTTTTTTATAAGAGAAGCTAATTTATTTTTGTATTCTTTAAAATGATTACTTAAATTTATGTCTAATGGTTTTTTTTTTGTTTCTTTATAGAGCCATTCTTTATGTCTAATAGACACAACAAGTCCATGTGTTATCCACGGTTTGATTTGACGAAATTTTGCTGAGTTTCCTTTATGAATAATTTTTTTTTTAATCATTTATATAATTAGTTAATATATTTTCAAACAGTTTACAGCACTCGTTGACGTCATCATTTCGGAGTATATCTAATCATAATTCAGAGGACAATTTATTTTTTAGAGATTCGATATTAATGACAGTTATTTCTATATTATTATTAGCAGTTTGTCTGTTGTGTTGATTTGTCGTCTGAGGTGAATTGTAATGTAGCAAAGTCATGTAATGGTCGGTAATTGAAGTTTTTATAATACCAGAGTTTATATTATTATTATCCTTAATGTTAGTGAAAATGTGATCAATGCACGATGGACGTTGCCCATTGACGTTTCTAGTGTGAGACTTTATGCATGGTACATAATTCATTTTGGCCATCATATTTAGGTAATTATCTTTATTGCTTTATGTACAGTCGTGCGATATATTTAAATTTATGTCACCTACAACTATCGCATTTGTGTTCCTAAATTTTAATAATACTTGTCTTTATTCATCTACGAACAAACATACAGTGGATGAGTGTGTTCTATGTAGAGAGATAATATCAATTTTTAGGTTGGGATACTTAATTTGTACATATAGGCAGTTTGTTCCGTTAATTTTAATTTCTTCCACACATAATATGTCACAATTATTTTGTACAAACATAGCGATCCCACTGTTTTTGTTTATCCGGCTAGCCGTTGATACGAAAGTATATCCAGGTATATAATAAGTCACGTCACAACTCGAATGGGTTTCCGTTAACACTATACATGTCGGCTTTTTGGGAACATTATTAATTGTAGCAAGAAATTCATCTATGTTTCGTTCAATACTTCTTATATTCATATGTAGAATTAGGGGGCTGCGGTTGAGGTCGTTTTGATGGGTACAGTATTCTTGGAAGGTGTTGTATGTTTTTTCATCAATATTATTTTTTTTGTCTAGTTCGTTTTGTAAATATTCTGCCATTTTTATTCATAATCAATTCTGTCCCTTGCTACTTTAAGCATTTTGTTTTTGTACGGACATAGATTGCTAAATGCTTTGTGATCCGTTTTGTTTTTTTCGCCGTATTTCTTATTTTGGGACGTGCAATTTGCACAAACTGGTGTTTTTCTCTTTCAGGGCACTTGGCATAGGTATGGTCACCTGTGCAATGAGGGCATATTGATGGATTGGTTCGATGTAGGCATCTGGATGCTGTGTGCATAAACTTACAGCAGTGGTAACATTGTGTTAATGGATTGCAATCCTCAATTTTAACTCTTTGGTACTGGATGTTTAATTTTTCTAAAGCTAATAAACTTTTTCGCGTTGTACCGCTGGTTTCTACGATGTAGCTCGAGGATTTCTGCTGTTTTTCATCTTCTTCCGAGTCTTCATGTTGATTGTGTTTGAAAATTTTATTTTTTAATTCTGTTCGTTTCAGAATGCGATTTTTTCTATTTAATCACAATAAAATAATTATTCGTATCATTCATGCTATTTTAGTCATTTGAGTTATGTTGTTTCTCCTTTTAAAATTAGTGGCCGAATTGGTTAAATCGGTTCTCCGGTATGACGAGAGATCCTGGGTTCGAATCCCAGTTGCGACCGTTGACTTTTTATTTTTCCGTGTCTTGTTCTTTTCATATTTCGTTTGGATTTGTTAGCATTTTCTACAAAATAATATTATCTTTTTCAATAAAATAATTAAATCCCTTTTTGGTGACAAAATGCCTTATGTATTGTCCATACTTCCCGGTGTCAGTCGCAATGTGCCATACTCAATTTGAGGAATTTTGGGAGGCTGTAAACTGTGTGATGATGGGAAGTATTTTTAGGGGAAATTTTGAAACATCCCAAGGCTATGCAGAACTGGTTAAAAACAAACCTTCTGCCACAAAATTCAAAATTTTAATGTTTGTCCCCAGATAGACTGCGGTATCCCCAATTGGAAGATGTTGCGAGGGCGAAGGAAGTGGGGAGGGGAAGGAAATGGGAAGAGGGAGATGGGGAAGTACCTGGCTATTCAGATCTGGTCACCAAACACGGCTAAAGCCATTTCAAGAAACGTTTCAATTTTCAATTCTGAATGGTGGTCTTACACCAAGGCGATACTGAGAGTATCTTTCACTTTGGAACGTGCACAAATATTCTATAAGTATATATATTTTTAAAAATTCATTAGATGTGAAATAACACAAATAAATCAAATGAAATTCATTTCCACAGGTCGGGATTCGAACCCGCGACCTTCGCATTGCTAGTCGAGGGCCTTGCCCCTCAACCAAGGAGGCCGTCAAACCTACATTTAACGTATTCTATACTAAACATTACACAAACATTATTTTCTATTTTTTTTACTTTTAAAATGAATATAAATCAAATTTATTAATGTTAAGTATTATTGAGTTGTGAAAACATTTAAGTTTTTATTATTGTGTCAACTATTTAGAAATTAAAAAAAAACCTTTTTTAAATTTCATTTAATTCAAATTTAAAAAAAAATCGGGTGTAGTTCGCACGAGGTGGAAGCGAAACTTTACCAAAACAATCTCAACCAATAGGTACTTGAAAAGTGAAGTCATAATCAAAGCGACCAATGAGCGCAGAACTGGCGTAATTTTCGTTTAATATATCAACCAATAAGAGCCTTTAAAAATGACATCATTATAAAAGCGGCCTATGAGCGCAGTTGATGCGTCGCAGGTGCAGTAATCGTCATTTCCGTGTCATCCGAAATCCAAATCACAGCGGTGCTATAGAAGTTTCATAAAAAAAGATTAGAATTCTGCGTAATAAAACGATAACGATAATAATAAAGGTATATTTAAACAATTTTTAACTTTTTCTACATTTTTATTACCGAATGTTACCTGTTTCAACCTTTCACAGCCATCTTCAGACAGGCATAAATATTCCTAACTATGAAACTATGGCATGCATACACACAACATTTGGAGAGGGGGTTTTCAGGAGTGGTCAACAATGATTTTAATAAAATTATATAGTTTTCCCATCTTAAATGCTATTCGCGTTTTAAAGTTGAATTTTTAATTATTTAGTTATTGTTATTATCAATTTAATCGTTGAAACCATTGCAAATATACGTTAATCCTGGTATTAACCAAACAATTGGAAAACTATAGACTTAAGCAATGCGCAATATTATTGTGACCGGACAACTCAGAACCTCCTTTGAAAAAAATAAAATAAAGGTGATAAAAAAATGTATATACAAATTGGTTAAATAGGTTATGGTGTTATGGGATATTTTAAAATTATTTTTTTCGTATCTTTTAATGACTTTAGCGGCGTTGAGTTTACTTGATTCTGAATTGGCAAGGAACCGCGCAATATGTGATAAAATATTATTATGAACGTAAGACTCAACGCCCATCTTTTATTTCCACTACAGATGCTCTTTATGCTATGACTATTGCGAACATCTTAAATTCAGGCGTTTTATTGTTTTCCCACACATCAATTTTTGATCTCTTCGAACAATATTCGTTGAAATTTAGTTAACTCTAAGTAATGTTCTTGAAGTCTTTGGCATTGTTCGATGTGTATATGTAGGGAAATGCAACCGTCGGACAAAGGAAGTTTATGAAAGTTTAATTTAAATTGAGTTGTATTTTCTCAGGAGGTTGTAGCATGTTATTCCGTAGAGCATTAGCAACTGAAATCAATAAACGATATGCTTCAAATTATTGCTTTTCTACTATTTATAAAAGATTTTCTACTATTTCTTAAAAGAATCGTTTGCGGTAACCGTGAGAATTCCGATAGACATTCTGTTAGTTACTTATCTTTAAAACTAATGCCTTAAATTTAAAGACTTTGAATTGATTTACGTTTATATAACATTTTTAATGTATCCCAACGAGTCAAACCTATGAACAACAAATACGTCATTTAACCCATTGGCCTCTGAATTGTTAAGCCAAAAAGTTGTCCTCACATCCGAATTAATTTTGTAGTGAAAATTTTAAATCTTCAGTGGTGTATAAATCTAATATAACTTTTAAACTAAAAGCTTAAGCATAAAAAATATTTAAAATTTACTAGCGTATTGAGTCAAGGGATGTAAAAAATGAATTTGGGTTTTAAAAATAGTAGTATCTTCATATGATTAAATGTCAATGTAAAAATTACTTAAAAAAATGTTTTTTTATGAAAAAAAAAATAGATTAAAAGATTGTTCACTGTTCAATCTTATTTGCATAATTTTTTAAACATATATATACTATTTACTAAAAAAATAATTTTGTGTGATATTTCCCAAAGCGATCACGGACGAGGAGGGCCTCTTTGCAAGATTTGCATTCCCAGTAAAGAGAAAGCATTCCCAGCAGATCGAGACAGTAAAGAATTGCGAGAATGCCGTGGACTCTATCTTCTTCTCTTCCAATTCAGTCAAGGTGCTTTTCCTTATTCCTGGAATCAGTGTGATGTTTGGAGACGAATTTCATTCCCATTCGTCAGGATTGGCAGTTTTAGCTGGGGATACGGAGGCTGACGGACCGGCTTCACTCGTCGAAACTTCCAAAACTTCTACCGTTTCCTCGGCGGATTCCTCGTCCTCAGGCTCCGGATCTGATGGTCACTGAGGTTATCTTCGTCAGATTCAGTTAATAAACTTTCTAATTTAGCTAATGTGAGCCGCCCACCACGGGTTTTCCGAGCAAGCTTATCGAGTTTAAAACCACTCGCCATTTTGACACGATGACGCCGCCCGCTAACAAAAATTCATTCATAAATAATATCTGGTAAAAAACTTTACGAACGCATTATTGCCAATACTGCTAAAATAATACTTCAATATCTGCGTTTGGCATTTAAAATTTGAAATACAGGTGTTATGCATACGTACTTTTTGGTTTTTAAGCCGACGCCGACGAAGTTGGTGTTTACGACATTGCGTTGCACACCCGCTGGGACGGTGGGGTTTTAGGCCAAGGGTTAAAACAATGAATATTGTGTAACAACAAAAATGGGTATTAGTCCAGTCAAGGAAAAGGTGTAGAGTGCGTGAGCAGAAACCTAAGCGATTTATTTATTTATTTTTTTATTTATAATTTCTCACCATACATGTGTTCTTATTTTTTTTTTACAAAAATATTAACCTCACTAGGCTAGCAGCCTGTATTGAGGTTAAATTCATAAATTTGAGTGGTGCATTTACACACAAATCACTAAAATACAAAAAAATCACTAAAATACAAAACACTACATCCAAAACACTAAAATATTATATGCGGAAAGTAAGAAATAACAATATTATATTGGTGACCAGATGGGTAATTTGTAACAATATAGACCATAAAACAAATCCTTAATAAATTACTATACCCACCAAGAAACAAAGGTAGTTCAAAACAACTAGGGTGACACTCCGATTTTTACAAATGGGACTCAAATAAAATCTGGTTATTTAAAAAATATATATGTTTATATATATCTTTTTATTTAAAAAACAAATATTATTTAAAAAAATATCTTATTATTTTAAAATATGTTTTTTTTTTTTTTTTTTTTTTTTTTTTCCTTCAGAAACTTGATCAAGGTGCTTAGGGTGTAAACATACTAAAAGTTCTGACGTCTAGGTGGAGAGTTGGGGGGGAGGGGGGGGGGGGAAGGTCCCAATTTTCGGGTTTCCGCTTGTATCTGAAAAACGGTGCGTCGCAGAGGAAAAAGTTCTCAAAATAAGTAAAAGCTCATCAAATTATCTACAACTTTTTTTATACATAATATACACGCTCCACAAATGTAGATATTTTCTAAAAAAATAATTTTATTCCACATTTTTCATCAAACATTCCTTCGTTTCGTCTAAAACATTCATCAAAGAATTTATTAGAAAGAAATTGTAAAGAATTTAATTTTCTTTTAGAATATATATATATATACATATACATATATATATATATATATATATATATACCTATATATTACATATATATTACATTCGAGGCACGTTCCAGGGTGGAAGATACTATCTGCATCGCCCTAGTCCCCTAGTGTAAGACCACCATTCAGAATTGAAATTTGAAACATGCTTGAAATGGCTTTAGCCATTTATGGTGACAGATCTGGATAGCCAGGTACTCCAACTCCTTTCTTTCCCCACATTCCACTTCCCCGTCTCCTTCCTCTACCCACTACTTTCAACCTCACTACATACACCCCAATTGGGGATGCCATAGTCTCCCAATGGAAGCAATTGGAACTGTGGTGCAGTATTCACGTAAAAGAATGGAAAAATATTGAATTCCGCATATGTATAAGCGGAAAACTTTGCTTGTGCAATGATGAAGGCCTTGAATAGCAGGGGATTGAACCCGCGATGCCCGGGTGGGAATCCGATGCTTTTGATCACTGTATACCTACTCGGCTAGGTTTCGAGAGTAAAGCTTATATAAAGAGAGTAAAGTAAAGCTGATATTAATGTAATAATTTAGGGGAAAGTAGGTTATAATTCCAGAATGCATGTCTTCTTGCCATTTGTATCAAAGGTCGATATTAGTACATCACTAGAAAAACGGAAAATCAGTGAATAATGCATTAGTACGTGTTTAAATCGTTGATAATATTACAATATGTGGTATAACGTACCTATAGTAGAAGTAGTACTATATATAGTTATACCTAGGGATGCAACGATATATCGGAAAACCGATAAATATCGATATATCGACCCCTAAAAATATCGATACTTATCGATATCGACTATACGCCGATATCGTTATGTCAATATCGAAAACTCAATATATCGTATCGAAATATCGAAAAACCCGCACCATTAATCTTTAGCTCGCACTCAAATAAAAAGAAAAAAAACTACGGTGACGACGAGCTTACGTTATATCTTTCTGCTCCTGTAAATACTCTAAAAATAAACATTCTTGAAACATGGTAAGAGATGCAAGGTGTGTATTCCGATGTGTGTATTCAAGGTGTGAATTCCAATCTTTTTAAAGTGGCTGTGAGTCATCTGCCAATTGTGGCAACATGTTTCCTTCTGAACGTCTTTTTTCAAAGGAAGGAACCACTATAACTCAAAGCAGAAACCGGCTACAAGGAAGCAGACTGTCAAAGTTACTATTTTTTAAGTTCGATAATCGGTACAAAATACTGGAAATATATATTTCAAAATAAATTTATGAGAAAAACACATTTTACATACCTATCCAAATTTTATGATTATTATTAGGTGAGTATAAAAAAATATACAAATACATAATCGATGAACTTTTGATGTAACTAAAACTACATTGGATTTCTAAAGCTTTTTAAAACAGAAGAAATATCGATATATCGGCCTACTGACCGATATATATCGATATCGATATATCGATATTTTTAAAACCTTGCATCCCTAGTTATACCACCTATTACATGCAATGACTGCCCTTCGACGATCTTCGGTAAAAGTGTGAATATATAGAAGGACAACACAAGGGTCGCAGCAATTCATTTAAGTACATCAGTAAGGCATACTTATAATGTCCATGTGGTGAGATTTGTCCGGTTCTTGGCGGAGGATGGGTCTGCCCATCGGGGGGTGCCCATCGGATGGGTCTGCCATCGTGGCACGTAGGATCAGGAGAGACCTGGTTGAGAAAGATCTTTTGAACATTCCAACAGGACTCCCTCTGAACATCGCCTTGCGCCGCAGTGGGAAGGATGGAATCATATGTCTGTCACTCTTGGACATATTCCCCCAGATTCCTACCCACTCCTCATACCTTTTTCCTTCCCAGAACTTCCTCTCCTTCCTAAAATTACCCTCCACACAGCATCCCTAAAAATGACAATCATTGAGGGCAAATATTTTCTGGTGGCCTCCTATGCGAAGCTAATGTAAAAGAAAATTTAAAAATAAAATAAATTTATTAAAAATAGTCGAAGTACTCAAATCAACAAAGTTTCAGGTTTCTTTCGTTATTTGTTTTTGAGGTGTTATGTCGTGTTGCGCTACCTCCTTCTTTAGCCAAAATTTCGGACAGCGTTGCAGTATCCATCATCAGGGCAGATCCATCAGATCCGATAGATATGTAGATGGATCACATCTACCGGATCTGCTGGATCTGCCCTGATGATGGACACAGCAACGCTGTCCTAAACATTGGCTAAAGAAGGAGGTAGGTATAATGAAAATACTTTTGGCCGTGAAAAACGTAACCAAAGTTTCAGGTGTTCCTTAGTGTGGATATCGAGGATATCATTTACTTTTCTGAAGTAGGCGGCCATGTCGTAAACATTTCAAGTGTTGCCTGAAATAACCCGACCGTTTTGAAGTTGGGAATATCAATATCTCTTCATCTTAATTTTTCGTCATCTCTTCATAAAAATATAAGCACGAATCCGGCAAAAATAATTTGCCGTACGACCATATCATTTCAAAACATCACAATCATAATTGAGTTTGGCCAAATTTTGCCTCCCGACGACCGGTTGGAAACCTTGGTCGAAACTCATCGACGCCCAAATGTTATCCACTAACAACTGAACTCTGGTGATATTAATATTGCAGTGGTTTAGGCGTAAAGTATCGGCGGTAAAACAGTAATCAATATTAGTAGATTCCTGTTTTACCGTGGTAACCAGTTTCTTTAATAAGAATGGAATAATATTATGTATAGATTCCTGTTTTACCATTTGTGTTTTTAATGTTATAAAAGGAAAGGATTTGATAACGTATGTGATTGACCTAACAAAAAGTACCCTTTATTTAACACTTTCCTATGTTTAAATCATATTTATGCTGACCCTTATTCATTCGTATTACTTTTTCGAATTATTTGAGTACGTGCTAACAATTTGTAAAACCTAGAATAATAAGTATAATAACTCTCATACGGGAAAGAGGTTCGGAAAGACTGAGGGAAAGACTTTCACATATAATTTTGTATTTTTTTATTATTTTTAATTAACATAAAACATTTTTTAATGTTCCTTTATTCGTTCGAGTTCGTTAATACAGGTACATTTTGAACTTATTAGACTAGACACATCACATCCTTATTATGGGAGTCGAAATAATAATATAAGTACATTTATTATAAGTACATGTTTACATACATTTATGATTAAGCGGAAACCGGGCGTCGTTTTGTCCATATGTTTTTTTTTTAAAGAATGAAACATTATCGGATTACGAATAACCTGACAATATTTAAAAATCTCTTTCTACCCCGTTTACGAGTTATCTGACAATATTTGAAAATCTCCTACTACCATCACAGTAAGCGGAAAATGTTGCTTGTGTCGTGATGGAGGAATCAGCAGCCGAGGCATCGAACATGCGGCGCCTGGGTGGGATCCAAACGCGCCACCTACTCGGCCACTGACCGGTCAATACAAACGTATTCCAAACGAATACAAATGTATTCCCCAGTTTCCCATCTGGATTTTGACGCTACTGTAAATATTTTTTTTAATATAATATAGATTATCGACCACCAGCGTGTTTCCACGTTTTACTTTTTTGATAAGCTACTTTTTAAGGAGTTAGGACCCTGCAAAAGTCGTTAAAATTAACTGCCTAGCGATTTCGTATTTTTTGTGAGTTCGTTATTGGACAACGGACGTAATCTCTTGTCAGATTTGTGTGATTTTTATGGCTGTTATTTGCGTTTTCTATGTAAGTACAACGTACATTAAATGAGTAAATAATCATGGTACTTGCAGGAATCCATGTTTAAATCGATCTAAACTAAATTATGTGACGTAAAAATCACACAAATCTGACAGAAGATAACGTCCGTTATCCAATAACGATCTCACAAAAAAATACTGAATCGCTAGGCTGGTTTGAACGCCATGCAGTTCAGTACACAAACTTGACAATGGATTTTTAAAAAAATCAAAACGTACAGACATGGAGTATTTAATGGAGTAGACAATTAGTAAAAAAATCTTTAAAATCGGTCCAGTTTTGGAAAACAAAAGGGGGAAATTCTGAACTTCAATGTTGATGATCTTATTTAGGTATTATCAGCGTGAGGAAATTTTTAGTTTCGGGAAAATAAGAGCAACAGTGACAGCAACAATTTGCTAAAATACCTATTGTTCAAATTTGTCGGCGACCGGGTTTCCTCTTAACCTTTAAATTCTCTTCCGTCGCAGACGATATACTTGTAGGTACCTAGATAAAGTGAAATATATATCAGCGGCAACTATATACGGCAACTATATACGAGGTTCGTTCAAAAAGTAAAGGTAATTTTCGTTTTTTGAATAAAATATTTATTTATTTGTCTACATTAATGTTGTCGCCTTCAAAGGAGGCCCCATTAGATATTATGCACTTGTGCCAGGGCTTCTTCCAATCCTGGAAACACTTCTCAAACTCAATCTTTGGGATAGCCTTTAGCTCATTCAGCGATGCGTGCCTTTTTCGGTCTTCGCGATCCAGAATGCCTCCACTGGGACGATTGAGGCTTTGTTTCGAGGTCATATCTGTAAACCCATATTTCGTCACCTGATGTTTCAGTAATTCTGCACCGTCGTTGACTTCATTTAGTGACTCCTGAGCAACTTCCATTCGCCGCTGTTTTTGTTAAAAATTCAATAATTTTGGATCAAATTTTGCTGCCACGCGTTTCATACCCAAAAAATTCGAAAAAATTTCATGGCCCGAGCCAATCGATATGCCAACATCATCAGTGACTTCTCTGATTGTGATTTGGCGATCGTTCATAACCATTTCTTTCACTTTTTCATCGGTTATTGATGTGCTGGGGCGTCCGTGGCATTCATCATCGTCAACGTCTTCACGACCAACTTGGAAACGCTTATACCACTCGTAAACCCTTGTTTTACTCGCAGACTCACCATAGGCCTTTGTTAACATTTCACACATTTTGTTACACTTTACTTCATTTTTTACGCAAAATGTGATAAAAATTCAGTGTATCACACGAAATGAATTGTAAATTAATGTAAATTCTTTTAAAAACACGTCTAACCTTAGCGGTGCCACAGACAAACTAAACATTGAATACAGCTGACAATTTTATCATACTTCAGGGGCATGTATACCAACAAAAAGAAGAAAAAAATTGACAATCGGACTCTCCAAACCTGCGAAATTTAAGAATTCCCGTTACTTTTTGAACAAACCTCGTACACACTTATAAAGAATTCACATCTACTAGATGAAAAATTATTGATGACGCAGGCAGAAATGCTACCAATTAATAAAAGTTGAGCTATCAGGTACCTTCGTTATTTGTTTTTGGGGTGTTATGCCGTGTTGCGCTACCTCCTTCTTCAGTCAACGTTTCGGACATCGTTGCAGTGTCCATCATCAGGGCAGATCCGGCTGATCCGGCATAACACCCCAAAAACAAATAACGAAAATACTTTTGGCCGTGAAAATCTTAAAACGTATCCAACCAGGTACCTACCTGATGATTAAAATTACAGTGCACACAACGTTTCTTATGAAATACTTTTTAAAATTAACTCTTTAAAGCTTCAATTTTCTATTATTATTTTTACTTTTGAAACAATAAGAACAATATTCAAACCATACGCATTAGAAACAAGTTTTCTAAAAACTTTCACGAAAAATAAATTATAACAACGTTGGCAAGAAATATAATATGTTTAAAAAAAATAACTGAGAAAGGGGTTCGCATAGCACAGGGGTCTGCAGTTTGTCAAGTGTGAAGAGCCAATTTGTGAAAGAAACAGGGGGGGTGGTTTGTAATCGCACTGTGATAAATGGGGTGCAATGATAATTACGATTTGCTTTGTGTTATCTACATTCTTACTGTAATATCACTCTACTGCCCATTTAAATGTTCCAATAAATAGACTCGCGCATAGATTTCTTAAAATTCTAGTTCCAGATAAGTTAACTTTAAACCTTAAACCGGCCCTGTGTTCCGAAAGTGCCGAAAGCATTCTCATACTTCAGAAGACTCGTTCAATAAATCAAGCGTTCCATGAGCTGAGTTGGTAACACTGATGCTGATCGAGTCAAAGTTCGATCGGCGGCTCCATTGCCCATACAATTGATGTCTGAAGAGCCGCAGACGCTTATGCAAACTGCCAAATATTCCGACCCCTGCCATAGCACAATCAGTAGAATGTGTGGTCGGTAAGTAAAGGGCTTTAAGTTTATTTTTTTTTTTAATTATTTCACAGTATTTTGAATATTATTAATATCTATCCCTACCCACCCACTCTACACTAATACCTACCTACCCAATCTACATTATTATCTAGAAACAGCTCCACCCCTACCATAATAAAACATTGTTCGAAACTGTCAAATTAGTATAATCTTTCCCTGAC
Organism: Limnephilus marmoratus; assembly: GCA_917880885.1. Taxonomy (NCBI): domain Eukaryota; kingdom Metazoa; phylum Arthropoda; class Insecta; order Trichoptera; family Limnephilidae; genus Limnephilus; species Limnephilus marmoratus. Next base: position 22,146,113 of record OU862914.1, on the reverse strand, counting down.
GAAGGAACGTTTGTTCCGAAACCGGTCGGATTTGCACATCAAATAAGTGGTTTATGCAAAGTAAAATTATTTCATTATTCTATTATTAATATCGTTTAAAAATTTTACACTAAACAAGTTTCAGTATTACAATTTATCTATTCGCTGGGTCATTTTGTGAAAAATTTAAACTTGAGGTTGTGTTAAATCTTTTGCTGTTTTTCAGTGTATAAATGTATGGAAAGTCTACAGTCGGGCAAAGGAAATTTTTGAAAGCTTTCTCCCAATTGCGTTGTTTTTTCCCTGGAGGTTGAAGCATATTGTTCCATAGGGCATTAGCAGCTGAAACAAAAAATGTTACCTATTAATTTCAATTAAATTAATTAAAAAAACTAATTAAACACATGACAAAATTCATATTTTTTTGTTGAATATGTTTGTCATATGTATTTCGATGAATTTAAAAAATAATGAATATCAGGGTCGAAAGACCTTTCAACATTTTTAATTATCACTGGTATTTTCAAGAAAAAAATGATACTTCTTAATAAGGATGAAGCCATACTAAATAATGCAAAATCATACAAAATCATATGTTTTTGTTTTGAAAATTTGATGGCTTAGGAGTATTATAGATGCTTCAATTAAATACTGCGTGTAGAGCACACCTTGGCCCTTAAAAACGTAGGTCATTTTTTTATAAGTCTTTTAATAAGCCTATAAGCCTAGTGGAATGACAGGCATATATTTTAATTTTTTAAGGAAATTTGTTATAAAAGGTGTCCTTACTCCATGAATACGCCTTTTGACTAAAATGGAAGCAGTCCTCTGATAAGAAGGAGAAATCCGTTTGTCCATCTGGTCCATCGGGGAATACGATGTCGAGATCAAATGGCTGGACAACCACTGCGAAATCGTCTTTATCGTTTAGCTCTGGAGCGTTTTCAATCTGTTGATAAATAAACGATCACTATTACATTGTTTTATTTTTGAAAAGGTCCTGGAAAACCTTTAACCAAATAGGAAATTATCAGAAACCTGTTTCTATTTTTGGATCTGAAAACTGTCAAGCTAAAATAATAAGATTTTCGGAAATCTCTGATCAAAATATGATACTTCTGGAAACCTTGTTATATTTGTTGTGCCAATACAATGTTTTATAAGAATCAATCAGATATCTGGAAACATTCTGATCAAAATATGACTAACCTGGAAACCTGATTATATTTGTCGTGCCAACATAACTTTTCAGCTGAATTATCATGTTTCCGGAAACCCCCTCATCAAACATGAAATTTCCGGAAACCTGTTTGTAAAATCTTTTTTTCTAACGGTAAATGACATATTACTGTGTTCTGTAAAAATTGCCTTACATCTATGTCTATCTGCTGCCATCGTTTGATAACGTTCGTAGTCTCTTTATACTTGTGCTTCATGGGTTCTCCGAATAGGCAAGGGCACTCCACCAGGTGGGTCAGGTGACACATGGAAGGCTTTCCTTTGAATCTCTTCAATATTTCTACATCTGAAACATTTAAAAAAAATACTGATTTCCACAACTTAAAAAAAATGAATGGTGTCAAAAGAAGTTCGACCTGTACTATTAATACTGTTTTCAACCAAAAGTAAGTTGCTTTTAGTTTAAGATTACTGATGTCAACCAACTGTAGGTACCTTTCCTTAGATCATTGAAAATAATTCATTATATAAAACCAAATTTCAATTGAATAATGAAAAATCCCTTTTGTTCGAAGCACTGGGCTATCTAAATATTAGGAAGAAAGAAGTGGGAGTGGGGTTAGATAATACCTACCTTATCGTATCTGTCCACTAAAATAGAAATAAAGCCATTTCAGGTGATTTTTGATTCCTGAAAATGATCCCACGCTGCGCCGTCGTGATAATTACAACCTTTGGGGTTCAAATGATCAATGATTTTTACCACTAAAAAAAAATCCCACGCATGATTTTAAATTGCGCTGCCACTGCGGCCATCTTCCTTTGACTTAGTTGAAACTTACTCGTACTGATAAATAAAATAAACATATCGGTGCCAATAACACCTAATCAGCACCATTTAATGTTCTTAGTCTTTCTTCGACAAAATTGATTTAAAATCGTTATCATTTACCCGGTGCCGGAACCAAATTCACAAATGTCCTGGGCAGGTTGTTCTTCAGTATAAGCAGTGCTTCTATCAGTTCCTTCCGATGCCTGGAAGGAACTTTCTGCGGTGATTTCTGATAGCAAACATCCAAGCAGAAATCGTTTGGTCCAATCATCAGTGTTACCAGCTGTAACAAAGAGATTTATAATTATTTAAATTTATCCTTGAATTGCGAGAAGTCGGTACTCGAGTCTTTTCATAAAGCTACGGCACCAATCTTCAGACCTGACGCTCAATGCATATAAAAGTAGGTACATAATTTATGTAAACAATACTGCCGCCGTGGGTCGACCCGCACTACCCTTTTTGACAATAACAAGGAGGATACTGTGTTTTTACTTATGTCGACAGAATAACACTTAATCCTAAACATGCGAACACCTCAGTACAGGTTCTCTCAGTGTTCACAAAATGCTACAACTAACATTTTTACACACAGCTACTGAATATTAAAATAATATGAATCCATTCCTCCCACCGCGGTGCAAGGCCATGTTCCGAAAGAGTACGGCTGGAGAAGTCAAAGGGACTCCATCAACCACGCTCTCCCGATCCGCTCGACCAGGCAACTGGTGGGCACATGCATTCGACACCAAGACCCGGACAAACCTTACTCCATGAACCCGGGCACCCCTGATAAGTCACCAAACTCGGGTGACCTATGGCAGAGGTGTTGGTTATCCAATAAATGGTTCCCAGGGCGTCAGTACCCACACCCGCCTTTAAAATTGGATATATAAACCACTGTAATCATTTTTGTAAAATGTATGTACAAAACATACATATAATGTATGCACGTGGTTAATGGATGTACTTGATTTACTCTAACCAGTGATTTCTGACATTATTTGGAGTAAAAAACGTTAAAAAAATTTTGATCTCAATCAAATCTCAGACCCTCGCTGTATTTTCGAGTGTCTAATGACGTAGTAAACGCGTTCCTTACACTGCGAATTTTTGCAACTTTTTTGCATTTTTCACAACATCGTTTTTATGAGTTTTTTTTTATTTTTTTTAATTTTTATACCCACATTTAATATTTAATAGTACAATCCAATAATGTTGACCTCGCTAGGTGGCTTTCCCGTGCTGAGACCTGAAGCTTTGGATTAATGAGGGTCCCCATATGCAAGTTTGCAGTCCGGTGACATTTTTTCTAGTTCTAATAATAGATCAATTTGGGAGGCAAGAATGGGTACCGCCGCCCCGGGAACCTTTATTGGATAACCAACACCACTGCCATAGGTCACCCCAAGTGGTTTGCTACGTTTGGTGATTTAGCGGGGGTGACCGGGTTTATGGGGTTAGGTTTGTCTAGGTCTCGGAGGCGGATGACCAAGACACACTGAACCCCAGATTCTTACCCACTTCTTAAACCCTTTTCCTTCCCAGATCTCTCCTCTCCTTCCTTTCCTAAAAAAATCCTTCACACAGCATCCCAAAAGATGACATAGGCTCTGAGGGAAATTATTTTCCTCAGGACCTCCTGAGCGGAGCTCATGTAAAAAAAAAATCGGAATTGGTTGAAATCAAGCCGAGAATTTCGGACACTGTTCTGAAATCAAAAATCAAAATGGACCCTGGTCGATGATTTGACCAACGATCAAAAATTGTGACGAAAATTACCGAACGTAGGGTGTTATAAATAATTTTAAAAAATAACGTCATGAAGATTGCGCACCTCCTTCTGTCTGAAATTTATGGATCACCGCATCAAAAGTAACAGCTTGCAACGGTTTTGCGTTGTGGGTGTTGAAACATGGACAAGCCGAATAGTTACCTACTACTAGTTGACGTTAAACCTAAAGAAAGTTATAAGTTAAAAATTAAATGTAAATTATCCTATTTGTAAGTGACTGAAAAACTTCTAGGTCATCCATTCGCTCACCTTCCAATCCTTTTTGAGATTGACTCTTGGATCTTTGGTCATTCTCGTCACCAGCACCTTAGCCATGTAGGGGATATCCGCGGACATGGCTCCCAGCTCTGCCACGTTGAACTGGCTGGCTCTGTGATAACCATAGGCGTCGTTCAATGAAAACCCGATCAGGTCGGGGTTGTACACCTTCAGGATGTTTGGCAGGGTCAGGTACTCCCTCCATGTTCCTTGGCCTCCTGAAAAACACAGACAAAGGGCATAAACAACAGACTTAAGGCAATACGACTAAAATAAGATGCTTCCGTGTATGGCGGAAAAGAGATGTTAAGAAGAGAAAGAGAAGAAAGAAGTAAGCGGGAATAAACAGAAAGAAAGAAAGCGGTCACGGATGAAATGACTAACGATCTGGATAAAACTGCATGATTGGATGGAATTAATGTGGCAAATATTATGGGAGTTATATGTTATATGTCCAAAGCTGGAAGCCCGACAGCTGATGAAGAAAAAGAAAAATGTGCAATGGAAAGATTGTGCGGAAGGAACTCCCATTAGAACTTAAACCCACTTACAACAAAACGAGTGTGCTTTAGACTACACGACTGAAGTAAAACTTCACTAACTTATATCTCCCTCTCAACTTCCGTTCGCTTCGATCATACTTTTCGTAACGCTCTCGTCACGCATTCGCCAGTTTACTCTCCAAGTCAAGCGTGCGTAAAGAAGTTTTACTTCAAAAATATGTTGTTGAAATGATTATCTTTTCAGTAAGAATGTGTAACACAGGCTAAGGAATTTAGAGTCATTGACCAAATTATCATTGTGAACGATCTCCGTGCTTTTAAAGAATGTTTACCCAGTTTTGTGTTTGAGTCATTACTCATTACGTTAAAATTACATCCCGTGCGTATTATGATTTAGCCCTCATGAGAAACAAATTATGGCTACTTATTATTCGAGTTGCAAAATTATTTATACGTTTTATACACTTTTTTTATTAATGGCAATCTGTGACGTACGATTACAAAAGATTCATGTGCATAGCACTTTCTGCGATGGATGATTTCTGCGACTGGATGAATAGCTCTCTTCGTTTCCGTTTGCTCCTCGACAGTTGCATATATCTATATATGATTTGATTATTAAGGCGCCGTATCCGCGCTCGAAAAGAAAAAGACGGAGAGATATGTAATTACGAGTGTTGGAGAGAGTGCGCTAATATTTGAAACGGTAAAATTGGAGCGAAAATTGTGAAAATGTTTAATAAAACACGCTCGATTAAAATAGAGCAAGGGGCTGTCTAAAACAGCATTTAAAGAAAACTGTGAATTTTTTCAAACATATAACTTGTAAAATAACTGAAACAGGCGTGAAAATAATAATTTTGCGTTTCGGCGTTACATTCCTTAGAATGTATAAATATTATCTTCAAAAGTAACATATATTTTTTAAGAGCTTAAAAACTTCAAATGTTTAAGGGGGATATGTAAGAAATCGATAGAAATTCGGGTAGCGGCGGCTTAAACATTTTATTATTGGTTGTTGGTGCAACAGGGTAAACTATAGTTCAATGAATATTTAATTAAAAATTGGAACTACTTATCAGACAAGTGATAAAGTAGGTACCAAAATAATTTTATGATATAATAATTATTTATTACAAATTTTGCATTTGGTTGAAATAATGCTTAGATGAGTTATAGAGTGAAGATACGTTACTGAGCGTGGTTTCACTGAACTAGGTCCAGTAGACATACTTTAGCGGCCTGTCCGTATACATGTTCTGCGAATGGCTTCCTTTTCATAAGCGGTGTTTCATTTTTGTTCAATTAGGGTTATATGATGACTCTTGTATTGTATTTTTATTGAATAGATGTCGTAATTTTTGAAGTAAAACTTCTTTACGCACGTTTGACGTGGGGAGTAAGCTGGTGAATGCGTGACGAAAAGCGAAAAGCGAGGCGAACGGTAGTTGAGAGGGAGATATAAGTTAGTGAAGGTAGAGAGAGAGAGAGTTACGTTTCGTGCGGTCGTTGACAGCGACATGTACGATTTAAGATATAAATATTATTGTTTTATATTGCAAAAAGAAGTTTTGGTAGAAATTTTCGATCTCTACAAGGACCTTCTATGCTTGTGGGATATTTCCGACAAAAATATCCGAAATCAAGCAATGGATTATTAGTTGACAAATATAAAGTTATCGACGGAGCTTTTTGATATCAATTTTTTTAAGATTCAGAATCTTTAAAAAATTGATAACACGAGAACATCCTTTCAAAGAGAAATGAGAAACGATAGTTATCCAACATTTCCTATAATTAGTTATTTTTTTGCTAATTACGATTATTATTACTAATGCAAAATTAAATTTCTAACATGCCCACTCAGAGAATGAACTCTGCTTTACATCAAGTGAATCAGATACTTGAGACGGGCCAGGTCAAGAGTCAGAATAATAGAAGAGTATATGTGAGATGATGTATGAATGTGAATAAGGCAAAGAGCGTGTGCCAAGACCGAGTAGTTTAGCAATCCGTCCTCTCTGCCTACCCCTGCGGTGAAATGGCGTGATGGTTAGTTAGTTAGTTATTGACATAGACATCCAAATGGATAGACGAGAAGATACAGGTGAGGGGAAAAACTAAACTATGGGGGGGCGAAGAGGGGAAGATGACTGTGATTAGTTGAAAAATCAATCTGACAGTATATAGGCATCTCGCATTATAATATCACCATTTAGTTCTTAAAAGCAAAATCTGCTTTGAACGAATAGACCTTTTTTTAAACGTTAATAAAATATTTGCGTAGGCCAAATGTACACACCAAAAAGATTCGCCCGTTTTCACATAGCAATATTTTGTTGCCGTGTTTAGTTAAGACACTTTTACAAATGTTTCATAATTTACTTACCCCTGTAACCAGCGACGAGCACACTAAGGAACCGCCCACATTCGCTATGTGCACATTGATATGTAGGTATGTTGTATAGCACATGAGCTACCGTTTTGGCTGTTATTTCGTTAAATGTATAGATGTTAGCTTCGCGCTGCCCACGGCAAGAATGATGACGTCACACATTTTAGATTCAAGCGAGGCTCTATCCCCTCCCCATGGGGCGAACTGGCGCCAAGGAGGAGCCGGTTCCATGGCGAGGGGAAAATAATACGTTTTTATCACTTAGGGCAGGTCCAGATATATTCATATGTCCGTGGTTATTGATCATTTTTACACGGAACAATGAAAATTGAGGTGATAATAACGTCTGTACTAAAATGTGTAAGTATGTGTTATTTTTTTTATATACAATGATATACGATGCAGTCTGCTTAAACCCTCAGGTTAATTTGTTCGACTTTTGGAACAACTCATGTAGGTCTCGTAGAAATCGCTGTGTCTCTCTTACTATCATGATTAGAAATATGATCTAAACGGTACGGTGTTAGAAAGATAAAACACCACTTTTTATATTCGAATCTAAAAGTTAACCTCAAAATAATAAAAAATGCACACATTTATGAAACTAAAGTTTCCGACCACAATCTGAAAAAAAATTGTGAACCCGTGGGAAATTTTGAGGTAAAACTTCTTTACGCACGCTCGACTTACGAAAGAGAGCGTTACGAAAAGTGTGATCGGGCGAGGCGAACGGTCGGGCCTTAACGCACGCTTGACTTGGGGATTAAGCTGGTGAATGCGTGACGACAGCGTTATGAAAAGTGTGATCGGGCGAGGCGAACGAAGTTGAGAGGGAGATATAAGTTAGTCAAGTTTTACTTCAGTCGTGTGGTCTAAAGCACGCTCGTTTTTTCAAGTTTACTAACGTTCGAAGGCAAAATTGAAAGGTAGTGATCCCAAATCAAATATTTTTTTGTAAGTAAGCTTCACGAATCCTACAAACGTAATATCCCGTGATTTTTCACGGGTCTAGTGATTTCAATAATAAGTAAGTATACATTCCACTATAAACAGAATATACAGCAACTGCTTCACTGTCTCATTAAAAATGCTTGTATACCGTCATGTTAAGGTTCAAAAGCATTTGTTTTTTTTTATTTCATCGTAACGATTTCTAGACATTTTTAAATGACAATTTTCATGTTTTGAAGAGTTTTATTTCACACTAGCTGGTTCCCAGCATGCGTTGCCACGCCATTTGATAAAGAAATTGTTTCTCCCTGCGTGTCCTTTCCCATTCGTCCCGTTCCCCTTCCGCCTCCCCTTCGTCTCCCGTGTTTTTTCCCCTCTCGCGTTCCCACTCTGCCTCCTTCACCTTCTCTTTCCCCACTACACTCCCCGTCCCGCGAACCTCCCTCCCAAGTTACCCTTCCCTCTCCCAGGTTCCCCTCCCCCTTCCCGGGTTCCCCTCCCCCCACTCCCGCAAAACCCCTATCTGATTTCCCTTCCCCCCTCCCGCATTCCATACATTCAGTCCCGGTACATTCAGTTTTCAAACAGCTCGCGTGCCACCTATTACAATTTTTTAATACTAATTTCATTATGCCAGAGCTCACTGCTTCTTTTATACAAACCTTGTCCTGACAATAAAGAACACAAAGCAAAAAGAATTATCCAATTTGGTGCAGTCGTTCGTAAGTTATGCGCGTACATACATTTTGGCAATTCATTTTTATTTATATAGATAGATAAATAGATAGATAGATAGATTTATATAGATTTATATAGATAGATAGATAGATAGATAGATGTACATTTGATACTTCACCTTTATCGATCTGCTACCGGTTTCGAAACATCCGTGACATTCACAATAACATGTGACTAAGTGTGAAATAAAACTCTTCAAAACAAAATGTTTAAAAGCATCGTCATGAGCATCAAAACTTTAAAAATGCTGTGTTTATGCGTAATAAACAGTAAATCTAATTTATTACACAGGTTTTATTAGTAAATTATGTATCAAAACACTGTTTTTAATATTCATAACCAATTTATTTTAAGCACAAACATATTTTCAAAGTAATTTATGGGTTACTTACCAATAGACCAGGAAATCCCTCTATTCTCCGCTACAACGTGAAGAATATTAGATGCGGCAGCACCGTTCCCCGCTGTCAAGGAATCTCCCATCGCCGCTATGATGTCGAAGTCTCCAGGCCTCAGCCGGTGAACTGACGTTGGCCTGACTTCAGACCTGGCTCTTGGAAGCTGGCCGATATCGTTGGAGACCTGCTCGAATCGGCTCTTCCGCTTTTTGCTTTTAGCGGCTTCATTTGGTCCGATGAAGCGGCAAGGGAATTCAGTTGACTCGGGGATCTTATCTTGAATTTTCTAGATTTTGGAAAATATTGATTTAAGAATCTGAATTAAGAAACAGTTACAAAACAGGTAAAAAAAAATGTTCTACGTGATTTTTTGGCACAATAGAGTGAGCATGAGAACAGGATAAGCTAGATTTCAAGTTTGTTTCGTTTGGACTTAGCAGGGTTTTGCCAAGGTTCATCGGTGGTTCATACGGTAAGGTTTATCTAGGCCTTGGCGGCAGATGCGTCTGCCTAATGTTATGATAAAATATTTGTTAATATTTCTCGCAGTTTATTTTATCATAGATTTAGGCAAGCAGGTACCTAATATCAAGAGGTGATTAAGTAATTCAAGATCGAATTCAAGATAGCTAGATAGATATTTTTAAATGAATTTTTGGTCTATCCATTCATTAATTATGATATCTTATTAGCAATTTGGCCGCCTTAAACGTGTTGGGTTTCGTTTTTTTTTACTTTACGATTATTTTACAAGGATTTTAATGTATATTTTCTTTTTCATTGAAAAGAAGTCTGTTTGTTCATAACATGTCGTTTTTTTTTTTTTTTTTTTCTCTCATGAGCTTTTGTTATTAACAAGTTTCATTTGTTTTGAAAATATTTCATTTGTTTAAAAACAATAGAATGTTATCAAAGTTGATTATTTTTTTTTTTTGCTTAACTATTTTCAGCTCGTAACGTCATTTCTAATTTTTAATCAAGCAAGATTTAATACCTTTTCTTTATGTTTGAATTTTTACGACCGCGTACTATTTATTATACAATTGGGAACGTCATCAATCTTCGATTAATTCGTAACATATTTCTTTCATCTACGGCTTTTAGTATGGAATAATGCTACGAAAACTTTATTTAAAAGAAAAACAAAGGATAAACAATCAAATGTTATTGTTTATTGTTTGTATTTCGGTATAACTATTTTCATTTCGCTACGTCATTTCCAAAATAATATATTATTACGCATTATTTAAATGAATTATTGCGGCTGTAATTTTCAAACGAATTGCAAATAGAACAACTTTGAACAAATTAAACAAATTTGATTTTCCGTAATTTATTATAGAATAAATGTATTTACTTCTACGAATTTTATAATTTTAATAGTTTTCTACGTGATACATATCGTTTATTTTCTGAACTGGAATATTTTATTATTTTTTTCAAAATGTCGACTTCATTCGGGAACGTAAATGGTAAAACAAAAGAAGGTCTAGTTAAGCGTCTTATTCAACGACTGCATCGAAAACAAGAATCAATTTTTCCTTTTATAATATTTTAACAAATAAGGTATTTTTCTAAACGTAGATTTTAATAATTATTTAAACGTCATTTACAAATCTAGTAAAGATTTTATTCAAAAAATATTATTATGGAATACAAATAACTTGACTGGAGCTACTCGATTTTCTCACATTTCAAGCGCACGGAATGCAGATATTTCAGAGTTGTCTTTTCTGGTTAGACAGTTTCTTTCTATTTCGTTTTTTTTGAGGTGGTGGGCCCATCATCACAGGATTCGAGATAGGATGAAATAGTCAATTGTATTATAACGTAATCGATTGTTTAACAATATACATAATTATCAATAACCTTTAAAACTTCTTTTTGCCAACTGTGACATTTTCTTATATTTTATTTACAAAAACGGGCATTATTTTCAATAACAATTCTGAAAATCGTTTTGAATTTAGTACAATCAAGTAATTTTCAACGGTGACACAAGGAATAATGTGATATTTATTATCATTATTTTAACAAATAAAGGACAATATACACGAAATGTAATAAGACTTGGAGAAATAATGGACAATGACGCAACGTCATTATTATCATTGGAGGGGAGTTGGCGGAGGTACATCCAGTTTGAACAACTGGGTCCTGGTGTTCAACTTACCATTCCTAATGGTCTAAATAAGTTCCAAAAGGTAAGGGTGGGCGTGTACCCCATTCGCAACGTATCGATCCGGCGTCGATAACGTTTACCTTACATGAGAGACAGAGGGCGAGAGATGCTTGCTGTCTGCTCATCAAACCCTGAGCTGCTGTCTCAGGTATGGAACAGTGTGCTACATCGTCAGTCGGGAGGCAGTGGATCCGTTGCCTGTAGAAGGATAATACCTATAGGTGATGGAAGGACTGCAGTCCACTGGTCCATGTGCATACACGCAGTACTTCGTGGTATGATACTTGTCAGAGTGGTTCGAGTTGTTCTGGAAGTTATTATGAGCAATTCTGACACAACATTCTACAAGTAATTCATAAACTCGGTACTATTGGTAGTGATTTCTGCAAAATCACATCATTATTTTTCTCAAATATATCAAGTCTCAATTAATTTGTGCACGCCTTTATATTGTCTTATGTTATGCTCTACGTCAGAGCCAATAAAAGTCAAGCCCATACAATCAATAATAAATATTGTACACTCGACGCGTAATTTTTTTTGATGTCATAATCATGGAGAATCTATCCATTGACTTTAAAACATGTAAGTTCTGTAAAGCCGAGCTTATATACCGAAGTTATATGGTGGTTTCCAAGGGTTTGGCCAAAAACATCAGAAGAAATTTACTCAAATTTCGAAACATTTCAATCAGGTCCGATCAACCGATTTGTCGCTGCCTTGCATTTATATAGTTAGTAGTACTATTATATTTACAGTTTTACAACTAAAATATAATAACATTTAAACATTAAATATACAATTTTATGTAAAAATGGTCTTTAACAACATTCTATAACACAGGTACAACTCTAGTACTTCGCTCGAGTTCAACCATTATCGTGTATTATTACGGAGTTATTAATAATACAACTTATTAATTTACATGTTATGAATGAACAGACAAACTAAAATTTTAATCACGACGTTTTGTATATATATGTATATGTTTTGATTTTATTTAACTTAGAATTTTTAAAAAAGATTTACCACCAAGTATTTATACTTAATTTTTTTTTTTAAATTCTAAGCAATCCTGTGTACTTTTACATTTAATTCAACAATTTTTGTTATTTAATTAACGGGATTATTCAGAGATCTAAAGATTCGTACCTCTTTGCAACTTGGGTTGTCTTGTTAGTTGAAAAATATAAAATTTACATAAAAAATGATCAATTTAACTTTATTTCATGTCGTATTTGTTTTAAAAAAATATATAAAACATATATAGAGATATAAATATAGATATAGATGTTGTTAAGTTAGTTTATAATAGAGCATATCTCCTATGCATTCGAGTATGTAATATATATATATTTTTTTTTTATTAATTGAAGAGATTAGTTTACTTAATTTAAAAATTTTTGCACAAAAGTGTTTGTTTTCTCTTGGGAAACTGAAATTTGTTTGTTTCAAACAATTTACTAAACAATTTCGACTCCACAAAGCTGGTTGTCTACCTCAATTATTTGGCACCATTCATTGGCGATGGTTGATGACTTTATGACATTTAAATAATTTAATTTTATATAAATATTGAATGCTATTATGTAAATTTCCTTCTTGGATAGACCAAATGACCTTAGTGAGTTAGTCAGGAAACTCCACGGAGTGAACATTCTTGATATCCTAAAGATGGATTTAAATTCAGTGCAAAGTGAGGGTTGATTGATCTCCCTAAAAGTGATGCCTATTGAGGCTTAATACCCTGATTTGGGACAGTGACGCTTTAGAGCATAAAGTGATATGACGTTTTTGAAGGAGTTATGTAAAATTTGTAGAAATAATATTTATAATATTTTTTTTCAGTTTAATGTGTGTTTTTTATTTATCATTTATTGATTGTTGTTCATGTAGCATTTAATTATGTCATGTTTATTTTAGGTATTTTAACTATAATAATCAATAATATTGTATTCTAATTGTAAATCAAATTTAATCAATTTTAAATATTTCAAAAGTTCATACGAATTATTTATTATATATTATGTTTTATTAATCTTTGAAAAGATTGTTAAATATTATTAATTGCTTTGTTGTTTTTATTTTATAGAAATCCTTGGATCGACAAATGTATCAGATAGAATAGGTTTCTTTTATAGTTATGTTTGGGGACAAACATTTGCGTGGTCCGGGAGGTAATGTTATGATAAAATATTTGTTAATATTTCTCGCAGTTTATTTTATCATAGATTTAGGCAAGCAGGTACCTAATATCAAGAGGTGATTAAATAATATTTAAAAAAAAATAATAAACTTCAACATAGATTTATTTTTTTTAAATTTTGGAAGTAACATCATTCATTTTTTCTTTTTTGAAAAGGGTATAAAAATCGAATATTTTGTTTATAGCCCACTTCTGAGTAATCTTTCTAAGGTGGTAGAGGGTTTTACTGACAAGTCGGTCGTGATTTCAATTCATATTATTTCGTAATAATTATATAAAGAAATACGAATATTATTTTTATCCGAACTGGAACATAATTAACTAGGCCGCGACTAACGTATTCGTAGTGCCAATAAGTGTTATAAATACACGATTCTATCTTCGTAATTTTCACCGAAAATAACCGATGGACAATTTTGAATTTAATTGCCAAGAAACAAGCATTTTTTGTTAACACGTGGAAGGAATCTCACGGATTTTAATCTGACAAATAACGATTATGCTCGCTTGGAAATACGAGATTTTCATAGCTGGAGATTAATTATACGGGACCCAATACTGATTTCAGCCGACTTCAGGTAATTTATTTGTACAGACTCTACACTTCAATGGCAAAACCAGAAACCCGAAGAAATAATTTATTCAAGATCGTAATTTAGATAGATAGTTAGAAAGCTATATTTTTGGTCGTTCCAAGGAAGGTGAGTCCATGTTCTGTTAATATGTTTATTTGTCTCAGTTAATTTTAATATGTGATAATAAAATCTTTAATTTCATATTTATTAACAATACTGTTTATTTTATTTTAAAATAATCCTTCTAATTTAATCGTAAAGTTAGCATATCAAAGGCCCTGAGAGAGGATCATTGCTTTACTATCTGCTAGCCTGGTTAATTAACCAGTGGCGCCCCTTTGTAAAAAAAATAAAGCTGGCAGATGTTTTATTTTAACAACATACCCTTTAACATATTATTATACTGGTGATACAATATTTATGTGATAACTTCTTTTTGTACTAGTATCACGAGGTATTCGCGTTACATGTGACCCAGACCGGGATCACATAGCACTACCTACTGCACGATGGGCCGGATCCAAAGAAATTTGAGTTGGTTGGTTGAGGAAGACTTTTAGACGTCTCCAGAAGGACTCTCTCGATCCCTCGCTTTGCATCACAGTGGGAGGAATGGATTCTTACGTGCGTCACTCCTAGACACATTAACCCCCATATTACCCAGTCCCACCCCCCTTACTTTCATTCGCACAACTTTCTTTCTTTAAAAAGACCCTCCACACAACATCCCCAAAGATGGGATAGAATTGAGGGAATTTATTTTAATTTATTTTAAAAAAGAGAGATTATCTGTGAAAGAAAGATTTTCGATTTAAGTATTGAACGTTTGATCAATTTCTTCAGAAGTAAGGTAAAATTGAGCTTATTATATATTTCTATCGGTTTATCTCGGCAGTTCTCAAAACAGACTTTTCCTTTAAAATTTTTATTTTGCGTGACCTAAATAGTTTTAGATATGAATTTTATTAAAAATTAACGTAAGGGCTCTTCGGGCCTTATATAACATAAAAATTTTCTTGAAGCAAGTTTCCTGATTTTATTAAAAAATGAACTGGAGGCCCTGAGGAAAATAATTTCGCTTAGGGCCTGTGTCATCTTTGGGGATGCTGTGTGGAGGGTCTTTTTGTGGAAAGGAAGGAATGAACCTGGACATTGAAGAGACCCATGTTGTAAGAGGGGGGAACACAGTGCCCGGCAAATCGTTCCACAGCCGAGCCGTTGAACTCAAGAACGAGTGGTAGAAACGGCTCTTTTTCAGAGGCAAATATCATCCGGTGCCGAAGAAATTAATCACGCTAGTTCGTCGAAGCATCTTCCATTGAAAAACAGGTAAAACAATGACAGCATTCCTTCCAACGCATGTGCTCTAAGGATTGCAACTCTTTTGGATAGTAGAATCTATCAAACGGACCGCCCGTTTCTGCAGAGAGTCGAAAATTTTTTCATGTATTTTGGGGCTGGGGTCCAGAGTTGGCTGCCAATTTCGACTGTAGAGCACACGCGATTTGTACAGGGTTAGCAGTTGTGTGCTATTATAATACCTGAGGGCCGCGGGCCGTACGCCCAGCTTCTGGGAGGCTTACTTGACTCTGGCTTTGATTGAGCCCCTGTACCTGATTTGGTCATTTAAGAGTTACCTACATCAAGCATATCAATGTAAAACGTTTTAGGATTTATTGAAATTGTGTAAACATTATTACACCATTCTAAAGGAAATGCAAGTAATGTGTTTTTATTCATTACACCGTTTACTATTTACGACTTTGTAGTAAAAAAATCATCTGCCTACTGAGTGTGTCGAATGTCGGAAAACGATAAATAAGATTGTACTCTTTTGCACAGGTTTTATGAGATGATGTGCGGTTGTTTTGTGTGGTTATCAAAATGGTGTATTTTTATGATCCGTCACTAAGCCGTTATTATATGATTACAATAAATCTCTTCATGACCTTGCTAAAAGGTTACTCTCATCACTGACAATAAAAGTATGAAATTAATACAGTCTCTTACATCCCTATTAAAAAATCGTGCCCTTGTGATTTAATCGATAAAATGATTCGATTAACATAATTATACTTATTAAACGATCGTATTGTTATGGCATGTGAAAAATCGTATAATCTGTACTTAATTAGTAGCCTGCTACTTTTAGTAGCCTGTTTCTCATACTCCGATACGTGTGAGAATATGTGTGTATGTATTAGCGTGTATATGTGTGGGAATGAATGTATCTATGTGTATTTAATGTATTTATATACGTATATTTTTTATGTGAATACCTCACAAAAGTCCCAGCTACCCTGTCCGGAACCAGAATACTATGGTATCCGCTATTCAGATTTGTTCACCAAACACGGCTAAAGCCATTTCAAGCAACGTTTCAATTCTGAATGGTGGTCTCTTATACTAGGGCGATACAGAATGTATGTTTCACTCTGGAACGTGCCGTAAATATACTGTATACTATTTTTAAATAATTAATTGCGAAGTACCACAAATTAATCAAATAAAATTTATTTTCGCACGCCAGTTTCGAACCCGCGACCTTCGGATTGTAAGTCGGGAGTCTTACCTCGGAACAACGGGGACCGTCATATATTCAACACAATTATGCATTTGCCCTATTATTATATAATTATTAACATCTCTGCTCGTCCTACTCTGCTCGTCCGTCCACAACCAAAGGGAAAAGCAGAACAGATCGTGAAATAGATATTACGTGAAACTTAATTTGGTTTGTATAACTTAATTTGTTTTGTATAAATAATGTATAACATAATAAAAACAATTTAACTTGCCAAGATGAAAACTGAGAAATTTTGTTTCTACAGGTCAAAAAATATTTTATTTGAAAAACGATCCTTTTTATTATGGTTATTTTCGAAATACGCAACAAGCCGGTAAATAGTGTGTTCTATGGGTAGGTAAAATAATATATATTTTTAATTTGTCTTTTGTTTTGCTTTTAGGGTACACTAATGATGGGTTGTTTCATACAAACTCAAATGTGATATTGTCGTCAAATGGTCAGTATCTGCTGCTAAATTAGTTGTATTTTTTATCAATATTTCATGGTTGTAGAAGCTTACAATAAATACTCTCTTTCTAACTATTTCATTAATTTAAATCGAAATACTCGATGGGTTTGAACTGATCGAGAAAGTTCTTACGCATTTTATTTGTTTTGTTGAATACGATTTACGTTATTTTTCATTGATTAAATAATGTACATTGATTCCGAAATTCCGGGATGTGGGTTTAACCCCAAACCCCTCCCTTGCGTGGCTGCGCCAATGTTAGTAAATGTAATATTCCTTCTTCTTCATTAGCCTGCGTTTGGGACCATTTTCTTGTTCCAATTATCAGATCAGAACTATTTAATATTAGGGAACGTACCCATACTACGTGACCAACTTTTTGCAATTTTTAACCCCCCCCCCCCCCCCCCGGTGACCAAAATCCTAAGCAACCCGCCGCTCATTTGTATGGAGCGTGACATTTTGAAGACCCCCCCCCCCCCTAAAAGTGTCACGTAGTATGGGTACTTTCCCAGGTCCTTACATATGAAATTGTTTTGATCTCAAATATCTTCTCTTTGTTTAGGAATTCCAAATTCAAATTTATACAGCTATTTACTCATGTATTTGTGTTTCTAAAATTATAATTCATTTGTTTTTTCCTTAATTTTTTTTTTCTTTGCATCACTTAGTTTACAAAATGGAAAACTTGAAATATCGCGTTATTTACGAGTACGAGTTCCACCGTGGCACCAGTGCTGCAGAAACGGCTCGAAGGATTAATGATGTGTATGGCGACGGTGCCACAAAAGAAAACACAGTGCGTTTTTGGTTCCAACGTTTTCGTTCTGGAAATTTCGACCTGCAGAACAAGCCCCGTGGACGGCCGGAGATCAAAGTTGATAATGAAGAATTGAAGGCTATTGTGGAAGCGGATCTGCGTGGAGGCTTTTTTAAGGAAAGGAAGGAGAGGAAAGTTCTGGGAAGGAAAAGGGTTTTAGGTGTGGGTAGGAATTTGGGGTTCAGTGTGTCCTGGTGATCCGCCTCCAAGACCTAGACAAACCTCACCCCATCAACCCGGGCACCCCTGCTAAATCACCAAACGTAGCGAACCACTTGGGGTGACCTATGGCAGAGGTGTTGGTTATCCAATAAAGGTTCCCGGGGGCGGCGGTACCCATTCCCGCCTCCCAAATTGTAAATTTAATTGTAAATTGTAATTGTTTTAATCCACTTGAAGCAAATTGGGAAGGTGAAAAATCTTGAAAGGTGGGTACCTCACGAATTGAGTGAAGCAAATCTGTTCTGATTATTACAAGAGGTCTAGAGCATCCAAAATTACGTCATTATAGATTTGCATTATATTCTAGTCAATAATTTAAGTATTAATACTTACTAACATTATTTCGCACGGCTTCCTGTAGAAGTCTCGGTTCGCCCGTGCTCATGCCGACGATTTTGGAGGTCAAGTCTCTCAAGAAATGAAAGAAAGTATTTTGTTGGTTCAGTTGACCATCGCAGCCTCCTGATGTAAACAGGGTGACCATCAGAAGCCATTGCACCCTGTATAATTCAACCTGCAATAAATAACCAAATTAAGTATATTTCCGATAAAAATAATAATAAGTTGTTCACAAAAGTTCATAGTTGTTAAAAGTTTATTGCTTATTCATTAAAACGGGAAGGTGTCTGTCAAGTAATACTTCAAGGACCTTACTTAATAACATGTTTTACATTTCACACAACTGATAAACAACCATAAACGTATCATAAAAGGTTGTTTATCATTTGTAAAATTAAAACCTAAGGTGCGTAATTCCTGCATTTATTCTTATATATAAAAATGAATCGCTGAATGTGTTGCTAAGCGCATAACTTTCGAACGACCGCACCAAATTGTATAATTCTTTTTTTTGTGTGTTCGTTATTGTCAGGACAAGGTTTTTATAAAACTTCCGGTGAGCTCTGGCATTATGAAATTTGTATAAAAAATTGCTATTGGTGGCAATCGAGGAAGCGGCTATTGCTATGGAAAGCGGGCGGGAAAGAGAGGTGGGGGAGGGGAACCAGGGAGGGGGAGAGGAACCTGGGAGGGGGGAGGGGAACTCGGGAGGGGGGTTCGCGGGACGGGGGAAGGGGGGGAGTAGAGAGGGTAGGGTAACCTGGGATGGGGGAGTGGAGTGGGGAGAGGAAAGGTGGAGGTGACGGAGTGGGAACGAGAGAAAAAGGGGCAGGCGGAAGGGGAACGGGACGAATGGGAATGGATACTCAGGGAGAAACAATTTCTTTATTAAATGGCATGTAGCAACGCATGCCGGGCTCAGCTAGTAATTCAATAAAAGCTCTTTCCTGCTTTCAAACTATAGGTCAAATTATTTTCAAATTTCCATAGTTATGTCCATGCCACAAAATCGTGTAAGTCTGTACATAATGTGAAAATTTCGGGTATGATTTTAATTTTCACGGCAAGTATATTCGTTATTTGTTTTTGGGGAGTCATGCCGTGTTGCGCTACCTACTTCTTTAGCTAACGTTTCGGACAGCGTTACAGTGTCCATCATCAAGGCAAAGAAGTAATTGAAATGAAAATGTCAGTGTTAAACTTTCTTGTTCCTCTAATAAAAGCTATTAATATAATTTTTTTAACTCATAACCGCTATAATATGTGATAAAAACTGTCAAGAGTTACATAAGGAAACAATTTTAATAAATACATTTTCACGTCCATACGAAGTGCTAGATGTATGAAAGATATTTCTGATCGAGTGATTAAAAAACAATTTCCTTATTTTGTGAACACGCTCCTTTCACGATGACCGACGATTTATGGCCTAATGTGCATGCAAAGTGGTTCAGAAAAACGTGAATGTCATACGAAAATATTCAAGTTAACATAAAAATCACGTTGATGAACAGCTAAAATGTGAAGTGGTTATCAAATTGATCAGAAAATCGACATCAAGGTCACATAACCGGAATATTCGAGCAATTTGAAATCAACGCATTATTTCGACATTAAATTCCGATAATGGATTAACATATTATTATGTTTTTTTTTTAAATACACGTCAGATGTATCGAAAATCATCGTAAATTTTTATCGTGGGCCGTATAAGATGACTCCGCAAGAATTAAATTACTTTGTGTCAAAACATAAAAACAGAGAATAATATTTAAACTAAGTTCATTAACGATCACCTCCTCTACCCAGGCCAGGGATACGGAATCAAATTGACAGCCTAAATACATATGACCATTTATTGTTAAATGAAGATGGAATCGTAGAATGGATAATATAGTAACATACGAGTACATCTTTATACACATCGACCCTTAGGAATAACAAGGTTTTATCTGTTGCGGTAACGTCATGCGATAATTAACTCTAAGTAGCTTCCTATAGATTCCATTATCGCACGACGTTACCGCGATAGATGGAACCCTGTTATACCAAAGGATCGATGTCCTAAATAAAGATTTACTCAGAATAATGTTCTTTGCTTCTGCTAATCTATAATACAATATGGCATTATAGAATGGGGTGAAACTGCCGCTTTGCATAGAAAGAAAATTAAAATTATAAACAATTCTACTTGAAACATGTACACATTCATCAGAAATTCTGAAAAGAATGTAAAGTCAGAAAACTAAAAATATTATACTTCAACCATGTAACATTACAAATTTACAAAGATAATATTCTAAATTAAACTGCATCGTTTAAAATAATAAAACAACTCAGATAAACTTCCATCTCCCAATTCCAAAATGTCAAGAAGTACAGTTCTGCATTACCAGAAAGTATCAGATACATAAAGATTTTTTTTTTTAAATTTCACCTTAAAAAAAACATAATATTTTTTATATTTATGTAGGTAAATACTCTTTTTTTCACTCAATTTTTACATGTTTTTTTTGTGACATGGTTCAAGATATCACACTAAAACTTCTTTACACGAGTGAAGCACCAAAAATAGGCGTGACAATTTTTTTTTGTGTGAGTAATTTTTGGAAAACCCACAAAAAATAACAGTTTAAGTTATTATGATTGCGGACAACACGGGATTTCTCCCGTGTTATTAATCTGAACCACTTAACTACCGCGTCAGCCTTTAGACCTGCTGTAAGTTGCCAGTATCCCCCTTTGCTAAAACCTAAATCCACAAACGGTGACAATATATTTTAACACGGCCCTTTTTTTACGTTAGCTCTACACAGGAGGCCCTGAGGAAAATAATTTCCCTCAGGGCCTATGTCATCTTAGGGGATGCTGTGCGGAGGGTTTTTTTAAGAAAGGGAAGGATAGGAAGTTCTGGGAAGGAAAAAGGTATGAGGGGTGGGTAGGAATCTGGGGGTCAGTGTATCCAGGAGCGATGGACGTATCAATCCATCCCTACAACTGTGGTGAAAGGCGATAGGTCAAAAGGCCTCACTCAAGTCTCACTTGATCTTGCCCGCCATGCAGCAGGTGGGCAGAAGCATCCGCCGCTAAGACCTGGACAAACCTCACCCCATGAACCTGTATATATCCGACCATTAAGGCGCCGTATCCCCGCTCAAAAAGAAGTAGATGGAGAAATATGTAATTACGAATGTTGGAGAGAGTGCGCTTATATTTAAAACGGTAAAATTGTGAAAATGTTTAATAAAACACGATTCGTTTAAAATAGAGAAAAAAAATTCTTGGGGGATGTCTAAAACAGCATTTAAAAAAACACTGTGAATTTTTTCATACGTATAACTTGTAAAATAACTGAAACAGACGTGGAAATGATTTGCGATTTTTTTTCTATCGAGGGAATTTCACATAATTTGTTTATATTATCTTCAAAAATAACATACATTTTTTAAGAGTTTAAAAATTTCATATGTTTAAGGAGGATATGTAAGAAATCGGTAGAAATTTGGATAGCGGCTGCTTAAAAAAGAAAAGGCCATACTGTATATTATACATATCAGTTAGAATAAATGCAGAAATTAAAAACGTCAATAAAAATATCTTTATGAGAAATGGAAGTAATAATGGACCTCAAGGGTTTCCTTGAAACTATTTAAAATTGTTTTCTTGAATTTTTATTCTAATTTTCTTTAAGTTATGCTGAACCAAACAAAATTGAGCTGTCTTGATCATAGTGCAATTAAAAATTAAAGTATATTTTATTTTTCTCATTAGATTTGCTAATTTCACATTCCATTCAACGAAGCGTCTAAGTGAATTCAATCTGTAAAACTTGAGATCAGATAAAATATAAAATTGACTCTTATTTAAAGGTCAATCAATAAATTAGCGCAGCAAAAGCTCTTTGCTTATGTGTGACCTTCGTTTGGAGACGTCACAAAAAAAACAAATTGTTCTTCCTTCAATACCAATGCTACAAAAAGCGCATTTACGTATTATTAAGACTTGGGCAACTTCTGTTGATTTCCGCTCTCCACGGTTATGTTTTTTTTATTGGTTACGACTACATTCTAATAAACGTCGAAACAAGAAATAAAAATAGCAACTTTAGCCGATGTACGCTTGCAACGGGTAAATTGAATATGTTTTCGGTTAAAGGAATATGTGAACACATATAAAAGATTAATTAAAAGGCAATTAAACTTTAAAAATGACCTACCGATTCCTTACAAAAAATCTTCGGTATATGAATTATTAGTGCTACATTAAGGTATTGCAAAGTTGAGCGGTTGTAAAAAATACCCATTCGATGGGTAGGTCCTCAACTACAAACCCGAAGGTTGCGGGTTTAAAATTAATTTTTATGCACCAGATTTAAATGTCCGGGTTAAATTTTCCCCAAAAAAAAAAAAAAAAGGAAAAAAAGAAGGAAAAACTAAACCCTTTCACACACTTCCCCAAATGATCATCTAGTCAACCCACGCTATGCAATTGCACTATATAAGTATTATAAATACAAAACAATACAAGAACAACATGTCAACCTACTAGAGACCAAATGGGAATATAATTCACCGACTCCAGATATTTTCATACCAGAGGGTTCGGCTCTGTGGCATTTCTAATTGAACCTATAAATCCTACTGATCCCTCAATATAAATATTTAAAACATCCTTTGTAATCCTACATGTTTTTAAAATGACTGATTTTTGCATTTTTATATACAAATTCTTTGACAAATCTAATATGCTTAAATTTTGAATCAGATTCCTAGGTATTATGCCAGTGGCCGAAATAACAAATGGCAATATTTTTATAGTCCGAGAATGCCAAATTCTTTTAATCTCATTTCCTAAATCTGTGTATTTTCTTATTTTTTCAGAAATAGTTTTTTGAATATTACAGGAATTTGGAATAGCTACATCAATGATATAAGTTATTTTTTTTAATTTTGTCATGTAAAACTATATCAGGTCTATTATGACTAATTGTTCTGTCTGTTAGTATAGTTTTATCATAATATATTTTATAAAATTCATTTTCTAAAAATGAATTTGGTTCATATTCATAATATGGTACTATATTACGGCAGTCAATCAAGTTATGTTTAATTACCAAACTTTGGTGAATTATTTTTAAAACCTGATTGTGCCTAAATGTATACTCGGAAGGCGCTAATATAGAACATCCCGATATAATATGTTCTATAGTTTCGGGAATAGCCAAACATTTTCTACATAAATCATCAATTTGATTTATATCTTTGATTATATGCTTTCTATAATTTTTAGTATTAATGACTCTATCTTGAATGGCAAGCATAAATCCTTCTATTTCTGCGCTCAACTCTCCAATACTCAATCATTTGTTTGACGAAAGTTTGTCAACATACGTTTGGTTGAGATAATTGAAGTGTTTTGCGTGAATAATTTTATTTGACCAGGAATCTAATAATTCCTGGTTAGTATTTATAAGAATGTTGGCATTCTCGTCATATAAATTTAAAGGTGTAATATTTCTATCTGCCTTGCAAATTATTTTGTGCATTTCTGAGCTATTAGCTTTCCTATGGAAAAAATTTCTAAGCATTTCTACCTGATTGTGTTTCAAAGATGTTATTTTGACTACACCCCTACCTCCTAAATTTCTAGGTAAATTAATTCGTTCTATAGCTGAATTTGGATGATGGCAATTAAATTTTGTTAACGTAGTTCTAATTAATCGTTCTAAACTATCTAAATCTGTATTGGACCATTTAATTATGCCAAATGAGTACGTTAGTAGAGGTATTGCCCAAGTTTTTATTGCTTTTACTAAATTTTTAGCAGATAGATTGCATTTTAAAATTTTTCTGATCCTAGTTTGAAATTTTATCCTAATATCATTTTTAATACTAGTGTGATCTAATCTATTCGATTGCGGGTATCCTAAATATTTATAAACCTCATCCCCTTTCATACTTTGAATTTTGAAATTTCTAAATATACCCTCGTCCCCATCTACAATTTTGCCTTTCTCTATATGGATAGTTTTACATTTATCTAAACCAAAAGTCATTTTAATATCATCTGAAAAAATTTTAACTACCTTAATCATTTTCTCTAAATTTGATTCAGAATTTGAAAATAATTTTATATCATCCATATATAATAGATGTGAAACTATACTACTCTCTCTTGTATTACCCTTAATTTTTATTCCAAACTTGCTTTTAATTAACATTTTAGAAAGGGGGTTCAATGCTAAGCAAAACCAAAGAGGGCTCAATGAGTCTCCTTGAAAAATCCCTCTTTTTATTGAAATGCCCGGTACTACTATTTTCTTACCTTTTAAATTAACTAGCAAATCTGTATTCCAAAAGGACATAATATTTTTCAAAAAGCAAATTATAATTGGGTTAACTTTATATATTTTTAATATTTTGATTAGCCACGAGTGCGGGACACTATCAAAAGCTTTTTGATAATCTATATAACAAGTATGTAAATTACGCTTTTGATTTTGAATTTGTTTTAAAATTACAGAATCAATAACTAACTGTTCTTTACATCCCATATGTTTTCTGCGACAACCTTTTTGTTGTTCAGATAAAATATTTTTTTTCATCCAAATGAGTATATATTAAATCTGTCAAGCAAGAGGTTAAAATTTTGTATATTGTCGGTAGACATGTAATGGGTCTATATTGAGAGGGATTATTAAAATGTTCGCTTTTAGGCAACATATAAGTAATGCCCTTAGTTAGAAAATTAGGAAAATTTTAATATTATCATCATCATCACTATTGGCTCTACAACCCCTAGTGGGTCTTGGCCTCCTCAAGAGTCTTCCTCCACTCATCTCGGTTTTGTGCCAGCTCTCTCCAGTTTAGAAGCTCCTAGATAGATATGTCTTTGAGGACGTTGTCGCTCCATCTTAGTCTTGGTCTTCCCAGGCTCCTTCGCCCTTTTGGTCTTGAGTTCAGCAGGGACTTTGGTGCTTGATGCTTGGTCATTCTGTCCACATGACCCAGCCACCGGAGCCTTCCCAATTTTAAAAATTTTGCGACGTTTAGCTCCTTAAACAAAGTATAGAACTCATTGTTATAACGTCTGCGCCAAAATCCATTTTCTAGAACCGGTCCGAAGATGCGCCTCAAATTTTTTCTTTCAAAAACGTCCAGTGCTTGCCCATTCCTCTTAGTACCCAAGTCTCAGCTACGTACGTAAGTACTGGTCTGATAAGTGTTTTGTACACTAATATCTTCGTGTTTCTGGACAGCAGTCTGGACTTTAATTGGTTTTGTAGGCGGAAATAACAGCGATTTGCGTTCACTATGCGCTTCTGGATCTCCTCTGTGGTATTATTTTTGTTTGTTATCAGGGAGCCTAGGTATGTGGTTTCGAAATTTTGGTTTCCACATGGTAGAGTTGGGATTTGTTGGGTGCATCCTACAACCATGTATTATATTATTAATAATATTATACTTGTTCTATATTTGCGGCATGTTTCAGAGTGGAAGATACTCGCCGTATAGTCCTGGGGATAGACTTATCTTCTATCCATCTCCTTCCTCTCCCCATAAACTTTAACCCCACAAGATATCCCAATTGGGGATGCCATGGTCACTGACTGCAGATGGTCGATAGTGTTGGGATTCTTGTACGGTAATCACATTAAAATAAAACTTCACGATAGTCCCTTCGCAAAAATCATCAGTTTCCAATAATTCAAAAACATGTTGCTGAATGGTGACCCGACAATTCGTCCTGCGACAATTCATCCGGCGACAGTTCATCCTGCGACAGTTCATCCGGCCGACAGTTCACCCTGCCGACAGTTCATCCCGCCAACAATTCATCCGGCGACAATTCATCCTGCCTGATCATTTAGAAGATTTTTATTAAGTAAGTATGCAAAGAGGATATACGGCCGTACAACCAAAATCGATATACTTATATATGAAGGCATCTTGAGTGGAAATCCGCTGTAAAAATATTTTTACTAACAATTATTTCGACTCTCCGAAGAAGCATGCCTGAATAACAAAATACGACATACTTATACTTATAGGTTAGGTTATGTTAGGTTGAATTGTCAGGATAAATTATTAACTGTCGGCAGGATGAACTGTCGGCAGGATGAACTGTCGGCCGGATGAACTGTCGCAGAATGAACTGTCGCCGGATGAATTGTCGCAGGTGAACTGTCATGGAACCTTGCTGAATATATAATAATAATTTATTTGCTTTTTGGCCTGATATCTTATCTTTCTAGATGTAGCTATTTAAGAATGATAAATAATATTTTTTTGAATGTGTAATGAACGTTTCTCTTACGCGGGGATGTTCGTTTCAATTAATGATTCATCATGGAGAGTATTAAGTATTTGAATTCCTATTTCGTAGCAGACAGCCATGCGCAATGCATACTGAGTGACCCAACCCAATTTTTCGTTGTTAATATATTTAATAAATCGGCATCTCATTGCCCTTGCCATTATTGTCAAAAATATTAAATTAATATATCATTGATGGGAATAACCTTCAAAAGTTATAAAAATACAGTTTTTCTTATAAAAAATTGAATATTCGTTTAGACTTTTGTAAAAAGTCAATAGTTCCGTACAAATTCTCAAAAACGTAAAAAATAAATACTTTAAAACGGATATATCTATCCGAGACGTTTCTAGGTTACAAAACTAATTCTTAGAATGATTGTTTCCAATAAAAAGAGTAGTTGCCTATAATATGGAAAAAAAAGTTGAGGATGGTATTGTTAATTCTAAAATTTTAAATGAGATTGACTAATATGACGGTTTGACAAAAGCTGGCAATTGCGGAATTGGTAAACGCGCTTGTCCTGGTTAGACGAGAGGTTCTGGGTTCGAGTCTCAGTTGCGACCTATCTATCTTTTTCTTTTTTTCTGTGTCGTGTACTCTTTCATATATTTATTTTTCTTAGATTTTATCTTCTTCTTATTGTTATCTTCTTCTTCAATGATATATTACATGGGAATAATCTTCAAAAGTTGTAAAAGGAGAGTTTTTCTTATAAAAAGTTGAATTAAAATAATAATTTTAAAAACATCATTTATAAATATATTTTTTCGTAAAAACGGCATTGACAAAATTAGAACTGATATACCTAGGTGCGTTGAACAAATAATTATCTATAATATTTGAATTTCGATTTGGTTTTCGTCAATGCAGATCTTGAAAGTGGAAATTAATCCACTTCCCGACATCCAATTGAGCTGAAACTCAGCAGATACGTAAACTCAACTTATTGTCGGTAATAATGCATTCTGTCAACTTTTAGTGGTCAACTATACATAGATACACACACGCACTTTTCTGAAATTCGACTACATTATATTTGTAAAATTGAAGCGGTTAATGCACCTATGTAAGCATCCAATTTGGATTTGGCTTGGTTATTAGTGGCGCTCAGTCATTTCTGCCGATCCTTGGGGAGGAAGGTTTAATTAACTTTGAAGTTGGCTACTATCCGGCCCAAGAGATGGAGCTACTAGGTAGTGATTGAAAATAGACCTAGTATAGTAAAACAAATAGTTTTTCACGGATTGGTTTTATAAAAAAAATTATTTAAAATTCCGGACAGACTACAAAAATACCGACCTAAAATAATTTTTCAAGACTTATATTCTATAGTTGAGATAAATATTTTTATTTTATTTAGTAGAAAAAAATTTCCCTGTTGTCGTCTTGGCAAGCCAAGTTACAATCCTTGGTATCTCACGGGTGACATGTAACAACTAGTTAAAAACAAATAAAAAAAAATGATACTATGTGACATCAAACTTTATTTGAAATATTTAATGTGGTCGCACAAAAAGTTCTTATTAGTGCAACATTTTCAAGAAATGTGGCTTAAGCTGAATGAAGTATCGGAGGGGAAGGAACGGTGGAAATACTAGACAGTCGTATCCATAAGTTAAAAAAAAACCTTTCACCTTCGCCTTCACGGCTCGCAACATTGTAAATTACTAAGTGTGTAAAAATAAAGCAAATACTTAAAATTCTCCAGACTTTCAAAATAAACATTAATTCAACTTTAGCATTAATTTTCTTATAAATATAAATGTGAAACCATCGGGGACGAGGGTAGCAAGGGTAAAGTCATGAAATGTCCAGTGTTTTGAATATATCTATGTCCTCCACGTGCAAAGTCGTTTCTTCCCCAAGCATAAACTTTCTAATAAAGTGTGTTTTATTGGAAGTGTCATGCAGGTAAGTATGTTTCTGTATCTGTTTGTAAATAATCCTAAGATTCATAACAAATTGTAAAGCACCCTTGAGGTGATTTTTCACAAAAACGGCGCTCTATAATCCAATTATTATTATTATTACTAGAACGATTCTTATGATATCTTCCATTCTGAAACAAGGTGAAAATACTGGCTAATGAACACAGTGTACACACAGTATTTTATCAATGCGCTCATCATTAAAACCAGTTTTAAATAAATTAACAAAATGCATTGCGATCAACCTTGCGTAAAGTTCTTGCGGATATGTACATTACTGGTTTTGATTGTTTTTTTTACCTTTACAGGTTGTCAACCTGTGTGGAATGCATCGTGCTGCAGGTTTTTATTTGCTCCAAGGGCAAAAACATTTCAAGGGCTCGAAGGTTGCAGAATATTCGCATGATGTGTATTTACAGTACCGGCTTTTTCTGAGTCGGCCTGGCCGCACGGCAAAAATCACCCATGTAAATAGTTGTTTCGACTAGCCGGACTAAAATCGCTAGTGCCAAAGACTGTTTGTCAACGTTTGCCGTGCGGCGACAGTTCGCACGCAGCGGGTGACAAAAATCGACCGTGAATACGGTCAATGGCAGGCGATCCACTTGCCGCAATTATTTAGCAAAATGGAATTAGTCGCATACAGCATTGATCGACTGTGAAAATGGAGTAGCTGTGCAGCAAGTCGTCACGACACGACGCGACGCGCGACGGCGCGGCGCAGCGGGCAACTAGCCGCACGGCAAAAATCGGTCGAAAATATCAAACGTATTTAATCTGGTATTTTTACAAGAAATACAAAAGTGTGTACCAGACTAACAATGGTACTCATTTTTACGAAAAACTTAAAAAATAAATTTTATTTGATTGATTTGTGTATTTCACAATTAATATATGGTAAATTTGCGGCACGTTCCAGAGTGGAAGATCTCTCGGTATCGCCCTGGTGTAAGACCACCATTCAGAATTGAAACGTTGCTTGAAATGGCTTTAGCCGTGTTTGGTGAATAGCCAGGTACTTCCCCACCTTCCCCTTCCCCATCTCCTTCCCCTCCCCAATACCCTCATCCTCACAACATACCCCAATAGGGGATACCATAGTCTCAATGACTCCAGACGGGAGCAGTTGGGACTCTTGTGCGGTATTCATATAAAAAAGAAGCAATAACCAATATTTTTTGTTAACGTTTTAAAATGTACCTACTTTGTATTTCCTATCTAACCACACAAACCTTACTTTATCATTCAAACTTAATTTAAATTTAGAAAACATGTAACTATTTAAATATTTGCAATATATTATGTTTCTTTTTGGTGAATAACTAACTACTCGTACCTTCGAAAAATTTTAAGGAAAAAACAATATTTAAAAAACTATTGTAAAATGACTTTGTGGCTTAATTTTAATTAAATGACAAAAATAGCTTTGTTTTAATAACTGTATAGTTTTTAAATAAATATCCACATGATTCAAAACCAACGGTTCCGTCAACAGGATACAAATTATGGTGAAAATCAAGTGGTAGGAGAAGGTTAAAATGTTAATTAATAATGTTATTTTGTTTTATTTTATTTCATCATATAAACAGGCATGACACCCAAAAATTTACATACATGGATTTTTAAATGCATAGTAATAAAAAAAAACCGTAGCAAAAATAATTAGCTATATATGCAAAAGTAAATGTCAAACAAGAATGGATACATACAAATGAGTTTATGAACAATTGATTATTGGCGTTTATGCTGATGAAACGTCGATTTTGCAGGTACAATATTGCCTGTCTTTAAATAAAGGACTTCATTACAATATCAGTCCATGTTAATTTGGATTAAATGTTGGGTGTGTCAACTGATTCCTACCCACCCCTTAAACCATTTTCCTTCCCAGAACTCTCCTCTCCTTCCTTTCCTTAAAAAAACCCTCTACACAGCATTCTCAAAGATGACATAGGCCCTGAGGGAAATTATTTTCCTCAGGGCATCCTGTGTGGAGATCATGTAAAAAAAAAAAAAAATATATATATATATATATGTAATTTGTTGTGGAAGCAATAAATAAGAAAGTTTACGTCTGGCTGTCAGAGAGTGTAGTTTAGAGTGAAAATTAGGTCATTACAATTTTTAAATAGATCAGATTTGTGATAGGAAATTACATAGGTTAATTTTTTATGTAATGGATTTAATCCTATAATTATAAATCCATAATTAGGAAACCAAATAGTGGATGCGTATTCAAGCATACTTCGCACAATTGATTAATATAATGTTTAAGTTCACTTTTAAAACAATTTTTGATTCCTTACGTTAGCCCTAATATTTGTGATGAACTTTTTGAATCCACGATTTATTAAAAATTGCATCCACGTGTTTATTGAAGCTAATTGACAAATCAAATGTCACGCCCAAGACTTTAATTGAAGTTGTGTTTAATAAAATTACATTGTTAATGTGATAATTGATAATACAATATGTTTGAATGTTGATTTTTGTTCTTTGTAAAGGTAATTACAACACATTTGTTTTCTTTAAAATATAAATCATTTAGTGTGCACCATTAATTAAGTGATGGTGAGTCTTTTTGCAAATCGGTGCAAACTCCAATGATGTAATTTTTTTGTGCAACTTGAGATCATCAGTAAACAGGGGATATTTTGAAAATTTTATTCTTAAAGCTATATCGTTGATAAATTTTAAAAACAGCAAGGGTCCAAGATAAGAGCCCTGCATAATTCCCAACGTTATACAAAAATGATCCGCAGAGTGCCGTTATACAACTACTTATAGTTTTCTACCAGTAATAAAACCCTAAAATCATTTTAAAGTATTTCCATTTATGCCAAACTTTTACAGCTTCTTGATAAATAATACTAAAGTAATTTATTATCATTGCATCGAATGTTTTTCTCAATAAATACCTGTAGAATATTTAAATAGTTCTCGAATCGGATACTGGCTTGATGTACCTATGTAAATAACAAAAAAATATATTTTTTGGTTTTGAATAAAATTCAAATAAATACATCGAAAACTATCTATTTAATAGTGTGATATATAGTATAATAGTATATGTATAAAAGACATCGAAACTAGAGATATACGATAATTATTTAATTTATCTAAAGGATTCATGAAAAATTGCACGTAATCCTGGGAAACTGGTTTATTTGTAGTCATGATAATATTCATTGCCAACAACTTTATTTTATACTGACGAACTTGAATAATGATAGAGAAGCGTTCTATTATTTTAATATTCAGGATGTCCGGGGGTAAAGTGCATTAACTTCGGGAGATGATTCTACATGATAGTACAAGTAAAAAAGATATATAACTTTTTTCGAAATTCCAACATTTAGGGGTAGTTTTGAGGTAAAAAGATAAAATTAGTCCGGCGTGTGCGGCCAGATTTATTATTTTCCGCTGTTTCGTTACGGGCCAATCACAATCGAGTCGGGCGCCCGGCAGGCTCTCAGCAAGTAAGATCGTACCTCACACTAAGGATTTTTAGTAGGGTACGTCTTTTTGTATGGGAAAAAAAATGTTGGAATTTCTGAAAAAGTTGTTAATCTTTTTTACTCCTACCATCATGTAGAATCACCTCCCGAAGTTAGTGCACTTTACCCCCGGACACCCTTTATAGGGACCGACAGGCAATACGGAGAGGGCGTGCATAATAATATTCATGTTATAAAGGTATGACAGGTGTAAACATAATCGGCCGCCGAGCGAGCAAAACCATTTTTCCGTGAAAATGATCGATGCATCAGGGTAAGTACAGCGGAACTACTTTTAATATCATTTACGTGGTTATTAATTATACACCAGACCTCCATTCAAAAAAGTATGACAGCAATTACAAAGTTGATTGAACCGATTTGTAGCATGGTTGGTTCCCACAAGGCCGGCGCGGGTTCGATCCTCTACCAGTTTAATCTTCCTTCATTGCACAAATAATTATAGAATTGGGTGGATTTCCAACATTATGGATCATTTTTAATCCGTAAATTTTGTTTTCTAAAAATAAAAGTTTTTTGAAGCAATATAATATATAAAAAAAAAAAATATTGTTATTCCATCGATAATAACTAATCCCTATTTGAACGGTTATAATGCAAGATTATTGCAAGAGTGTAGTTACTTAATTGTATTCATTATTGAAACGATTTTTTCAAATTCATTTGACCCGCATTTCCGCCCTTCGTTGCCCCCTTGGAGCCTTTCATTTGCTCTCGAGGTCACCACCGCCCCCCCTGGATGTTTGATATCACTGCTATAATAGCTTATAAACGACATTTACCAACTAAATGGCAAAATTTTCGTACACGGATGAAACTGCTATATTTTACTTTGGAAAACTGACCAGAAAAATCACTTCTAAACTTTGAAAAATACCGGCATCGATAAAAAATAACGAACTCCAGCGAAAAATATTATGGCTTAAAATTATATATTCAGATAGATCAACAAACGCTGATTCAGAACAAATGTATAAGTGTATGTATAAATAATTATAGTATGAAACGATGTAAGAACGTGAGCGAGGCAAAGAGTGTGTGCCAAGACCGAGTTGTTTGGCGGCCCGTCCTTTCTGCCTACCCCTGCGGGGAAACGGCGTAGTAGTTAGTTAGTTAGAATTTATAATTAATCATTTAAAATTTAGTAAAACACCATCACATCAAAACAATTCCGTTATGTTGGCATCACTACATTGGCTGTTTCTAGCGTCACGCCGGAGTCTTTGCGGGTATTTTTAAATTGCAAATTTTTTTATAGGAAAACTCTATTTTTATAACTTTTAAATATTATTCCTATCAACGTAATATATCGTTGAAGAAGAAGATAACAATAATAATCTAAACGAAAATATGAAAGAGAACAATCGCAACTGGGACTCGAACCCAGAACCTCTCGTCCATTCGGGACGTGCGTTTACCAATTTCGCCATTTCCACCTACTGTCAAACCGTCATATTAGTCGATCTCATATTTCAAATTTTCGTATTAAGACTATTATCTTCAACTATTTTTTTTTTCTCTTTATTATAGGCAACTACCCTTTTCATTGGAAACAATCATTCTAAGAATTGATTTGTAACCTAGATAGCGTCACGGATAAACATATCCGATTTTATTTATGTGGAACAATTGACTTTATAAAAGTTACGAACATTATTCTTTTTCTGTCTTGTTCTCTTTCATATTTTCGTTTAGATTATTATTGTTATCTTCTTCTTCAATGAAAAAAAAAAGTTTTATTCCCAGAAATTTGTAAATCTCATCCAATAATACAGAATAAGATTGTAAAAAAAAACTTTTTAACTACAACCTGGAGACCACCAGGATAGCAAGTTACGAACTTACTGAAAATCAGAGAACTGTACATATGCATATTAATTTACGAAATTAAAAACGGATTTATACTCACGAACAATTTTATTTATGAAAACATGACAAGACAACATAATAAATTATACAAATCCAGTAGAGACTGAAAGTGGTAAAAGAAGCATAGGCCAAGAGGGTATACAGTATACATATTATATACAACCTCCTTCCCAATAATTATACAAGAATATAAACATAATTAATCTGTTTAAAACAAAACTCTTGGCCCCTAAGTCGCGGCATTCATGAATTACATGAATGAAAAAAAAATCAGTGTTTCTTTAAAAGCTATTTAAGACATTTCCCACTATATGTTTGCTCTATTTTAGACAAGTCGTATTTTATTAAACATTTTCACTCTTTTCGCGTAAATATTATCGTTTTTAATATTAGCGCGCTTCCTCTAACATTCGTATTTACTTTTCTTCATCTTTTTGTGTGCCAACTACCGGGCCTGAAAATTAATGAGCAAAATTAAAATGTACTTAGTAAGAATAATTATGTTACTCAGGTAGTAAGTAAATGAGTATGTACTTTAGTTAAGAAAGTGAAATATTTACATTTATTTTAACTTAATTAATAAAATAAAATCAAATATTTATCAATAGAATTTTCAATAATTTGTATTTTGTGAGTGGAAACAGTACCTAACAATAACGGTGTAACGTTTTCTGTATAAAAATGAATTTATTACGTTTGTGCAAAAACATCACCGACTTATCACGTGTACAACATGTAAATTAATTTAATTGCAATTAATAATAACGTGTTATTACAACTATTATCTCAATACTTCAAGGTATCCCCCGGTAACGTGCACTAACTAACTTGGAGGTGTTTTTGCATAGTAGCAAAATTAACGAACACGAATAACTTTTTTGAAATAGCGACGTACTTTAAAAAAAAGTGCGGTTAAGAAAATTTTTAAATCATTTTTACTTCTATTATAAACGTGTATAATCACCTACCAAAGTTATGCACTGTATATCAAATATTCTATTTGATAAAATCAAACGGTTTAAAAAAATAATTCCTTTGTTCGTTAGTTCCTCTGTTGGCCGCCTGATCATGTTGATTAATATAACCGTTTATTTGTGGTCATATTTACTACGTAGGTATTCGTAAATCAATTAAGAAAACAGGTAAGTAATTACGTAAAGTGTTTGTTTAAATTATGATTACGATGTGTAAATTATTGCAAAATTTAAGTCGTTAATAATCATTTTACTCAAGTATTTACAAGCGTATTTCCGGATTCCGTGAAGAATATCACATTATTTAGTACTAGCGAGTACCCGGCACGCGTTAAAATGTCACGCAAAAAGTTTTTTTCTCCCTGCGTGTCCTTTCCCATGCGTCCCCGTTCCCGCCCCCGTTCCCCTCCCGCGACTCATGTTCCTCCCGTGTTCACCTTCCACCCTCCCCGTCGTCCACCCTCCCCGCGTTTTCCTCCCGCATTTCTTTTCCACCTTACTTGCCTTCCTCCTCCCCCCCTCCCGCGAACCCCCCCTCCATTCCCCTCCCTCCTTCCCTATCTACCGCTAAACTATATGAAATACGCAGAATTTACAAACAACTCGGCCGCCACCAACATATTGTAAAAATTTTAAGAAATTTCGAAACATCAGAGCTCTCCAGTAAATTCCATAAACCTTTGAGGGCGCACCATAACTCACCAAAACTTTGGTTAACTCACCAAAGTTTCATCGCAATCGGATAAATGTTATAGCAAATAATTTCATAACAAAAGAGCTCACCTTTATTTATTTATTTATTTATTTATTGTTGTTATACGCCCGTAGGGGCTTTTACATAGATTAGAAAATAATATTTAAGATATCTAGGATTACACATACATAAAATTTATACCAAAAGTTATAAAAGTGAAAAAACTTTTAAGAATATACAAGTAGTTTTTAAAGAAAAAAAACCACTTGTATAATCTTGTGGAAACCCG
The DNA here is from genome assembly GCA_917880885.1 of Limnephilus marmoratus. Lineage (NCBI taxonomy): Eukaryota > Metazoa > Arthropoda > Insecta > Trichoptera > Limnephilidae > Limnephilus > Limnephilus marmoratus. Next base: position 22,110,112 of record OU862914.1, on the reverse strand, counting down.
TGAAATATTTTAAACAATGTAATATTTAACAATAACATAGAACAAAATATAATATAAACATTACAATAACAAATCAAATCGTTAAATATATTATACCCATGTTACAATAATTTGTAGGATTCAACAAAGTGTTGGTTTAAATTGCATTTTAGAATGTAAAGGGAATCAGCAAATACATCTACAATACCACCAAACTTGTTGCCTAAATAATGCATCCTATTGGTAAGTGAGTGTGATTGATAATTAGTTGTGTATGTGTTGCAAAAGAATGTTATATTTTGTCTAGTATTCCTTGTCGGTACAAGAAGTTTAATAGTAGAAACGATGGCAGGGCTGTCAATTAGGTTGTTCATAATTCTGTACAATAAAATTAGATCTGAAATGATTCTTCTGTCAGACAGCGTAATTAAATTTAGTCGATTCATTAAACTTAAATAATTAATGTTTTCTATTGGAATTTTGAGTTTGAAATTTAAGTACCTAAGAAATTTGTGTTGAACTCGTTCTATTTTGTTAGAGTGTACTTTATAGAAAGGGGACCAAATAGGTGAATTATATTCAACTTGACATCTAACTAATGAAATGTAGAGTGTTTTCATGCAATCCAAGGACTTAAAATCAGTTAGGGTTCTACAAAGGAAGCCAAGAATCTTTAAAGCCTTATTAGTTATATTATCTATATGTGGTGTGAATGTTAAGTTTGAATCGAATATAACTCCCAAGTCGCGAATTTGTAATACTGGTGTTAATTTAACATTATTTAAATTATATTCATGTAAAATATGAGAATGAGTTCTGGAAAATCGTATTACTTGACATTTCTCAGTATTCAAAAATAACATATTTTGTTCGCACCATTTAAAAAATTCATCTAAATTAGCTTGTAAAATTAGGCAATCATATATATTTCGTATTTTTTTAAACAATTTTAGATCATCTGCAAAAAGTAGGACTTGTACATCTTTAAATATGTTTACAATGTCATTAATAAATATTAAGAAAAATATTGGACCGAGGTGGGACCCTTGCGGGACACCACTTGTGGCCTCGAATACATAGGATTCTATAAAATTAATCCTCACACTAAGCACTCTATTACTGAGGTAACTGATAATCCATGTCAATAAACTTCCTTTGATGCCTAACAGTCGGAGTTTGGATATAAGAATGTGATGTCAAACCTTATCAAATGCTTTACTGAAATCAGTGTATATAGAATCCACTTGTTGTTTCAAACTAAGGGATTCGGATATGTAATTATTATAGATAGTTAAATTACTTAAGGTAGATCGACCTCTGATAAAGCCATGTTGGTTAGGAACAATAATATTGTTGATAGGTTTTACAATGGTATCTAATACTAATGACTCGAAAAGTTTGGGTAAAGCAGACATAATACAAATAGGTCTATAGTTTGATATATCGCTTTTGTCTCCTTTTTTATGAATAGGCGTTAAATAACTCTTTTTCCACAGAGCCGGAAAACAGCCAGATGCTAAGGATTTGTTAAAAAGTTTTTGTATGGGATATATCAAACTATCAATGCAAGTTATTAAAAATATGGGAGGAATACCATCAGGGCCAGCAGATTTATTACTATCCAATGCGTTTATGCCCCTTTTTAAAGATTCTAAATTTATGAAACATTGGCTTAGGTTTAATGACTCTTCCACTGAAGTAGTGGAGACTGCATTGACAGGAATATCTTTGTCGTAAACACTTTTAAATGAGTCAGCAAAGAGATTAACTATACCCTCGATACTGTCAGCACATTTTTCTTTAAAATACATGTTATTAGGATATCCACAGTTATCGTTTCGCTGAGATTTAGTAAAATTCCAGAATTTTTTCACATTGTGATGACGTACCACATTTTCTATTACGTTAACATAGTTACTATAGCATTTTATTGATAGTTCTTTACATTGTTTTCGTAGTTTAGTAAATGTTATATAATCGTTAGGATTTCTGGTATGTTTATATTTTCTGTGGATACATTTTTTTTATTAATTAAATTAGTTAATTCTTTTGTAAACCATTTCGGATAATAAGATGATTTGAAGCTAACCCTGGGAACAAATTGTTCTATAGAGGTATTTAAAATCGAGTAAAAGTGTTCTAATTGATCATTTATATTATTTTCCTCATCTAAAAAGGACCAATCTGTTTGGATAAGGTACTCAATAATATGATGGTATTCAGCTTTGGAAAAGTTATACGATGGGGCACTTGTTTTTTTTGAAGATGTTAAAGGCATATTTGTTATGATAATATCCAATGGTGGGTGGTATTGATCTAACGGTAATAATAATTCGTCGGATAGTTCAACCACTATTTTCGAATCACTTGAAAACACTAAATCCAACATTCGATTGTTAAAGTTGAAAATCTTGTTTGATTGAGTTAGTCCCAAGAATAAAGACATATCACGAATTTCACTGCATTTATCACACTGTTATTCTGCTTGGTTTGTAGCAGGTCCATTGTCATCTTGGCTGGTCCAGTTGGGAAGGTTATAATCACCGGCAATAATGAATTTTGCTTTAGGATATTTGAATTTGAGTACTTCTATGTCATCAATGTGATTTTTATATGTTTGCAAATCAGAAATTTGTTTTATACATATGTAGAAACCTTAGCGGGCATGCGTACAACAAATCACCATAGTTTCGTCCCAATCGGTTGAATGATTTAGGAATGCATAAGGGATAAACAAAGAAACATTCATTTTTTATACATGGTGTCCGGAAACTCGTAGGACAAGCGGGAAACTGGTAGATCTACATCACATTTGGAGTCGATTTGTGATATAACTTTTTTGATTTGAGCTTTCGTTTTCGAGTAGGTAAATCGGGTCCAAAGTTGGAATTTTTTTGGTTAAATTTGAAAAAAAATTTCACTAGGGGGTTGATTTCAGCTGTGTAATGTCAAACTGGACTCAAAAAAATTTTTAACCCTTTAGTTGCCGAAAAAATGGAAAAATAGAAAAAAATAATATTAAAATCGAAATGCTCAGATCGAAAAAAATAAGTTTTTTGGGTTCTCTACGTGATGTAGATTCACCAGTTTCCCGCTTGTAGTACGAGTTTCCGTCCGGACACGTTGTATATTAACATATATGACATTGAGTTTGTTGAACAAAATTTAAAAAATGCGGATTTTATTTATAAATACATAGTGACGTTTGACGTTCTTTAATCAGTGGCTCACTAGCCCACAACTTGCAATGATTACAACGTAAGTTCTTTTAGTTAGTTTATTGTGAATTACAACGATCGGGAGTAATGCTGTATTAGTAATGGTTCATGGGGTGAGGTTTGTCTAGGTCTTGGAGGCGGATATACTGAACCCCAGATTCCTACCCACCCCTTAAACCCTTTTCCTTCCCAGTACTCTCTCTCCTTCCTTTCCTTAAAAAAACCCTCCACACAGCATCCCCAAAGATGACATAGGCCCTGAGGGAAATTATTTTCCTCAGGGCCTCCTGTGTGGAGCTCATGTAAAAAAAAAAAAAATTATGTTTTTTGGTAGAGATTGTTTTTTTTTTTTTTTTTTTTTTACATGAGCTCCACACAGGAGGCCCTGAGGGAAATTATTTTCCTCAGGGCCTATGTCATCTTTGAGGATGCTGTGTGGAGGGTTTTTTAAAGGAAAGGGAGGAGGGGAGAGTTCTGGGAAGGAAGATGGTTTAAGGGGTGGGTAGGAATCTGGGGTTCAGTGTGTCCTGGTTATCCGCCTCCAAGACCTAGACACACCTCACCCCATGAACCCGGGCACCCCTGCTAAATCACCAAACGTAGCGAACCACTTGGGGTGACCTATGGCAGAGGTGTTGGTTATCCAATAAAGGTTCCCGGGGCGGCGGTACCCATTCCCGCCTCCCAAATTGTTTACTGAGTCTCTGATTAGATCTGAGCGCTGCCGACCAGGCCAGCTGTTCCGTTGTACTGTGCTCACTCGTGAAACTCCGGAAACCCGAACCTTCCCGAGCGAGCGCGGTGTGTGAGTATATCTACCTATATAACATACACTACAGAAAAGTTGGAAAAAATTACTGATATTCGTTTTTTTTAAATATCCTGTAATCAACTTTTAAATTGAAAATTTAAACCTGAAAAGACATGTTTGCATCTGTAAATTGTTAAATAATAATAGTGGAGCAATCAAATATATAGATTTATCCATTTTGTGTCGAGATTACGTTACCTAACGATTTTAACATTGAATCAATTTATATATATCCAATTAAATATATTTCCTTTGGCGTGAACCTTACATAACCTTGGCATTAGCGCAGCATAATTATTTATTGCATTTTTCTTTTCTACGAGTGTACCAGAAAAATAAAATAAGATTTAACTGATTTACCTAGACAAAGCGTAGTGCACAATGGATCTAAAGAACGTTTATAATCAAAAGATACAATGAACCTGCTACATGTACCTACTCAATGATCATTATAAATATTAAACCAGTTTATTATCCGGTAATAATTTCCGGAATAATAATAAATTGACCCTGGGACTTATTGGAATTACTGTCTTCCTGTATGACTTAAATATATTTATTTGGTAATTGACATGAGAGTAAAAAAAAAATTTGAATCCCGGAAAGATGCTGCATCTAATATTTATTCATAATTTCCCGAAACAATTATATTCAAGTAGGATTGTAAGTATGTTTATTTGTATTATCTACTACTATTTTCTTATGGGTTTTGTGAAAAACCGTCAAAAATTATGTTAAACTAATCTTACTTTTATATATAATATTATAAAGGCGAAAGTTTGTATGGATGTATGTTTGTTACTCTTCCACGCAAAAACTACTGAATGGATTTTAATAAAACTCTACAATAATATAGCTCATACATCAGAATAACACATAGGCTATATATAATGGTAAGTTCTGGCGTTCTGAAATTCATACAAATGAAAATGTGTGTATTTTATACTAATATCATAAAGGCGAAAGTTTGTATGGATGTATGTTTGTTACTCTCTCACGCAAAAACTACCGAATGGATTTTAATTAAATTTTACAATAATATAATTCATACATCAGAATAACATATAGGCTATGTATAATGGTAAGCTCTGGCGTTATGAAATTCGTATAAATGAAAATGTGTGTATTTCATAATGATATTAAAAAGGCGAAAGTTTGAATGGATGTATGTTTGTTACTCTTTCACGCAAATACTACCGAATGGATTTTAATTAAACTTTACAATAATATAATTCATACATCAGAATAACATATAGGCTATGTATAATGGTAAGCTCTGGCGTTATGAAATTCGTATAAATGAAAATGTGTGTATTTCATACTAATATTAAAAAGGCGAAAGTTTGTATGGATGTATGTTTGTTACTCTTTCGAGCTATGGCATTATGAAAATTGTATAAAAAATACAATAGGTGGCACGCGAGCTGTTTGAAAACTGAATGTACCGGGAATGAATGTATGGAATGCGGGAGGGGGGAGGGGAACTCTGGAGGGGTTTCGCTGGAGGGGGATTCACGGGAGGGGGGAGATGAATACGGGAGGCGGGAGGGGAACCTGGGAGGGAGGAGGGGAACCTGGGAGGGGGGAAGGAAACTCGGGAGGTGGGATCGCGGCACTGGGATAGGTGGGGAGTGGAGTGGGGAGAGGGAAGGTGGAGGAATCTAAGTGGGAACGCGAGAGTGGAAGGATAAGTGGGAGAGGAAGGGGAGACGGAAGGCGAACGGGATGAATGGTAAAGGACACGCAGGGAAAAACAATTTCTTTATTAAATGGCATAGCAACGCATGCCGGGAACCAGCTAGTGATTTATAATTTACGTTATTTTTTTAAACAATTTCATAAAAGATACGTTTTAAGATTTTCACGGCCAAAAGCATTTTTCGTTATTAGTTTTTGGGGTGTTATGCCGTGTTGCGCTACACTTCTTTAGCCAACGTTTCGGACATCGTTACAGTGTTCATCATCAGGGCAGATCCGGCAAATCCGGTAAATGTGTCTGCCGGATCTGCCCTGATAATGGCCACTGCAACGAAACGTTGGCTAAAGAAGGAGGTAGCGCAACACGGCATAACACCCCAAAAACTAATAACGAAAATTTCAGAAAAACTCGTTCTATATTAGGCACATGATATGCTTGTATATGTGAGTGGTTGTGATCTCAAAATAAACCTTCGAAGTGCGCTGTTATAATATATGCATGACATTGACAAAAATGTATGCACCGATTAGATATACATGATAATTCTTACATAGCTTAAAATGCACTAATATGTCACATGCACACTATTGCACAGCGGAAAAATAACTGAAGTCAACGAATTTCAAGATAATCAACAATTCGTTTAATGATTAACGTAATCAATGTTTTATATTAAACTAGCTGGTACCCGGCATGCGTTGCAATGCCATTTAATAAAGAAAAAAAATTCTCCCTGCGTGTCCTTTCCCATTCGTCCCGTTCCCCTTCTGCCTCCCCTTCCTCTCCGCGTCCCCTTCCACTCTCGCGTTCCCACACCGCCTTCCCTCTCCCCACTCCCCTCGCCCGCTTCCCTCGTCCCGCAAACCCCCCTCCGGACTTCCCCCCTCCCGCATTCCATTCATTCAGTCCCGGTACATTCATTTTTCAAACAGCTCGCGTGCCATCTATTGGAATTTTTATACAAATTTCATAATGCCAGAGCTCACCTGCAGTTTTATACAAACCTTGTCCTGACAATAACGAACACAAAAAAAAAGAATTATCCACTTTGGTGCAGTCGTTCGGAAGTTATGCGCGTACATACATTTCGGCGATTCATTTTTATTTATATAGATAGATAGATAGATAGATAGATAGAAGATAGATAGATAGATAGATAGATAGATGAACTTGAGGTTGCTTCGTATTAATATATATGCATATTTTTCTTCGCACGTTACAATTAAGAGAAAAACATTAATGATATAAAAGATTATTAAATTATTTGTGTTAGCCGAGGATTGCCAATTGATTTTCACTTATTTGTCCTTTCTAAATTAATAGCTAAATGAATATGGTTATAATAATAAACTAAGATAATATTATTTTGTCTAAACGTTTTTTTATCTTTCTAATGCCAAATTAGTAGCATAATATTAATTACATATATTAATTATTTTCATCGTAATCCTTATAAAATAAACATATTTTTTAATTTCAAATCACATCTCAACACTGTGGTCACCCTAGAAGTCCACATGTTTACATCATAATGTATTAACTGGCGCTCTCAGTTTAGTAGGTACCCATAATCTCAATCTATAACAAACGTGCAACAATATTGTTATTTCAATACCCGTATAATTTTGTGTTATTTTGTTAATTTATAGAATTGTTAACCTCAACACAGGCTTGTCCTAGTGGGGTTATAAATTTTATTTCAAACGTTTTACCTACCATGTAAAGAAACAATAAATAAATCTTTTATATAAAAATCTCGTGTCACGGTGTTTGTGGTCGCATTCCTCCGAAACGGCTTGACCGATTTTTATAAAAATTTTATGTACATTTGGTAGGTATGAGAATAGGTTTTAAAGTATATTTCATACCGCTAGGTGATTAGGGTGTCCCTACCCAGAATTTCTTTTTGTTTTATTTTTTATTTGGCATCAAAAAATACCTATAACTCCAAATTTTAACCGTCCTACCCCCACCCTCCCATTTTCTAATCGCGATGTTAGTATGTTTGTACTAACACATTTAACCGTCTTTCGTATTTCAAACAGAACGAAATTAATTATGTTGTTGAATGACAGATGGCGCTACGTCCGCTTCATCGAACTTTCATCCACACACGCGCAAGACATTCACGAGACGCGTCATTTTGATATTTCATTCAGCATCATGTTCTCGCGTGGGCAAACCATCGAGCTTATTTGTGTTGGCTAAAGACGGACTGACAAAAAATATCGTACACTCAATTGCTCTTCGAAATTCATATTGATTTTCTTTGTTTCATTTTCCTACTTTAGTTAATGTTTTTTTTGCTTTTATCGGCGGTCATCGTCTACAGTGCTCCATTCCTCTCTTTGCCATAGATTCCATCCCCACACACTTAGAAAACATTCGTTATTTTTTATTTAACAACCAAACGACGACGACCTCCGTAGTCCAGTGGCTAAGACTCTTGACTCACATTCCGGAGGTCGCGGGTTCGAACCCGGCATGCGCAAATAAATTTTATTTGATGAATTTGTGTTATTTCACAATTAATTCATTTAAAATAATATATAGTGTATTTGCGGCATGTTCCAGAGTGGAAAATACTATCAGTATCGTCCTGGTGTAAGACCACCATTCAGAATTGAAACGTTGCTTGAAAATGGCTTTAGCCGTGTTTAGTGACCAGATCTGAATAGCCAGGTACTTCCCAACCCAACCTTCCTCTTCCCCACCTCCTTCCCCTCCCCGCTACCTTCAGCCTCACAACATACCCCAACTGGGGATGCCATAGTTTCACTGGCTCCAGACGGGAGCAGTTGAGATTCTTGTGCGGTATTCACTGTAAAAAAAAAAAAATAAAAAAAAATAAAAAAAATAAAAATAATAAATAAAAAAAAATATTCACTAGAAATAATTTATATGGCAGAACAAAGTTTGTCGTGTCAGCTAGTAAAAAAATTAAAAAGAAAGGCAAATAACTATTTTAAACTTTGATTAATACAAAATTCAAACTCGGTAATACAGTATTTATATAATATGGAATAGTAATGTAGGTCACTACGATGTGACCCAGATGTATTAACATTATTTCTTCCATAGTTTACAAATCACATAGTTTCTCGTAATGTCAATTGTACAATAATATCTATGTAATTCATGATAATATTGTTCCCTTTCTGATCACAAGATTACTTTCAATGTTACTATGGACTATGGATGTGATCGTTTAGACCTCACCACTGACATTATTATTTAATGTCATAATATTTCTAATTTTATTATGAATATTATTCATCGATAAATATAATAACCTTGTCCTTTGAACAAAGCAGTGATAAAACATATTGAACATTATTTAAAAGCCATTATTCATAAACAGTGGCTGCTTGTGACTTTAAAGTGATAGAAAAAAATACAGATTTTTAACAATCTGTTACGGTTCTATAATTTTACCTTAAAAATATTTTAGACCGAAAATTCACTTATCCTGGGCTAATTTTTTTTAAAATTTTAAATTTCTGGCCCAAGATAGCCAAGATCCGTCACTAAAAACAAATTTAAATACCTTTTTTATATGGTTACTAGCTGACCCAGCCACGCGTTGCTGTGGCTAATGAAACACAACGTCATCTACTGGATGGTTATCCAACCTTTATAACCACCGCCGTCTTTGAATTTATCGCGAAGAGACAGACAGATGCCGCGGAGGACTTAATTTATAATACGTAGAGATGGTGTGAAAGATTATAATAATGTGCATGAAATGCTTGGGGTAACTAACGTATTTAAGTTAATAAGGATTAATACTGTATCCGTCTAAATAACTTTTCAATTACCGCAATGTAAGTGACCATTTTTTTAGAAGATGAAGAATGGGTATAGTAAGCTATCCGTAAAAGATAGATATATGCCTTCGTGGACTTTTTATAAAAGAGGAATATCCCACCATGCATTGTTTTGTTATCCCAAAAGGATTAGGCAGCGTTTTCGATGAATGCTACCAGGCGGCTTGACTTTTTCCGACACTTCTAACAATTATCGTTATGTTTCAACCAATTTACACAAATCCTTAACAAATTACATAACTAAACCTTCCTCACGAAACACTCTATCTATTGGTGAAAACCGCATGAAAATCCCTTTAGTAGTTTTCGAGTTTATCGCGAACAGACAGACAGACTACGCAGGGGACTTTAATTTATAATATGTATGTATGTATATGTATGTACGTATATGTACGTATGTATGTATGTATATATGTATATATATATGTACATTTATGTATATGTATGTATGTATAGAGAAGATAGAGATGACTTACAACTAAAACAATGGCGGAACTAAGTTAGTGATTTTGTTCAAATTCATTTCACTATAAAGGAAAGAAAATAAAAAAAAGTGTTTTTGAAGATTAATCCACGTTATAATATCTGGACGTTTAAACCTTCAATAAGTATTTTGTTAACTTTTATCCCTTTTCTTACGAACGCCACAAATGCATTAACAAGTAGTATAAATTATCTCACCTTCATTTCAGATACAGGCTGCTGCAGAGTTAACCTTGGACTAGATGCAGCACCGGACTAGCGACTGCGGCAGGTACTCCACTTCGAACCTAAGATGAGTATATTACAAGTATTTGTATCACTTCACACACTTTTGAAAAGATAAACACTACAAATATTCTAAATCATTTGGTCAACAGGTATCCCACGGACAAAGTGTTTTTCAGTGACTAATGAAACATAAAAAGCGTAAGTTCGTTGATTTGGTGTTCATTGTGTATAATAATATGATAGGCAGATATTTAAATGGTGTAGTATGGGTACGTTCCCTAAGGTTAGTTAAATCGTTGATGTAGATAATGAACAGAATCGGTCCCAGTACACTCCCTTGAGGGACGCCATAGTTTAAAGATAAAAGTTTGCTCTTTTGTTTGCCAATTTGTACTTGTTGTTCTCGCCCTGTTATATATGACTCCAATAAGTTCATTGTTGATTCGGCCATTCCAATTTTTTTTAGTTTAGTTAATATTTTATGGTCTATTGTGTCAAAAGCTTTTTGAAGATCTATGAATAAAGCTAAACATTTTTTCCCATCATCTATGTTTTTTATGGCCATGCTTGTTAGATTTTCTATGGCATCATTGGTGCTCAGATTTTCTCTAAAATCATATTGGGATGGTGATAATAATTTGTTTTGTTCAAGAAATTGAACAATTTGCTTCTTCATTACAGTTTCCAAGATTTTTGAAAAGGAGCTTAAGAGACTTATGGGTCGGTAATTATATACGTCCTTTTTGTTACCACTTTTATGTATGGGTACAACTGTAGCTTTTTTAAGACATGAAGGGGATACATTATACTACGTCTAAAAGTAGGTAGGTACAATATCTTTCGTACGTACCAAAAAACCGATAAAAACCATAGATACTTAAATGGTGTATTGATACCAGCTCTGGTGTATGGTATTGAGGCAAGGAACTTGCGGTGGAAGGAATGAAAGAATTCTAAATGCTGTAAAGATGAAATCTCTCTGTGCGGTGAAACAATGCATGAACGTTAAAAAAATGTGGAGATCCAGATGGAATTCAAAGCTATTGAAAGCGTTATATATAGATTAAGAAAGAGACGGTTTGGGCATATAGATTGGATGCACAAATACAAAGGTAAAGGTAAAGGAGAATATTTGAGGCAGAAGAGGGTGGTAGAAGATGTCGGGGTCGCACGTGTCACCTAATCAAGAAGCTGACAGACCCGAAGATAACACTGAACGAGCCGCGCATCCAGTGCTGCACCTAATCTAACAACGTACGAGTTATCAGCTACTATGGACCCCGGCCGTCAGCCCCTATAAAAGAGATCACCAACTGCTAACCACCGCTTATCTTCAACTTATCATTAAAGGGACTACACGTCCCTTGTTGCTAGATTCTCCAATTGAAACTGTTGTACTGTACTGTTTATTATTTAAATAAATAAATTAAGTTCACCGAATATTCATTTAACGTGTCTGGTGTTAGAAAATCATCAAAAGTTAACTGGCGCCCAACAAAGGAGGCTTCTAGAACTATCCCAAGCGTTCCTGATACCTGGATCTGGCTAAGAAGTTCTGGATGATATCGTTTCATCCCGTTGAAGTCTCGAACCCACAAATCGTTAACATCATCAAGATACTATGAAGAAAACGCTGAATTTACATGTGAGTACACTTTTTCAAATTTTCGTCTATCCCATAGCCCGATAGATCCTTACCCTTCCTTATCCACAAGGAGAGAGTGTAATTTTTTCTTTCTCATCCAAGAGCAAGTTATACTTGTAGTATTAGATAATACGATATATTTTTTGAACTGTTAAATTATATTAAATTAAACAAATTAATTTAAAATGGCACTACCAAGTCAGTGTATTTCCGCATCATGCTCGGACTCCATCTTTGAGTACCATGGGTCTGAAGATGAGCTATATTTTTTTATTAAGTCGGCTAAAGGCTTTTTATCAAGAAATGGTTATACGTCGGATAATTTAGAAAAAATTATTTCCAAATTGAAAGGTAAAGCCCTTCAAGTAATTTTAATGCACGACCATGATCTTACCGTAGAAAATATATTTGAAATCCTAAAAAAAGAATGTGGCGATAGTAAGACAATTTCGTTATGGCAAACGGAACTTATCAATTTTCAAAAAGGAAACCGAAATTTCTCGACCGTTATACATGAGGTCAAGAAGATATTATTTATGATAAAAATAAAAATAACTGAGTCAGTCGGTGCAACTAATGCACCGTTGATCTTTGCCGCATATCAAGATACGGCACGTAATACATTACTTAATATGTTACCAACGCATATCAAATGCGCAAATTTGAATAAAGACTTTGATACTTTGTGTAACGAAATTCGAACTTTAGTCGCGTATGGCGAACTCGATAAAAATAATAATCAAAACCTCACACATAGACAAAATAATTCTTACACGCTGCGTCAGCCCTATAATGAACCCCGCTTTGGTAATAAAAATAATAATTTTGAACCGCGTCAATATAATTATTATAATAGACGTGAGGATGTCAGCATGCGCACTGCACCTCATCGTCGCCAAGATGGAGGACCCATCAATAATTTAGACAATGATCGCATGGCTCAGGAGTTATTCCACACGGAATATCCTGAGGATTTTCACGAGGTAGAAGCAGAAACTGCACCCCCATAATCCATTTACACAATATAAATTGTGGTTTGCCGTTTATTAAAGCACCCCTAGGAATTAAAATATTAATAGTAAAATATTAATTCGTACTACGAGAATTGGCTCTGGTCTGAATTTTATGGCAATTCAAACTAAATCTTCTTTTGGTCAAAGAAATTATTTTTATCAAGCTCCACTCATATTTAATAGCCTTCCAGAACATATAAAGTCATCTAATTCCTTGTACACTTTTAAAAAGAATCTTAAATTATTTGTGTTAGTCGAGGATTGCCAATTAATTTTCTCTACTTTGTCCTTTCTAAATTATTAGCTAAATGAGTATGTTTATAAAATAAGCTAAAATAATTTTTATTTTTGTTTAAACTGTTTTTTTTTTCATCTTCCTCCTGCCAAATCTATAGCATGTTAAATTATATACATATATTTATTATTTACAACTTAATCTTAAAAACAAAACAAAAAAATACTTTATTTTATTTTGAATCAGATCTCAAAACTATGGTCACCCTAAAAGTCTACATTAATGTACTACCTAGCGCCATCAGTTTAGTGGGTACTGGGTACCCATAATCTCAATCTGTAAGAAATACAACAATATTGTTCTTTCAAAATCTGTATAATTTTGTGTTATTTTGTTAACTTGTATAATTATTGTTAACCTCAACACAGGCTTGTCCTAGTGAGGTAACAAATTGTATTGTAAACATTTTTACCTACAGTGTAAAGAAACAATAAATAAATAAATAAATAAATAAATAGACACCGGTAGTACGAAATCATTCATGACTCGTGAATTATATAATAAACTATTTTTTGACTGTAAATACTTAAAGGAATCTTTTACGGTACAAACAGCGCACCAAAGGACTTGCTATGAAGGAACCGTCATAACCCCTTTCTGGAAGAAAGTTTTTGGTGAAAATAATAATGAAATGCGCTTTCATGTTTTCAATTTTTCAAACAATTATAATGTTTTAATAGGTATTTATTTGTTAAGTTTAATGGGAGCAACTCTAGAATTTAAAAATAAAACGATGCGTACGCCAAATAAAATTATAAAGCTCTTTCATACGGAAGAAGCTGACGACTTAAATAATATTTTAAATAAAAATCGGAATTTATTATCAACAAAGTTAAATTGTGCGCCCCGAGACGAACGTAAGATAACGCCTCTAACAGAAGCGCCGGTCTATCGCCATACTTATCGTCTCCCCCATAATAAACGCGACGAAATAGATTTACAACTTAAAAAATATGATTTACCCATTACCCATAAAAAAGATTGTACTAATTATGTAGCAGATGCGCTCTCACAAGATAAAATTAATATAAATGAAGCAACCACCAGCTCTATGATGGTAGAAGTTGCCACGTGCTCCCGAAGTATACTATCTACTATAGTTAATACTTTGCATAGCAATATCGACGACAATGAATCTGGTATTCCAATTAGGCATGAACACCCCACCCCTAGAATGAATAGAATATTTATCAAAACCGCGGTGACCGCATCACGAAAATTACAAAATAAAGAAAACGGAACGGACCATGTCTGGTACATACCCCCAGATGATGCAAGCAATACGTTCGTCCAATTTATAGAACAATGTTGCGATAAGAATAAATACGCCGTAATAATCGAAGACAATTTTATGTACGAAAAGTTAAGCGAAAGCTATAGGAAGAACATCGATAAGAGTTCCTTGAAATTAATTCGTTATACCAATATAAAAATTGAACCTGTTAGTAAAGAAGAAGAAGATAATATAATACATTTAACTCACGTAGAAAATCAACGACACGGCGGATTAAAAGCACTTTTGACAAAAATAAAAAGAAAATATTATTTTTTACAAATGCGCCACAAAATTAGGGAATATCTCAAAACATGCATAATATGTCAACAAACTAAATATAATAGATACCCGGTTTTTGAACCCTTAGAATCCACTATCACTCAAGATTATGTTGCCCAACACATTAGGGATCGTAAAACTTTACAAGAAATGATCTACAAAGGTCGAAATAAAATAAAAAATAAAAGTCTAGCCCGTATAAACAGATGTCGTAAGCAGCGACAGATAAATATTGATTGTGTAATCTAACACCCGTATTCAGAGTCGATCCTTTAGTTAAAGGAACCTTCCTTTCCGATGTTTTATATTCAGAGATACGCCTAAGGTTGGTGTGATGTCACTTAAATAAGGAAGCAACCTTCCTTAAAGGAAGTTCGCTTCCTTATTTAAGTGACGTCACACCAATCTTAGGCGTATCTCCGAATATAAAACATCGGAAAGGAAGGTTCCTTTAACTAAAGGATCGACTCTGAATACGGGTGTAAGTGAACGAAGTGAGGACTCGTTAAAGGGAATTATCAACGCCCTTACTGGTAATTTAGACGATAACGACTTAAGCGAGTTAAAAGATAAAATAAATTTTAATAATCATAGGTTATCTCTGACCTCTTGTATAATGCAAGACTATTATTCAAAACTCAAAAATGTTTCAGATAACCAAATGGGCGTATCATTATAGTACGTTATTGTTATTGTACCAAATTGTCTTATCATCAACATAAACATAAATAAAAACATAAATAGGCGACAAGTGCCATCAGAAAATTTTAAATTTGCCCCAGCGTTTACTACAAGTAAAATTAGGTCGATCAGAAAGAAAATTGCACTTGGTAATAACGCTGACTCTGTGGAAAAGTTTTTTGTGATTATTTCCAAATCTTTCGATACCTACCTTATACCCGTATCCAATCTACCTTATACCCGTATCCCTACCAAGACGAATTTTGAAGAATGGAAAAGATGTATTTTTAGCCGACAGATGCCAAGAGATGACCGAAGCCATGAGTATATGCAACAAGGAGATCATAGATGACTGCACCAAGAAAAAACCCTCGCGATTGGACAAAGTGTAAACCAAGAAGATATTACAGTTACTTACTCCAAGGAAAAACTCCAAGTTTTAAAACTTCCACAAATCCAAATTCAAGAACTTTCAAAAATGCAAATGCATGAACTTACCATTCCTATCGCAAATTCACCTGAAGGAATGTTACACATATCACTGACCAGTGGCTGCATTATTACAGTAGCCGCATTCCTCATATGGAAAATCATCAAACCCCTCATCAATAAGAAGAGGAGTTCGAATTTAAGGGGAGGAGTGTCACCTAATCAAGAAGCTGACAGACCCGAAGATAACACTGAACGAGCCGCGCATCCAGTGCTGCACCTAATCTAACAACGTACGAGTTATCAGCTACTATGGACCCCGGCCGTCAGCCCCTATAAAAGAGATCACCAACTGCTAACCACCGCTTATCTTCAACTTATCATTAAAGGGACTACACGTCCCTTGTTGCTAGATTCTCCAATTGAAACTGTTGTACTGAACTGTTTATTATTTAAATAAATAAATTAAGTTCACCGAATATTCATTTAACGTGTCTGGTGTTAGAAAATCATCAAAAGTTAACTCACGCGTAAGACGAAATAAAATACTTCGGTAGGGCCATGTCAAGAGTCAGAATAATAAGAGTGTCTATCATGGGATGGTGTATGAATGTGATTGAAGCACGGAGTGTATGCTATGACAGAGTTGTGTGGTGGTTTATCCTACTTTCCTAACCCTGCGGGAAAACGGCGTGATTGTTATTTACCTTGTGTTATGTGTATGTAAATATTTTACCATTATTATTGCATTGATTTTTACTGAGCGAGGCCTAAACCGATTAAGTATTATATATAGTATCCCTTGATTATGTAGTTAACGCATCACGCTTCTATAAAATGTGAGTTTATTCAATTTATTAGTGTTGCATTTGAACTTATTTTTCCATTTAGCATTTTTTTTACTTATTAAAAACAGCTTTCAAATGATCATACCAATTTCTTTGCTTTTAATACTTCTGTGCTAAATATTTTAATTTTGATAAGTTTACTATTATGGAGCTACATTTGCTGCGTTTCGAATAAACATATTTCCTACTTATAATAAATCGACATTTAATTTTTTTTTTAATTATTCAAAAAATCTACAAAGAATTATTAATTAATTAATTGTACTAACTAAGACTTTTCATTATAGATAAATAAAATAACTCGGCGTTAATTACTTTAAAATATAATAAATTATTGAATGTTAAAATATTGTTAATTATTGAAAGATCAAATTATAGTAAATTATTGAAAGATCAAAATGTGGTGCATTGTTGAAGGATCAAAATATATTAATTTATTGAAGTATTAAAATATTATAACATCAAATTACAGTAAATTATTATTGAACGTTAAATAAAGTATATTATTGATGGATCAAGATTTAGAAAATTGTTGAAGGATCAAAATACAATAAATTAAGGAACTATCAAAATATGGTATAAACACATGTCAAAATATACAAAATATAGGAAATTATTTTAGGACCAAAATGTGTACCTTGTCAATTTGAGCAAATTCACCCCTCCGTATAGTATTTTTTAAACGTGGAAAAAATATCCTTTGACACTGAAATTCACGTAACTGAATACTATCACCGAAAAATTATAATCCTTGTTGTAACAAAACAAACTTTTCGAAGACACCCCTTTTGCAAGTAGTAGCAAACTGCTGCCTCTTCAGTAGGTGCTATATGAATGAGATAAGCCTGGTAAACTTGACCTAGGCCGCAGAGTGCGGTAAGTGGGCAGTGAGGTATACAGTATACATTATACTTGCGATACTAGAGTTGGGCACTGGGCAGGTAGGTAGGTACCTACTCGTATGGCTCGAGGTGTCGCCCGGCCATATCAGCTGCTGTGTGGTTGAACCCGGTCTTGTCTTGTCAACGAAATGGTTGGTTCGAAGAATGGGTGCGCGTTACAAATTCATATATTTTTTTAATATTATACAGACGGGCTAAATAATATTTCAAATTTTTATAAGGCATTTTTCAAAGACTAGTTTCAGTGTGTGATGTGAAGAAGATTTAAATGATGTTTTGAAAAGTATTGTGTAATAATAAAATGTTAAGAAAAAAATTGTGGCTACTTCACGGACAAATGAATATATCTGGACCTGCCCTAAGTTTTAAAAACGTATTATTTCCCCCTCCCCATGGAGCAGGCTATAGCTCCGCCTGGGTGCCAGCTCACTCCATGGGGAGGGGAGAGAGCCACGCTTGAATCTAAAATATGTGACTTCATCATTCTTGTAGTGACCAGCGTGGAACTAACGTCCGTACGTTTTACGAAATAACACGCCAAAACGGCAGCTTGTGCTATACCCTATAGGCACATATTATATGGACATAACGAATATGGGCGGTTCTCCAGTGTCTTTGTCGCTGGTTACAGGGGTAAGTAAATTATGAAGCATTTGTAAAAGTGTCTTAACTAAACACGGCAACAAAATATTGCTATGTGAATTGGGGCGAATGTTTTCGGGGCAAGCATTTGGCCTTAGCAAATATGTTAGGGAACGTACCCATACTACGTGACAAACTTTTTGCACTTTTTAACCCCCCCCCCCCCCCCCCACCGTGACCAAAAACCTAAGCAACCCGCCGCTCATTTGTACCAAGCGTGGTATTTTGAAGACCCCCCCCCCCCCCCGAACGTGTCACGTAGTATGGGTACGTTCCCTTATTAACGTGGCAAGCAATTCGCGCTCCCATGTTAAAAGGTCTATTCATTCAAAGCAGATTTTGCTTTTAAGAACTAAATGGTGATATTATAATGCGAGATGCCTATATACTGTCAGATTGATTTTTTAACGAATCACAGTATCTTCTCTCTCTTCGCCCCCCATTGTTTGGTTTTACCCCTCATCTGTATCTTCTGGTCTATTCATTCTGATGTCTATGGGCTACTTCCTGATTAGAGCCGCTCAATGCGCGTAGTCACTCCCAAATTGTAAATTAATAATTCAATTCATCAAACAAAAGGGGAAAACGCATCTGTGACTAAAAGTGTATTTGTACGCTCTTTTGATGACACTATTTTTATATAATTATTCCTATAATGTTATTATTAAGATAAAAATGCAAATGGTAATTAATTATTTTGCATCCAGTCACTCGAGCTGCGTTACTACCAAAATATATTCCCCACGCCGAGCGATCAAAAATCAATACCATCGGGCATGAATTACCTCATACATTCCTTAGATCCCCGCTGCAAATGCACGAAGCTACTAAAGAAACATTCATACTTTGCTCCTTCCGGACGGATCCAGGCCGCCGGGATGCGTATTTACAATCCCTACCGCGTTTCAGTCGCTTGAAATTTTCAATTTCAAAATTTAAATATTTAGAAATATAATTTTTAATTTCTAATATACACATTGGAAAGATTATTTTATCTAGATTTTAGAACAATTTTTGTTTTTGCAAAGTGATAAAAAAATATCAATATAGAGGTGTATTTACAATATATGGGAATAATATTAAAAATTAAATATTTAGAAATAAAATTATTAATTTCTAATATAAACATCAGAAAGATTATTTTATCTAGATTTTAGAACAATTTTTGTTTTTGCAATGTGATAAAAAATAACCAATTTAGGGTCGGGTATCGGGGTGAGCGTCCAGAAGAAAAGATGTTTATTCGCATACCCAAAGCAACTGCACTCATTTGCGGGAAAGGGTCAAAGGAATGTATGCCTGTCAGTACATTCGCTATGCCCTCTATAAATGCACAAACAATTTCTTTGTGCAGAGATTACCTCCTAACGATGACGCAGCTCCAGCAGTTAGTTAAATGCAATTAACAATAATTTATGAAACAGTGTGCCGGAAAATCGGCTGTTCCTTTGATGGGAGGGCTCGAATACACTGTTAACCGCAATAAATTGATACAAGTACATTTATGTTGCTCTTTTGTCTGCTTAATTGTTTATTCCAGAGTTCAGAGCGGCTCAAGGTACGTCATGCACTGATGAGTACGAAGGTACGAATTTGAAAAAATACGCTTCTTTAGAAAACATCTAAGATTATTGTGTTGTGTTATGACTTTTGTTGTCTTATGGGTAACACTATTAGTGGTTTATATATTATTATCTCACTAAAAAAACAATGATTCATTTGTTTACAAAATTGGGTTACAAATGAATTAAATTTCATGTTGTTTTCTTCTTCTTTACAACAATACTTATTCTGACCAAACAAGTGGTTTATTATAAGAGTTGCTTAATTTTTTTTGTCATATAAGAAATTTCTTATCAAAAAAATTCTTTGATTTCGTGTTTTGCTAAATTTGTGATTTCATAAAAAATACCTGATTTATCGTATTTCAAAATTAAAAGACAAAATGTTTCCATCGCCTTGGAAAAAAAAAATCGTGTTTCGTAAATTTAAAAATAATATTTGCATCATATAATCAGTTTCATACTAAGGCTAATTTCCATAAGAATGAGCTAACTATGTACCTGTAGACAGTTTTACATGTCATTATAGTGCGGCCTCAGTGGTTCAGTCTCTTGAACAATCTTCTGGACACAAGTAGTTTGAACAGACTATACGACTGCGGTTTGTTCTGCTGGTAACCTTATTGGATTAATTGCCGGGGAGCCTTGGGTGATAATTTTTCGAAAAAACTTACCGTGATAATGTAATAACATAATTTATTATTCTAAATAATTACTAACTTGCGCCTAGCACCTAGTTCACGCGAGGACAAAACAGAAGACAACACAATATTGTATTGCCCCAGCTTCGTTAACATCCACAACCGTGTAGGCCAGGACAATAGGACAATACAATTCTTTCGATTGTAGTTCAACTCGGAACACGCGAAAACGGATAAATATACGATGCCGCGATATGTTCGCGCGGAGCGACCCCTTATTGTCCTACTATTGTCTTGTCCGTGCGCGTTTAGACGCGGTCAATGCGGCCGGGCGATTGGCGGGGGTAAGGCCCTCCGTTCATGGAGATACTTACAATCTACGTAATTGTGACGAAACCACAAGTACCCTGCTGATATACCACTTTTTAATGCTAGTCTCCGTACACAGCGCTATCCGAAATATATTGAACTTGATCATTTTTCACGTGCAGCCGTGGAGTGAACACGCTGTCATGTGATATCATATGACTTTTTTTCCAACATCAATCCATGCCTTCTCCACTAAATCGTTTCTTACGTATTCTGGTATAGTATAGTTATGTAAACGTGCATTTTTTCGACTTCCGGAACAAATCTAACATTACTTTCATGTTTCGATGCCATTTCTGTCAAACGTCAAACGAATAAGTATCAGACAAAAATGATGCGACCGTCGCGTGCGATCATCGCTGTCGGTATCTTGATACTGATTGGAAACCGACGGCCACCGCGTAGCGCCGTGAACGGGCACCAGCAAAATCGTACGGGGGGTACTTACGATCGGCGCGTATGATACGCGCGCGAGGATCGAGTAGCTTGTAAGTATCTCCGTGAACGGAGGCACTAAGACATTGGCCCGCTAAGATATCCAGCCCATTTATCTCTAGGACAATGTCTTGGTTTATTATCGTGTCGTTCACATTAGGACAATTCGTCCAAAGCTGGGACAATGCAATCTTGTATTGTCCTCGTTTGAACTGGGCATTACAATAGCAAAATAATTAACCCTTTAATCAATATGTAAGACAATATTTAAATAATAATAAAAATAAATTATTGTGAAATAAATGAGACAGAAAACGATTCAATCGTATCTGGGAAAATAATTCAGGACCTCTTCCTGGCCGGGAAGTACTCTGAGCTCTGACCACTAAGCCAATTCAACGTTAAATTGCGTCATTTTAAACTATTTCATACCTCGACGTAGAGCTCAACATATCTTTCTACCATCATTTTAGGCTGCTATCTTTCTATACGATAGCAACATTCTACTCGAATTAAATTAGAATGTAGATAGTGTCTTGGATTAATATATCCATTTTTATTTCAATGTGCGACATCTATTGACTTGTTTAGCTCAATTGATCAATGACAGTACAAAAATATTTTTGAAAGCCTGGTGAGGCACCAGTTAAAAATATTTTGATGTAAATAAAACGTATAAAACATTCCTCAGTAAAAAAGTATGAGCATCTTAGTACATTTGTCCCATACGATAAGTGACATGACGTGTAGTGTAATAATAATTTAATACACCAAAAAATAATATAATATACTAGACACCTCACCACCTCACCGCCTCACCGCCTCACCGCCTCACCGCCTCACCGCCTAACCGCCTCACCGCCTCACGGCCTCACCGCCTCACCGCCTCACCGCCTCACCGCCTCACCGCCTCACCGCCTCACCGCCTCACCGCCTCACCGCCTCACCGCCTCACCGCCTCACCGCCTCACCGCCTCACCGCCTCACCGCCTCACCGCCTCACCGCCTCACCGCCTCACCGCCTCACCGCCTCACCGCCTCACCGCCTCACCGCCTTATACATTTGTCCCACACGTTGTCCCACACCCATCTGTAGTAATACAAAGAAAAAGAGTTGGTACAAATACATTTTGTAAGGTGGGGGGACATTTTACGTTTTGTATGGGACGTTTGAGGTGCCTGTTGTATGAGGTACTCAACACTATATCTTAGTATGTAAATTATGTCAAACACAATGGTTGTCAATCTATATAATATCATAATATAATGTCGAGTAATTCACAGAGGACGATTATTATGGGACGAGATATATGTTTTAACTTGTGAAACTATATTCTCTAGTGTATCTGGAAATTGGTACAAAATAAAAATAATAGGATCCATAAATTTATTACCAATTAACGTATTATGATTCATATAAGATGAAGATATCCATAGCGGAAATTTGAAACATTGTAAAGGACAACAATTTTGTTAAACATGTAATTTTTCTTCGTTTTTTTTTCCTCTCATTTGACCTGGTCCGTCTAGGAACATCAATATGTCCATTATGAAGTGCATTTTGGGTTTTTTTTTTTGAAAAAATAAAAACAAATTAATTGCTACTGTTAAAAAAAAAATTTAAAAATGTTAAATGAAAAGTGATTTGTTGATTAATAAACTTTCAATTTTTTTTGTATTTTTGAATGTAGCTATAACTTTGTGGTTATCCATGATAGATAAATGAAACAATTCAACTTTGTTTGAACCACTTATATAATGAGTAAATCCGACCGGTTTCAGAACAAACGTTCCTTCTTCAGGGCAAGCGTATACTTTCTTTTCGCTCTCCTGAACAATTTACATTTTGTTCTTTACAGCAATTCAAATTGAAAAATATACCTAACGACACCACAATTAGTAGACACGACAATTAGTGGAGGATAATGGAACAGATTGAAGTTAAACACATCTTTTACACGTGTTATGCTGTAAGTAGGCAAAAATTTAAAATAATGTGGGGACAATTATGCATAATAAGATAACGATATATAGGGACCACCACAAGCAGACGTCAGCATAACATTCAAGGGCGGATTTAGGGGGGGGGGCGGTATTTTTGTGGAGATTCCATCACAGTACAGAAAACTGTCTTTATTAAACATTTAATTTTTCTATTGATTTAACACTTTCATAAACCGTCCTATACTTACTTAAACTTGTAGAAATAAACTTGAAGTATGTTACGTTACAAAAGATAAAGAATAGAGTCCCTTATTCCTGTTGCGAGGAGTTAGTGAATTGGGTCCCAGTGCATAGCTCGCCGCACCGCCCCCCTCTCCGCCCCCCTCTCCGCACGCGGAGGTTCGTGGCCGAGTGCCGATCGGCACCCGGCACTCATTCAACCGCTTGCCCCTGGCGCGACAACAGTGTCCCAGTGATTGCGCTAGTGCGCTGTTCGAGAACCTAAAAACTCGTGATTGTTTCTATAATGTGTATTGTGCACGAGAAGGCTCCAACCCACAGTAGCCTGTCTGACGACTACCTCATTTCCTGCTTTGTGAGTAAAATGAATCTTTGTCCCCTCTTGTGTGCTATGTAATGGTCCGCCACTCCTGGCTTTTGACACCAATTGTGATGAACCCTACCTAGCTGATTTACTTTTCTAAGCTTCTACCTCGTAGTTTAAATCTCGTAGCTCCTGTCTCGTAGCCACGCTCATAATTCTACCCTTATGTCCTACTGATCACACGACTAGGTATGATGGCCTGACTCAACCCTCCTTTCGGTTTATTTCTACCTCAGGCTCGTGATTTCTAAACCCCTATACCTTATAATCTAGCTAAACCTACCCTATCTTCTTAAATCCCTGCGATTTTCTCACAGTAATCAAGATTCAAGATTTTAGTTCACATTATTTCTATAATCTGCGTTGTGTAATTTTTTTGTTTAGATTTTACATCTGTTTGCATACTTAATATGCACACATATGTAGAGAAGATAATGTATTACGTGTGGTAACCCCTAGATTCTTTTAGAGAAAGGGTGAGAATTTTCCGATCAATTTATTTATTATTATTTTAGAATATTTAACCGAGTTTGATAAACTAACCCCGCCTTTAACTTTGTGTCTATTTGATTTCCGTAGGAATTTAGTGTGTTTATTTAATTCTTCCTATCACCGCTGATACACCGATAACATAAACAACAGTCAATAAATTAAACATTTCAAGATAGCAAACCTTACCTTACCGGTGTAGGATGATCGTACTCGAAGGTCCAGTTTTCTCAATTTGAAGTCCTTGTCTGCAACCTCCCCTAACATAATGTTTTGTATACATAGTTAGTGTTATTTGTTAGTATTCGCAAAACTGTTGAAATAGTAAGGATGGATGGATATGGGGAGGGGGACAATATGTTTGCTGAAAAGTCGGCTCCTCCGCTAACCAAGTGAAAACCGATGAACAACAATTTCAAACCGGATTCTCCCAAGTACGTTTGCTAAGCTTATCCTTAAGTCCGAGTTTTACTTTCTTCGACGAGCGTCTCTTGTTACGAAAGGGGCTCTTCACGCCAGATGGGGGAATACCAAGTCTTCATGCCGTTTTTCTGTCCCACTCCGACTTCCGACGCCTCCGGGTTGAATTTAACTCTACTGAGTCTAGAAGGGGTATTTCATGTCTTCCCTTATCATGTCTCTATCCGTTAAATGTGGCGTAAGCTTGTGACGGGCAGATCCTTCCTCCCACGTGACCGACCCAGCGTTACACTCCACCTCTGACTAGCTGACATAAAACTCACCTCGTGAACCTTATGTTTGCTTTCAGGTTTGACAAGAACTTCCGGTATGCGAATAACCTGTAGCTTTAATGCCGCGTCTGCGTATTGTCCGCACACGTCCTTCCTCTTCCCCGTATGTCCCACCTCGACAATACCGCCACAAGATCAAAGCTCTCTCCGTTCGGGAAAGGTTGACACTTACATTTCCGGATGGCTCATAAACACATACCGCAGCCTTGAAACTTACGTTCGAGAAAAGTTAGGATTCAGGACTGTATGAGTATTTGAACACCAGTGTTTTTTAAATGAGGTCACTAGCTCCTCGTGTATTAGGTTTTTAGGATTATGGGTATTTATGGGTTCTTGGATACCTACTTGCTATAAGAAAGATTTAAAATGAGGTAAGTCAAGTTGTCATTGAATCAATGACCTCCTGAATAATTGTGATGAGCTCTCTTTGAGTTTGAAGCTAGTCGCAGTACTTTACTTTGCGAAATTTTGCGCGCGGAATCAATGCTACCTATTGGCGATCGCTCTAGTATAATCAGTTGTTTAGAATTGAGTGAATTTAACGTCGATTTTCTCTTTCACATATTGGGCGAAGTTTCCGTCGTAAGCTATGATTGATAAACCTGCCCCTTGACTTTTGTGCTTTTGTTTTGTTTATTCGTTGATGGAATTTAGGTGACCGTGTCATTGAACTCTAATCGAAATTTTAGATACACAATCGAAGGTCATATAACATACCCTAATCTCGTCGGTGAAAGGATTCGGTAGGTATTAGTGATACCTATCAATTTGCTATTTCTATTGGTTTTAGCGTCACGTATTTCATTTCTCATGGTTATTTGTTTATTTAATTTATGTGTTGTCGTTAATTATTTTCCCTCGTCTTATTATTATTATTATTATTCAAGTACGCCAATGTAATTACCTAGAATGATTAAGAGGCACACTCCTATCACATCTTGTAATACCTAATTAAACTGTGCCAATAGTTAATTAACTCCGATGAACGAAAGACCGATATTAAATAGGTACATCATTTTTATGGTTTGTTTGTTTACTCTTCACACAGACGACCTTCGGTATACTGACCTACTTTGGAGATTGTTTATTTCTACGGTCATTGTCCTTTTGAAACACAATTCATTGGTTAACTAATTCTTTTATATTTTACTTGTGCTAGCTTTGCCCAAACATTGGTCGTTTAAGTAGGTACTTTGCTAACCTAAGAGGTATCTGGATGACCTAGCTTCAACTAAGGTATAGTTTGCTTGACCTACATAGTTCTGAGAAATATAGGTATTTCGGTTACGAATCAAACTGATATCGTATGTCGCCTATCCTTATACGCGCTTATGTAAACAATAGACCTACCTAACTAAAACAAGTACTTGTATAACCTAATTTATAAGTAGGTATTGTTTTTTTGACCTAATTTTGAGACGCATGTATACTCCCGCACACGAAATATAGAATAAAGAGCTTCCACGATAGTCATTTATTACGCCTCGATTCGTTTTATATGAGTTATAATAAATTAGCGTATTTACCTAACTGAAGAGAATATCTACATATGTAGACTAATTCTAGAATAGATATTTCCTGGTTGACTTGCTTTCGAGCTGGTGGGCATTGCTATCCTGCGTGGAAAAATAACATAATCTTTTAATTAGTATCAGCGTGTTAGTGACAAAACTCCAAAGCTCCGATTGATTTATTGGTGATGCACGCTCGTCCCTTTCTTCTTTGTCTCTGAAAATAATTAATAATTGGTTTTATCTTACCGCTCTCGATCGATTACAATTTTTTCCAGTCGGGACTTTCATAAATTCGACATTGTGATCGAGGTTTTCCCTTTTTTCGATTCCTAGCTAATGGATTCCTATCGGCCCTTTTTGAGAAAAGACTGATGGAAAAAACTCTTCAAATATCTGTCTATTTAAGATTCACTTCGGTATTTCGCTTAGTTCCTCAACCTCGTATTAACTAATGGTTTATTTCATTCGCCTTCGAGAGGTGATTCATCAAATAACAAGTCAGATGTTTAATTTTATTGTCCGGAATTAGGTAAATTATTATTTATTCTCAATATTTTAATATCACTTTAGAATTAATAACCGTAGATACGCACGTTTTCCAAGTGTACGAATTATTATCACTACTGTTTATTACAATTTCGTTATTCAATTCACAAAGGATTTTTAACCGCCTTATTATTGAACCACTGTAGTTTAAACGTGACTCGAACAATTCGTTATTGTTATTTATTTTACCTATGTCATGTTATTTAAAGTAAAGTTAAAGTTTTAATTATTATATCACCTATAGTTAATTTTAAAATCGCGTGTTATATTTTCTTTTATCCGGTAATTTGATTTATTTTAAGACACTGGATTTTTGTTAAATGTTATAAAACCACTAAATATAAGTTGTAAGAAAGAACCCCGAATGTCATTTAATTCTTATTTACTGACTTTAAACACTTTCATTACAAAACACTCGAACTTTCACGAAGTATTATTTAGGCACTTTTCCGGACTCTCCGTTGATCGTCTTTGAAAATTTTATTCCTCAATTTTAAAGGGAAAATAAAACACTGAATTTACTATTTTTTTGCAAACACTTGTAGACATTTTTCAACTCTACTAGAAACATTAGTTTACTAGTCTTCTTCGCGCACTTTTACATTTTTCTTGATCGCACACTTCCCGTTATTTCATCCGAACTCTCCCTCAATCTCCCAACGAATCCCCTTCTTTATCAAACCATGGTGTCTTAAAGACTTCTTAGAGCTCTCCTTTCATAGAAAAATGACTCCTCATCGCCCAGACTTTCATAGGAAAAGGCCCAAATTCGGTTCCTCCGTATATGACCTTTTGTCAAATCACTGTTAATCTCCTATCTCATGTCTTAGAACCAAATTAGTTTAGTGTCTCTCTCTCGTAAAAAATCACATAAATTTTCGCATTGACAGGTATTTATATTTAAAAAATTCATGTACTTGCTCGTAATTCATTATAAAAGTAATTGTCCACACTATAAAAGTAATTGTTTTTTCTCTAAAGTAAATACTGTATCTCGCTTGTGTAATTTTGTTTACATCGTTTCGCTTTAATGATGCCCTTAATTGCTCGAAATCATGTTCTATAAAATTATTTGGATAAAGTCATATCAACAAAGTGATAGCCAACCTTTTTTTCCCTAGTCAAACGGTTAGCGATTCCTTCGACGGTTTACGCGTATTTCCCAGTGTCAGGCTATGTTAAGCATCTTTTCCTGTGATTTGATTTAATTGTAGAGTGACCAAAATGTACCGTGGCCTTTGACATGCCATATTTTCAATATCCTGTTTATCGTGAATAGTGTTGTCAGATCAGAGTAATCCTTATACCGGTAACTATTAAAGTCAATTTAAGTAGTTCCAATTAGTTTTCTTTTGAGATATTTGGCTCTAATAACTTCGTTTCACCATTCCATTTCCATATCAATAGGTTTTCCCACTTTTCCAGGTTATTATCTTCAGTTTGTGAAATTTTCCGAGATTCTACCCGTTTTTTGTGATCATTCCAGATCAGTTTTAATTAAAACGTCCCCTGGTACCATCCATGTTACGTTTTCCGTGCCCTTATCGATGATTTTTTCATTTATTTATTTTCAACATTCCCGTCTAAGATTTTCTTGTTTCCATTTGAAACGTTAGGTGCCCAAAACCTCCTGTTCTCGATCGCGCCTTAAATAAACACGACCCGGGTCAATAATCCTTCAACTTTTTGTCTTTAGTTCTGTTTACAATTCCGTTCGTTGAACTTTCGTTCCTGTGGGAAAGAATTCAAGGCCGCCCAAAATGATCAAAGTCCACTCTCTTATTGGTAGAATTTAAACTTCCTTTGTTCTCGATATAACTATGATATGGGGTTCCCTCGATCCAGTCTCTATGCAGATCTCTGTAATAGCTCCCAACTGCTCGGACAGATGTCGCCGAATGTACCATTTTCTCTACATAAATACCCAAAAAAAAATTCCTTGTAGGCTTCTCGTAGGTTGAAGGTTGGCATTCATCACAGCTACATCCCGCGTTTAAATTCACTAATACGTGTGGAGAGTAGAGAGAGAGTTCCCCGCCATGTTAAAATACTAGACCTAGCAAGTACCCATGTGTAGTTTGCCGAGGCTGGCAATTGTAAAACACTGTCTCCTTCTAAATGAATAAACCCTTTACGTGCAAAACTGTGTTCTGATTGAGGAAAGAGACCTGGAGATTGTGAGGAAAGAAGGAGGAGGAATTCACAAGCGAACCACAACAGTCGCCTTGGTTTTAAGAGGAACCTTGCTTGCGCCGGCTCTGAGCTAGTTCTGTTGGCCTATGTATTGCGTGTCCTTTCCAGGTTTTGGTATAGCAAATGGCCGTATAAGCGGCAATGCTAACACTGGCGTCCAACTTAGGGGCAATTTTTTTTCTTTCCTCCCTCTTCACGGTCCCACAGTCTCGTTTTTCAATCAGCAATTGTTTAAACTTTATAATGTATAATGTTTTGTCTTGTTATTCCCAATTTGTCTAGCATTTCCAACAGGAACCCCGGCGCGAACGTAACTTCGAATCGCAATTTAAATAATCACGGGCACGATCCCTTTTTCGAGTCGTCACTCGACAAAACATTGTCACCGGTATTCCTACGTAAAGTGCTCAACCAAGAAAGTTCTCGCCGTGAATAATATAGTGTTTACAAGTGTCGACCGACTAAATTTGCTAGTTTCAAATACAAGTTAATAGTGGAAATGAACACAAATATTTAAAACAAAGTTATTCAACAAATAAAATCCTGTATATGATAAACCAATTAATTACCCGCTTCGTTTCCCGAGAGTTAAAAAACCTATTATTTTATAATTAACATATTTCGCAAAGTACTGGTCTGTATTCATATCGACATATTTTGCAGCTTAAGGGAAACAAGTGGATTAAATTCTTTCTGCCATTTGACAATTGGGCATTTTTTTTACTTCTGCCGTACGTTTCTTCTTCTTTTTTCTTTTCCTACTATTATAAAGAAACATACGACATAATTCGAAAAATGCCTAGTTCGCGTTGACGTCGATTCCTCGAGTCAGACATTACATCCTTATGCATACTATCTGCATATAATCCTTGTTATGACGAAAGGAAGTCGGCGGGTAAATACCAATAATTGGTGATGCTCAAATCAGGCTACAGTCTAGTCACGTAAATAAAAAAACTATTCCCCAAGACATTGTTGAATTTTCAAACAAATACTTCCACGAAAACTTGTATAAAAGAAAAAATATTTCTTTCTTTTTCTGAAGAACCCCCCTTTGGAAAGTTAATGGAAATATTCTAAAAACATGTTTAAGGCGAACCTCGTTTCCGTTTTTTATTTCCGGACTTTTGCAAATTTCCAAACCTTTTTCAAAAAACATCGGAATAAATTCTAAAAACGTGTTCCATTAAGGTGAATCCTGGCCCGTGAAATTTTCATATCCGGACTTTGAAAATTTTAAACAAATTTCCAAAACATCTGGATTTTTTCACAAAATCACGTTTTTTGAGGCAAACCGCTGCGCAATTTTTTTTTCATTTTATAGACTTTGAAAATTTTCAAGAAATTTCCTAAACATCTGGATTTTTTCACAAAATCACGTTTTTTGAGGCAAACCGCTGCTCAAATTTTCAAATAATCCAAACACAAAAAAACGCGTTTTTTTTGCAAAAAAAAAACTTTTTGTAAAAAAAAAAATACGTGCCCAGTGGTCAAATCTCTGCCCAATTTCTTTCCAATTGCGAGTCTAGTTCTCACTTTTTCCAACATAAGGTCACTCTGACACGATCCTATACACCATGGAAGTTCCTCAAGTTACGCTGGGTATAATACCGCACATTCTTACTTCAAGAAAGGAAGAACTACTACAGGCCCTGAGAAATAGAAAGATTTCTCCTAGGAATAAATCCAAAAAATGCCTTACTCTATATGCTTCTTTCTACAACAAAAAATACATCAGGAGGTTGCAATTTCAACCGGAAGTCACCTCTCACGGAATCAGTAAATTCCATCACATCAAGTACTCAGGCGTTATCAAATTGGCAAAACATGCATCTTGTTAACCCTGATCATTATTACGCCCCTGACCTCTCTTGGCCAGTCGTCAATCAGTGCGATGCGGTCTCTTTAGAAGTCTTATAATTCTTGTCATAAATGACGTGAGTTACTTGTAATTATTAAATGTAAATAATCACCCATATGGGCATTCGTAAGGTAATCCTTACACCCGAAGGCACATTAATGTCAACGGTAGCCTAACTCCTGTACATTCTTTTTCTTTTTGCATAATTTTATATGTTCTTGTACATCCTGCGTGCCTTGCCTGCTGTACCACAAGAGCACCTCTTGGGGCACCGTTTTCATACTTGTATGCATCCTCTTCCTGAAATTGATCACTTCGGGAAAGGGCCTCCTTTTTCTCCTACCATCAACGGTTCCGAAAACTCTTGCTCCGAGACGTCGCTTTCCTTTTCACAATTCTTGCAGCATCCGCGCGTTTTTTTTTCTCACCTCATCGTCTCATCTTGTCATATCACCTTTTTTTAATTGTTTTGTGTCGGGTTTTTGTCATACCAGTACGTCCCTACCCTAATGTTGTAAATATAAAATCATAAGTGCAAGTCTGAATAATAACCATTGCCGCAGCTCGCTACTATGGTTACAGCACCATATTGTAAGAATGTCGCGAAGATTTCTGTTATAATAGGAAATCCTCCCGTTTTTTATTTTTTTTCTTTTTCCTCTTCACCCCATCCTACACATTCATAGTAATGTTGTATATTGGGGATCGTTTCGAATACACCAAATGAACACACCTATCAGGTCACATTCGCTGGATTCGAAACAATTCAAGAGCAACCTTGTTGCTACTTGGGGTTTTTTCTTCTTTTTCCAAAAATTAGAATGGCGCTCAACCCAATTGCTCTATTTTTTTTCCAGAATCGTATTTTGTCTGATTCTGAGAAAAAAATTTTTGTTATAAAAGTGACAATACGTTTCGTCCCTTCATTAACATTGTTCTTTGTACATATACAACTTCATTATGAGGTACAATATTTTATCATGACATCAGTTTCTTTTGTCCTTTATTGTACCATTATTATTGTTTGAAGTTTAAAATCTTGGCCAGATCTTCAATAAAAATTTTTTTATCGCCTTTTGGCAAGTCTTGTAACGTATGCTAATATGAATTTATTAAGCTACAGCAGTGCCGTATTAATTACATCATTGCAACCCGCCGTCTGTATTGAATGGGGACCCACTTTTTTGAACGTAAACTTTTGTAACATTATAGGCGCGAGCCTTACAATATCTACTATTATAGGTGTGAGCCTTACAATATCCACTGCTATAGATGCGAATCTCATAATATCTTTGTGTTTTTACACGTCACGGGGAGTCCGTCATAACTACTCATTGTTTACCCGTCAACACAGGGTTGTTGATCGAGAGGATGATTTATCTCATTAAATTGTTTTAAATACCTATCGGGTTACTGTCTTTCAATACTGGGCAAATTTGTTGTAAATCGTTCATTCCTGTCACGTGAGACGTGAAAACGTGACAATATTCACCATGAGTCGTGCGAACGAAATAATATCTACCCCCATGTTTGTGTGACCTACCA
This sequence comes from Limnephilus marmoratus, assembly GCA_917880885.1. Classification (NCBI taxonomy): domain Eukaryota; kingdom Metazoa; phylum Arthropoda; class Insecta; order Trichoptera; family Limnephilidae; genus Limnephilus; species Limnephilus marmoratus. Next base: position 22,077,402 of record OU862914.1, on the reverse strand, counting down.
AGTGTAGATCACACGCCTTTTATTTTCTGTTATCAGAAAATTATTGCTTTTGCAGCAGAGTACTCATTAACATGCCCGTGGACTTCCTGTCACAAGAACCCAGGAACTATCCACTATCTCGAAAGGACTAATCATACGCTTCACTCATGATTATGGGGCATCGTGTCGTAGGAGTTAAGTTGATGGACACAAAAAACACCTAACTCGTTGTCTGGGAGACGAACAAGAAAACCCCCCAGGTTTGTGAGATTTGAGCAAGGGTCTGTCATTTCTCGCAAACAAGTAGGAGAATAAAACGACCCTCTAATCTTCTACCCAATACACGTAGAGGATTAGACTCTTTTATGTCAATGTATTCCTTTTGTCCTACACTACCAAATGGTATTGTAATGTGCCAGGATAACTGCTGTAGACCTTGTTTCACCCTCCACTCAGAGGTCGAATTTCGGAAATGCCGAGTCCTCAGCAGTTTTCTTCGTTCAAATGTTCCCAATTGTCACCCTTTCCCTTCCTCAAAATTATCCGTGAATGGGAATATATGCGTTACGCACTTGTCGTTTCGTTTGTCAAATGGGACAACCTTCATACACGGATCCTTTCAACTTCCTACTCCTTTCCCACTTTTCATAACTTATTTGTACTCAATGTTTTTGTTCTTCGAAAGTAGAAAAAATGCTACCGTATAGACGTGAGCATAGGTCATGGAAGACCAACTTCTTTCGAACGGGGCATTTTGTCATACGTACAAACCCTTACCCACGTGTTATTGGAAATGTATTTAGTTTAAAAAAAAACTAAATGGGTTAAACAGAACCTTCCTTGAATACGTACCTGTAATATGTATAAGTCTGTAGTTGCATTTAGTTAACTCTCTCTCCGTCTCTCTCTCTCTACACGTCAAACAAATCCAATCTTTCTCAACATGCACACCTTGTTTCTCTCCAAACCTTTTCATCATTGGTCTACTAGGCAGGTAACTTCAAGAATTTTGTTCTAATAATAATTTTTTCGCCGGATTAATAAGAAGACCAGCAGCTCTTCACCCTATCTACACCTGCGCCTCTCTTCATGCTGCCTTCACTACCGTCACGGAGGTCCCATGCCTTCAAACCCTGCGTACCAAAAGCACCCGACCGCACCTAACTTAACCTAGTGTGAGTCGTGCCTGTGGTTGCGAATTGTTTCATCACAAAACCATCACTCAAACAAACCCGAGCACGTCAGCTCTAGGTTGGTTCATGTTCCTGTTGCATCATGCAAATGTTCCTGCGGCACCTTGTAATGTTCCTGTTGCCACTGTACAAATGTCCCTGTGGCATCTTGCAAATGTTCCTGTTGCCATTGTACAAATGTCCCTGCGGCATCTTGCAAATGTTCCTGTTGCCATCGTGCAAATGTTCCTGCGGCATCTCGCAAATGTTCCTGTTGCCATTGTACAAATTTTCCTGCTGCATCTTGCAAATGTTCCAGCTGCACCTTGCAAATGCTCTGTTGCCATCATGCCAATGCTCCTGTGCCCTCGCGCAAATAACAATACCAACGATTGTTCACACAACAATCCCACTGTATACAAACCAGTGTACCAACCACCATCACAACAACGGCTGTCATGCACACAAACCACCTCTATAAAGGACCAACCACCAATTAAAATTCCACACTCCAGTACCTCAATGATGTCATACTGGCCCACCCACAGGATCCGGAAGCAGCTACCTTTTTGACCTCTGTGACAGGTAGAACCCTCTCCACCACCAAGAAGCCTCATCCTGCGTTCTCTTCTTCGTGTTTTCTTTAAGACCCTAGTGTTCCTTGAGTGTAATCTCAAACGGGCCAGGTTACTGTGACAAAATAACCTTGTAACTTCAGTGTAACGTTCAAACACCCCAGACATCCTACGCAAACCACGCTACGCAAACATAGCTCACAGACCAATGATACAATTTAGAGTCATTTTTTTCTATCACTGCATAACCCTTATACCTTTCTCCAGCAGGTCCTTGTTTATATTTATGTATGTCACTGCTCTTTCATGTACATTCATAGATAATTCTTTGTTCAACATGCTTTTTCTCTTTTGCTTTTGATTTCTACTATTTTGTAGCTAGCAACTTTTTTCTCTCTCACTCCTTTTTCTCTTAAATGTTTTTTTTTTTTTTTGCTCTAGTGCTGGAAGGGTAAGAGGATTTATTAGCCCTACAGCTCCATTGCCACGTCGCTTTTATTGCGGCGAGGGGGGAAGTGTTACGTTACAAAAGATAAAGAATAGAGTCCCTTATTCCTGTTGCGAGGAGTTAGTGAATTGGGTCCCAGTGCACAGCTCGCCGCACCGCCCCCCTCTCCGCCCCCCTCTCCGCACGCGGAGGTCCGTGGCCGAGTGCCGATCGGCACCCGGCACTCATTCAACCGCTTGCCCCTGGCGCGACAACAATGTCCCAGTGATTGCGCTAGTGCGCTGTTCGAGAACCTAAAAACTCGTGATTGTTTCTATAATGTGTATTGTGCACGAGAAGGCTCCAGCCCACAGTAGCCTGTCTGACGACTACCTCATTTCCTGCTTTGTGAGTAAAATGAATCTTTGTCCCCTCTTGTGTGCTACATCCCGCGTTTAAATTCACTAATACGTGTGGAGAGTAGAGAGAGAGTTCCCCGCCATGTTAAAATATTAGACCTAGCAAGTACCCATGTGTAGTTTGCCGAGGCTGGCAATGTAAAACCCTGTCTCCTTCTAAATGAATAAACCCTTTACGCGCAAAACTGTGTTCTGATTGAGGAAAGAGACCTGGAGATTGTGAGGAAAGAAGGAGGAGGAATTCACAAGCGAACCACAACAGTCACCTTGGTTTTAAGAGGAACCTTGCTTGCGCCGGCTCTGAGCTAGTTCTGTTGGCCTATGTATTGCGTGTCCTTTACAGGTTTTGGTATAGCAAATGGCCGTATAAGCGGCAATGCTAACAAGTATGATACTTCAAGTTTATTTCTAACAGTAATTGTTGATTTTTTTCAGAAAAATCTTGGATCCGCCCTTGATAACATTGATAACTCCCGAATAACCATTTTAGAAAGCGACAGCACTCCAAAGACATGTATAAATCTACTGGGTGTTAATCTGGACGCTGATTTTTCCACAAGTGAACAGAACATAAGTACGGGGTTCTTTCAATTAAGGTAAATTAAAGCGGTAAGGAGAAACCTGCCAATAGAGTAATATAAATATGCTATCTTCCAAAACATCAAATCAACAAATTAAGAGAGGCAAGACTCATCACCGGCGTATCTAAATATTTCCATATTTCAGAGCATCTCAAAAATCTTCACTGGCTCAAATGTCCTCAAAGAATCCAGTTCAAGCCCTGCTAGATGGTATTTACCCGGCTAAGGGACACGGGTGTTTGGGCACGTTGCAGCCTATCCGCTCGCCCGCTCATTCTCGCCGGAACTTCCCCGTGATAGTGGGACAAACTGCCCCCGATATTTTTCTTTTTATATATTTTCTTTGGTTTTAATCATACTTACACCTGTAAATATTTTTCTTTTTCTTTATGATTTCATTCTAAGGATGAATTGTTATTCTAACTAGATGCTGATCAACAGGCGAACACATATATGCTGTGTCTTTATCTTGTTAATTACTGCAAATGTAAGTATGCATACATTTTTCGTTTTTACTAACAATCATGCATGCAGGGACATTGGAGGGTCCAGATTCGTTTTGAAATTAAATGCAGCTTCCTTTTTACAACAAAAATTAGAGTCCTGACGTATGCGGCTAAGGAGGTTAAATAATCAGTTTCCTCACACAGCCGTGGGAAAGTGGTGGACCTAATTAAATATGGTATTTAAGTCCCTTACCGGAATGGCTCCGGCTCACTTATCGGAATTGTGTATTCCAGAAAATTATAATTCTCAACAGTCAACCTTGAGGTTAGCAGCGTCATAAGCTATTGGAAGGTTAAAGGAATCAAAGCGTACACCAGATACTACGTTCGGAGTGTCAGGATCTAAAGCCTGGAATGGACTTCCACGTGACTTAAGAATGATCACAGATTCAGCGGAATTTAGAGTTAAACATAAAACTCACCTTTTCAGACGGTCGTATCCAAAAACATTTCACCTTCACCTTCATTGCCCGGGACATTGTAAATAACTAATTTAAAAAAAACATTGGAGGTTGGGGGTTGCCCACCACTTTCCCACGGCGTTCTAAGGAAACAGATGGTTTCCTCCTTCACCGTACTCGTCAGGACTCTACTGACGAGTACGCTACTTTTTATTTAAAATTACTCTAGACCCCCAATGTCCGGGCATACATTGTTAGCAGGCAGTATGCGAGTGCGTACATGTTGTTAGTTATTTATTTCACAATATCACGTCTCATCTCCGCCACCTGATGTAGCTGTAATAAAACTTTGTTAATATGCAGAATAAAAAAATTTAAAAAAATTACATAATTTGACGAGATTGTTTAACTTAACCAAAGCAGCAGAGCTACAGTCACCCGGCAGTCCCGCCGAGGATAAGCGGAGCCATCAGTCCAGTCGCAAGCAAGACTCAGTGTCCGCGCCCCTAAGCTGGCTCCCCGGTAGGCCCTCGAAGAAAGTGTTGGGATTAAGGGCAGAAAGACCTGAAGACACTAGGGATAAAAGAGAGCATCGAGTCACCGGAGGCAGGGCGGAAGGGCACCGGTCCGCTACGGTTGGTCAAAAAAAACAATTGCAAGCCTTTGTAAAGGTCATTTCATGAACATTCTCCAGCCTAAAGAATCTAATTAAAGTGTGTATGTATCGAAAATGATCAGCCACGTAAGTACTCGTATGTTTCTGTAACTATTTGTAAATGGTAAAATTATGTAGAATCTAATAAATTGTTCACCGCCCTCGAGGTGATTTTTCACAAAAACGGCGCTCTAAAAATCATCCAATTATTATTATTATAAACATCGATAAGTCACAGATAAGACGCAAATGCAGATACAGATAAGATATCGCAAAGACGAAGGTAATATACAGGTAAGATTCACATAATGTACACATAAAGGGTGAAGTTGTGCAGAGGCTAATAATTATAATCATATTAAAAAAACCCTTCTGACTACCCAACGGATCAATTATTTAAGAAATTCCAAGTACCTTCTTTCAAAGATCTGTACAATAGAAATGCATTGATTCAAATTATAAAAGAAAAGTATCAATTTATAACTGAAAACTGTACTAGACATAAATATATTTTTTCATGCCCAAAATCAAACACTTCCTTCGCACAAAATTATTATACTTATCAAGGAAGACTTTTTTTCAACCGACTGCCGAATGAAATTATAAAAATTAATGATGAAATCCAAATAATGAACACTGTTAAAAATATTTTAAAGATAATCTCAAAAAAAAAAGTTTCCGACTGATCTAATCTTAAGAATAACTTATAACTCAGTTTCCAAGTGATACTCCATTCTTCAAATAAGTTAAATTTAGTTTTGTTTTTAAAAACTAATTACAATACTGCTTGATACATTATCCAAATAGTAAAATTGTTTGATAGTAGATAAATACTTATAATTACATAACACCGAATTTACAACTTATTGTTTTTTACTTTCACATTGTAATTTATTTATTTATTTATTTATTAACGGTATAAATATACCATAAATACATATTACATGTCACAAAATACTTGTTGTAGGTACTTAAGAAATAATTTAAAAAAATAGTTATAAATTAATTGTGGCATTTGATTAAGAAATGACACAAAGAGCTACAATTATAGTATAAATAAAATTAATATTGATTAAAAATATATGACAGAATAGCCTTCTTGTACCTAGCTTCCGTGCAGTTAAATAGATCCGCCACATCTGCGTATCTATTACTAACTTCATGTAATCTAGGTAAAAGCGAGTGTTTCGTGTACTCAGTCCTGTTGTTGTTACATTGAAACAAGATTTTGGAGCGAGTTGCTCTAGTGGGTATATGAAATTCGATGAGCTTAGTTAAAGCAGGACTGTCTATTCTACCATTTACAATTTTGAACATAAATATTAAGTCGGATATAATTCTTCGATCTGAGAGTTTTAATATATTTAATTCTTTCATTAAGTAATTATAATTTATGTTTTCAATGGGAATACCGAGTTTAAAATTTATATGTCTTAGGAATTTGTGTTGAATTTTTTCGATTGTATCTGAATGTAATTTAAAATGGGGGGACCAGATCGAGGAGTTATATTCGACTTGACTACGTACTAAGGATGTATACAAAATTTTTAAAGTAGAAATAATTGTAGTAATTTAAGTACTTATAATATAATAAAGCATAAAAATGTACACTAATCTTCCAGACACAAGCTAATGCTTCCATGGAAGAGTGGTATTAACATAACATGAACATGTACGCAAATTATTACATCACCTAAATGTAAATTATATTTTATTGGCTTTTATATGCTAAAAAATATACACGGAAAATGTATAAGGAAAAAAATTAAAATAAAATAAAATGCAGATTTTAAACGGGAAACCAAAGAGATGCGATTAAAGATTTAATATTGCACTAAATTACAGGTTTTTTTCTTGTTTACCTATCATTAATTATGTTAATCAATATTACACATCGAGTACCAATACACTTACAATATTACCGGTAGATACAAACCAGGTACGTGCCAAATAATACAACCCAAATATGGGATGTTGAATAAAATTGATTTAGATTTAATTTAAAGAGGTTGCATCATCCATGAACTGGTCCTGTTGCATATCATACTTATTTTTTAAGCTAATGTACATGAGAGAGGATTTGAAAAAAGTTTTGATTATCGTGATTTATTTTTCGGATATTATGCCGTGTTGCACTACCTCCTTACGTAGCCAACGTTTCGGACAGCGTTATAGTATACATCATGAGGGCCGATTAGCATTGAGACTACCTCGGAAGCAAGTTGTCGTGTTTTTCATGTGTACATAATCTCGTTTTAAAGTAAAAAAGAAGGAATTTGACCATCTTCGAAGCACATAATTTAATAATTTAAGCATATTTTTTAATTTTTTGTCATATTATTTTTTTTTTCATAACTATGTATTTTCTTTCAAATTAATGCATTTCCTATGTAAAAGCCGTGAATCGGCGTTAATTCATAATAAATAAATAAATAAATAATAACGTTTTATACTCATTTGAGTTGTTGTAGCGATAATTACTTCGGGGTATAGGGGATACCCCGAGTGAATCTATATAACTATATTGTGATTGTGTTGTTGTACTCCTTTGCAGAGATACAGTGGTAAGTGATTGGTCAGCCATTGGGCTGGTGTACTGGGCATATTGATGCCTAGTACACCCCGAGTGAATTTGTATAACTGTATTGTGATTGTGTTGTTGTGCTCCTTTGCAGGGATACAGCGGTAAGTTATTGGTCAGCCCGATGTACCCATTAGAGGGGACCCCACCTCTTTCCGAACGGAAATATATGGTTTCCTCCTTCACCGCACACGTCAAGACTCTTTATTTGTTATTTTTTTATTGAACGAAGCTACATTTATTTGAACGACTCTAGACACTCCAATGTCCATGCATATAGGGTCAGAGAGCAGAATACAAGTTCTTACATTAACATAATACATAACAGTAATAAATGTGGCAGCCCGTGGAATAATTCTTCTGAAATCTATAGAGAAAAATATAAACAGATAATAGTGTTAGTAGATACAAAGAAAAATCAGAGCTGCTCCCGGTTGAGAAAGCCTGGAATAAGAAAAATAACGAAAAAATAAAAGTAATAACATAATGCAAGTGTTTACAATAATAACGGTATACCCAATATGCCCAGTAAACCCCGAGTGAATCTATATAACTATATTGTGATTGTGTTGTTGTTCTCCTTCGCAGAGATACAGTGGTAAGTGATTGGTCAGCCCTTTTTCCTTCCATACCTTGTTCCATCCTACCATAACTTGCATTCTGCGTTCTACACTTAATTCCTGCAAACACTTTCGTCTCCTTTCGATTAAAGTATTTACAGTCCACTACAAGTGCATTTTAAAACGTAATTCGTAGTAACTGTTTTTCCGATAATCATACAAAAAACATTGTTCTACCAGTAGGTAAATCATTAAATGAGAATATAGTTTTCTCGTAAGACTGTTCGTAAACAGTATCTCTACGTAGTCGTCTGTTTGTGTGTCTGTTCGCGATAAACTCAGAAACTACTGAACGAATTTTCATGCGGTTTTTAACAATAGATAGAGTGTTTCGTGAAGACGGTTTAGGTATGTAATTTGTCAAGGATTTATGTAAATTGGTTGAAACATAACGATAATTGCTAAAAGTGTCGGAAGAAGTCAATCCGCCTGGTAGCTTTCCTCGGAAAAAATGCCTAATCCCTTTGAGATATAAAAAAACAATGCATGGTGGGATGTGCCTCTAGATCTACAAAAAAGTCCGAAAAGGCATATATCTATCTTTTACGGATAGCTTACTATACCCATTGTGGTAATTGAAAACTTATTTAGACGGACACAGTATTAATCCTTATTAACTTAAATGCGTTAGTTACTCAAGCATTTCATGCACATAGTTATAATCTTTCGCACCATCTCTACGTATTATATATTAAAGTTCTTCGCGGCGTCTGTCTGTCTCTTCGCGATAAACTCAAAGACGGCGGTGGTCATAAAGGTTGGATAACCATCCAATAGATGGCGTTGTATTTTTTTAGTGTTTGATGCTACCAGAATAAATGTACCAACACCAGATGTTGTAGACTACCTAGATGTTATATTAATTTTAATAAAATGGGTTTAATGATAGGTTTAATGTTGTGACTAATAATTTCACTACAATGACTTGTAGTGAAATTATTAGTCACAACAACGAATCGAAAACGCATGCTAGTTATATAGTTGAACCAAGCTAAACATGGTGGTGAATCATCTTTTCAATGGACACATCTTTACCGAATAAACTCTGGAATAAATCCTATCTGGAATAAACTATTATTATTTTCAATACATACTTAATGCAGTGGCACGGCTCATAACAGGAGTCTCTAAATATTCACACATTTCAGAACACCTTCGTAACCTTCACTGGCTCAAGTGCCCTGAAAGAATCCAGTACAAGTTGTGCTGGATGGTGTTTAAATCGACAAATGATATGGCCCCACCTTACATCTCTGAACTATGTGTCCCGGAAAATACTGGTCCGAGGCAGTAAACCCTTAGATCAGCAACCTCATCAGCTATAGGCAAACTAATGGAACCTAAACGCAGGCCAAATACTAAATTGCTTACTTTCGGAGAGTCAGGGGCGGAGGCTTGGAATAAACTCCCTCCAAAACTTAAATGCATAACAAGCCCAACAGAATTTGGGTCCAATTTAAAAACCTACATTTTTGGGCTCTCATACCCTTAAATAAAAATACCTATCTGAGAGAATCATAAAATTTTACTGTTCTTTTCAAAATACGCTCATTACAGAACATATTATTTAATATAAATAATTTTATTTATTATATTATAAACTGCTCGCGATACTAGAACCAAAGGGCATAATCTCCTACTTATCCCTTTTGCTAAAACAACCTTTGGCCAAAGAAATTTTAGATACTTTGCAACAAAACTATATAATACACTTCCACTGGCAATTAGACAACACACAATGTATCTTAAATATGACACCAAGTCCAACATAAAATAGATCCAACATCAAAGATTATATCAAAACTAACTAACTAACTAACTAACTAACCATCACGCCGTTTCCCCGCAGGGGTAGGCAGAGAGGACGGACCGCCAAACATTCCGGTCTTGGCACACATTCCTTGCCTCGTTTACATTCATACAACGTCTCATACATTCTCTTCTATTATTCTGACTCTTGACATGGCCCGACTCAAGTATCTGATTCACTTGGTCGTGCCATGTCTTTCTTGGGCGTCCTCGACTTCTTCTACCATTCACATTTGCGTCATATATTCTCCTTACACTCCTTTCCTCGTTCATTCGCTCTACATGCCCAAACCATCGGAGCGTTCCTTTCTTGATCTTACTCGGTCTTGATCTTAACTAACTTATAAGTATTTATTTTTTCAATTTTACGTTGATGATTAACTGTTACTTGTAATATTGTGTTATTATTTGTACTTTGTATGTGTTATTATTATAAACTGCTCATGCTAAGCACCTGCTCTCAACACAGGTTCTCCTAGTGAGACAGGCATAGAATAAAACAAATTGTAACTCAAAACTAATAAAGATGAATAAAAAATAAAAAAATTATTCTTTCTTGTTACTTCTTCTGGCGCTAATCCTAATCTAATTGTAAATATGTATGTTATTAAGTCACTTGCTTTAGGTCAGCATTTGTTTGTCTTAGTCATAAGTCACTAGCTATAAGTCTTAGATGTAAGTCACTAGTTATAATTATTGTAAATCTTAATAATATGCCAGCAAAATAAGTCTCTAGCTATAAATCATAGATGTAAGTCACTAGTTATAATTGTAAATCTTAGTTGTAAGCCAGTAATATTAATTCCTTTAAATACTTATTTGTACAGCACCCTTGAGGTGATTTTTCACAAAAACGGCGCTATTTAAATTAGTCACATATTATTATTATTATTATTATACCTTGTGTCTTTCTTGCCTCGAAAGTTGTACAGAGTACAGAGTGATGAGAGTTCTTAGGTTAACGTGGTTACATTGAGGAATACGAGGATTATAAAGATTTATAAAGTTTACGAGTTTAAAGTTTGAGCAACGAGTGCACTCTTTCATGGCCCTGCTCCGCCACCGTATGGGAAACATATAGAACAGTCTCCCCTAACCAAGAATACCATCATGCCATAGCTTCCTGGATGGAGTTCCCCTGGAGGGAAACGATCAATTATCCTCCACAAACGATTACTTGCATAATTTATAATTGGTATTTAACATGGACATATGAATATATCTGGACCTGCCCTAAGTGATAAAAGCGTATTATTTCCCCCTCCCCATAACGGTTCCATGGAGCCGGCTCGGCTTACGAGAGCCTCGCTTGAATCTAAAAAATGTGACGTCAGCATTCCTGTCCTGACCAGCGCCGAGCACGCATCATACATTTTACGAACAAAAATCAGAGCTTGTGCTATACATTATACTCTAATATATGTGGATATAGCGAATGTGGGCGTTTCTCCAGTGAGCTCGTCGCTGGTTACAGGGGAAAGTAAGTTATGAAACATTTGTAAAAGTGTCTTAACTAAATACGGCAACAAAATATTTCAATGTAAAAAAGGGCGAACTTTCCTTTGCCCCATGTGGAGTACGCAAATATGTTAATAACGTGGCGGGCAATTCGCGCTCCCATATAAAAAGGTCTATTCATTTAAGAGCAGATTTTGCGTTTAAGAACTAAATGGTGATATTATAATGCGAGATGCCTATATACTGTCAGATTGATTTTTTAACGAATCACAGTCATCTTTCCCCTCTTCGCCCTCCATGGTTTGGTTTTACCCCTCATCTGTATCTTCTTGTCTATCCATTTGGATGTCTATGGTATTTATGCACTTTTTCCTATTATTTTCTAATACGTACGTTTAGTTAATAAATTGCTTTATTATTTAATTACATTTTCAATTAAGTCCCGTCTCGATATCAGTTTGTCAACGGGTTCTTTTGAAATTTACTTTTTTCATATTGAGACAGGTAATATACACATTATTACATTATATGTAGATATACATAAAAACATACGTTTTTTGGAAAACAATATTTTTAATAAAATTTATAAGAAATAAAAAACGGAGAAAATGGAAGAAAGAAAAGGAGAATAAAAAATAATGGAAAAACGTTAAAACATGAGCCACACACAGCTACAAAAGATAGAAAGATCATCGTACGCCCAATATCGCTCTCCATACAATCCCATCAGACCTGTCACACCTGAGCAGTTTATGCTATAGATCAACCATAGACAACCGCTCTTGAGGCGACAAGCAAAAAGTTATATGACCCCTCTCCGCCGAAAACAGCAGAGGCGGTCATTTTAATTACGGAGCTGCGTAAATGGGCGGAAGACAGGTGTCAAGTTGACAGATTCAGTAAAAGATCCCAAATTATAATAAATTTGCGTGTTTGAAATTGTCGGACCTACATCTAATAAAATTGCTAAAGTTTTCGAAAATTGTGGATTAGACATTGCCTTCTGCACTAATCATAATTTGGGATCATCTCTTAAAAACTCAAAAAGTAAAACACCCAAACTAAAAAATAGCGGCATTTATAAACTATAGTGTGACGAATGCAATGCTGTTTATGTTGGACAAACTGGTCTAGATTCAAAGAACACATGCGATCATCTAAAAATAATAATAAAATGTAATCATAATTTGCCAAACGTCTCCTAGATGAGAATCACTCACTTAGCGATGATAATAAGCCAACTCCTTTACAAATCCAAAATAAAGAACGTAAACTTTATATTTTAGAGCAGCTGGAAATTAACAAACATAATAATTATCCTAAAGCTATTTTTATAAATGAACAAAAAAATATAATGCACTCTGTCAATAACTTCATTTCATGATCGGGGTAGTGGACTTTTTTATATTGTAAAACACTTTTTAATATGAAGTCGTTTTAATTTGCAATCACTTTGAATTTACAACAATGAAATTAACAATTTATAATATTTTGGCCCGGACCCCGCCTGGGGAATTAAGGGAACTGTATCCTAGGTATCGTTTAATGCGAGAGAGGTAGTTTTTTTGAACAACACCCCTTTTATACTATTAAAAAATAGAAAATACCCGGAGATAAAACATCCTACTAATAAACAATAATAAACATAGACGGCTGTCGGAACCTACTTGGTCACGCGGCGTATTCTCGCCAGCCAGTATCAATAACTAGATTCAATAAAATTACCTAGATGTCTCTAGTGTTTATTATTTCTTAATAACCTGATCAAGATTAAATCAATGATTAACTACAGCAATCATCTTATAGATGTCTCTATTCTTAACACACTCTGCGCTTTTAGATATATTCAAACTAATTTTAAATAATTAATTATGCTTGAAAAGAAAACCATGAGTCAGCATTTGTGAATGACTCACAATATGATTGGACTGTATAGCGACTTTCAGTCAAAGTGGGAAATTATAGTAATTGGGAAAATAATAACCATAATCAGTCATTTTTAATCAGAAATTAGAAATTAGTCATAGTAAATACCTATCTAGAAATAGTATAAATAGATCGTCTGTATGTGGCATGACCACAATCTGATAAAAATTTTACCAACTAATATTGTGCGTTTTGCACTGAAAGAAAAATAGTTTTTATTGAATGTCCCCATGTGTTAATTCCATATCTTATTAAAGATTCCGCCGATGACAGATATACTAATCTAATGTAGGTATTTAGTGGAATAAAAAACTTCAGTCTATAAAGTTTGCTCACTATAGCTCTAAGCCGTTATACTGTTTTATTTTTGATATTATTATTTTATTTTTTGATATTATTATTGTTATACTGTGAATTATGAAATGTACCAAAGAATAGGGTGACAGTATCTACTGCGTAAAGCCACCTGTCATTCTAAATACACAATTGTCTTCGACACTCTTCTACACGGTTATCGTTCATTCTTGCTATGTGTCCTGCTTGGTTTATAAATCTGGGCTTCGAACAGCTTACACGTGCTTGTATGCACACCTTTTCCACGAAGCATTTTGTTATTTCTTCTTTCCAATCTTTATGGACTATTATTATTTATTTCATGTATTTTCCTCTCAAAAACATAATGTTGTAGATTTAAATAATACAAAATGCGACACATTATCATTGTATTTAAGGCATTGGTTATTAAACTTTTTGTTACCATGAACCACTTTCAGAATTTCAAAGTAACCACGGATCCCTATCAAATAAAATTTTAGGAAAAGAAAACAACGCTTTTTTTAGTAAACTTTTGTCACAAATCAATCAGAACATGAAAAAGGTTTGTTTCCATTGTGAATTAAGAGGGCATTACCAGAGAAAACCAGAAATATGTCATTTTCAAATCAGATTTTAGACGCATTGACTGTTTTCCACAAAAAAATATAAATGGATTTCGAAAAATTGTTCTTTTATCTAGCATTCGCATGTAATAAATTTTAAGAAAAAAAATTAATTTTTAGTATAATAAGTAATAGTAGTATAATAATAATTTTCAAAAAGGATTTTGTATTATACCACACCCATTTCAAATAATATAATCATGCAGTAAAATAAATTAATACATTATCTAGCAAACGCATGTTTTAGAATTTTAATTATAGTTTCAATAAAATCATTAAAAAATATGTACGTACATTAAAAAATATGTACGTACGTATTGACGAAAATTGATCCATTTGTGTATTTATTTGCGCACTTACAAACTAATATATTTCAGATTTTTTTAACATTCTTATTAAATTTAGACATGATTGAAAAATGATAAATACTTATTCTCAAAAAATAATTACAAAAAGTACATTATTTTAATAGTTTTATCATCACGCCTTTCACCATTTTTGGATGAAGGTATAAATTAAAGCTAATTTGGATTGAAATAAATTCGATGTTGAGTTATAATTGAAAAAAGCTGGTACGCAGAATAATTAATCTTTCTCATTGTAACCGCCCTGCACGATCGTAAGAACAACTTTCAACGAAATGTGGATTTTCGTCCGCTGGCTGGTTAAACGCTCTTAATATACGACGGTTTAAATAATGTGTTTGGTTTAAAGAATTTTTGCAGACTGAACAAGAATATGGTTTGTCTTCACTGTGAGTTATTTATTTGACATAGTATCTAACATTTTTAAATACAATTCAGCAATGTCGGCCTCACTGGGTAGCTCACCTGTGCTGAGGCTTCCATTTTATAAATCAAAAATTTATTCATATTACATTAAAAATAATATAAAAATAATGCTGCATAAAAAAAGCTAAAATTAAACTAAAATTAATAATTTAGGTAAAATGTATTTTTTTAACGATGTGTTTTATATTTATTTTTAGTTAGCATATGACCATTCAAAAGTCCTTTTTGAGAACTCGAATAGCTGCAGTAGGGACATGAAAAAGGTTTGTTGCCACTGAGTTTTAAAAAATGACGGTATAATATCTGCTTGTGCGCGAAAGAAGAATTGCAGACTGACATTTGCAGACGTTAGAGGCTTTTCTCTGGTGTGAGTAAGTGTGATGTAGAGTAATTAAGTATTTCATATGGAAAGAATACGATAGATGGCGGTAAGCATGTAGCTTGCACCATAGCTCGCCAGATGGCATTGGCGTACAAGAAGAAGTCTCAGAGATTTACCTACCCCCGAATAGTAAACAGTCGTAGCTAACCAGCTAGGTTATTCCAGTAAATAAACACTTTTATATTCAAAGAACCGTATTTAATAATTACTATCGGCCGAGGAAAGGGCAGACATAACAATTGGCGCAGCCGTATAAGTATAATTGTGTGAAAGTTACGCGTGCGAATAATAATTGGTGCTGGACACGGAGGACTAAGTCACTGCTGGAGGGACTTGCAGTTTTGGCAAGGAATCGGAAGAGATTCTGCTCGAGATTAAGGAGCATTTGGTTCCGTGGCTACGGACTGGTTAAGAAGATTTTTGTTTTAGGAACAGAAGTGAAATACCGCAAGGAGGCGATCTGGTTGTGGATCGTTGGATTAATCAGAAGTTTCAAGGTCAAAACGGATCATTGGGTTAATAGTTTCAAGGACGAATCTGTGGATCATTGGATAAATCAGAAGACAAGGATAAAACCCAGAGGGAGACCAGAAGAGTTCCTGAGATAAGTATTTTTGATTCTTTGAGAGGGATTATTTGTTATTGTTTTCTTGTTGATTTTTCTTTGCCGATTTATTTGTTGGGAGTTATGGAATCGGGTAGAATACCACCGTTTTGCCATCTCTCCGGAGACTGGGGGTTGTTTCGACTTCGGATAGAGCAATTTTTCGTGATCCATGATGACAAAGCGTCTGTGGAGAAAAAACGGGCTTTTTTATTGAATCTCCTAGAATCAGAAACGTTGACTTTACTAATTAATCTGTGTTTTCCAAGTAAAGTAACGGACTTATCTTTTGATAAACTTTTAGCGCTTCTCGACAAACATTGTAACAAAAATCGTTCAGTTTTTAAAGAACGGGAGAATTTTTTTTTAGCGAGGCAACAACAAGGCGAGACAATAAGAGATTTCGCGGTTAGACTTCGTTCTTTAGCAACGTATTGTCAATTCGAAACGAGGCTTGAAAAAAATCTTATAGACATGTTTGCAATCGGGTTGTTACCGGGACGCGCTAAGGAGAAAATTTTCGTAGAAGGGCAAACGTTGTCGTTTAATGAAAAAGAAGGACTTGCAGTAAGTATGTCAACTTTGGATAGTGCTAATACAGTAAAATCAGAAGTAAACCTAGTAAAAAAACGTGTTACTAGCGATGGGTTCAAGCGAGATCAGCGTAGGGAACGATCGACGAGCCCCAAGGGTAGTTTTAACACGAAACCAGCTTATAGGTTAGGATCAAATTCAGGTACGAATTTTAGATCACCCGTGGGTAGTGTTAAAAAAGTGTTTTATTTGCAAAAGGAATGATCATCTATCGTTTGATTGTAAATTTCGTAATGCGAAATGTTTTAAATGTAAGGGCGTTGGGCATTTACAGAAATTCTGCAAGAATAATCCTATAAATCCCATTTTTGAAAATCACAGGGATAGTAAAGTTTTAGTTGCGTCAATTAGTCCGATTACTGCTGAAATTGAAATTAATAACAAGAAGTTTACGGCAATGATTGATTCCGGTTCATCTTTATGTGTGATGCCGGAGGGTATTTTTAAACGACATTTTAGTTCAATCATTTTGTCACAAGACAAGCGGATTATTTCAGGTTATGGAAATAATCGTTTAAAAGTCGTAGGAAAGGCGATTTTTGATGTGAAATTTAAGGGTAGGAACAAAAATATTAATTTTATTGTAGTAATAAAAGGAACAGAATTAATTGTGGGAAGAGATTTTATGGAATGTTTCGATCTTGGGATAACTTCTCAGGAGACAATTAATTTAGTGACGTCGCAAATGAGGAATGGAGAAAAGTTTATTCAAGATTATCCGGAAGTTTTTTCTAACTAGTTGGGTAAGTTTAAAAAAAAAAAAAAATTAAGTTTTTTTTGTTTTTGTATTTTTTCTTGTGGTTTGTAAATTTTTTAGGTGTCTTTTATAGTGAATAAAGACGCGGGTCCAAATTTTTTTTTCAATGCTAGGCCGATCCTATTAACAATAAAAGTAAGTTGAGTCTGAATTAAAGTCAATAGTAAAAGACGGAATAAATTCTTCGATTAATTAGTGGGGAGTTTGCTTCCCCGAGAGTACCATTAAGTAGGAGGAAGGGTGATATCTTTTTGATATTAGAGTTGTTTGTACATGGCGTTACTTAACAACTTCACCGATCATATTTGTTTGTAGAATTTGTTTGTACATGACGATACTTACAAGCTACCCGATCTCGTTCGTATTAGAATTTGTAGTACATGGCGTTACTCACAAATTATGCGTTCATTTTTTTTTTTTTTTTTGGAAATTTTAGCTTTTGTACATGGCGTTACTTAAGTGATAATTTCAAGATACCCGTAGCTTACGTTGGTACATGGCGATACCTTCGAGCTTTAGCTATAGGATTGGGGTTGAACAAATTTTTTCGGTTTGGTACGGAAGAGAATGACATTATGGGTAGACATTTTGTCATTAATGAGGATTTTAGGTGAAGACAAAAACATTCCGGTCTTAGCGGCTAACAGATTGCAGCGTTATGGCATTATATTAGCCGGATTTGCGTATAAGGTAGAATTTGTTAAGTCATGTCATAATCATGCGGATTTTCTATCTCGGCTTCCGGTAGAAAATTCTCAAGAAGAATTTGAAGATGATTATGGATCAGATTTTGTGTGTTATGTAGATAAATGCGAGCACATAGATATCAAGCTCATTTCCACAGCTATAGAGACAGACACGGTTATTCAGGAAGTTTTAACGTGTTTGCGTAAGGGCTGGCCAAAACGAGTTGGTCGAGATGATGTACTGTGGAGATTCTGGGTTAAGAGAAACGAAATGTCCATAGTCAAGGATTGCCTTTTCTGGCAACATAGAATTGTCATTCCGAGTTCCTTACAAGAACATGTGCTAGAGTTATTACACAGATCTCATTTAGGAATAGTTAAAATGAAGGGCCTAGCAAAAGCTTATTTTTGGTGGCCATCACTGAACAATGACATTGAAAAAATGGTTCTAAAATGTGATGATTGCGCGGCTATGAGGCCGGCACCTTCTAAGAGTCATTTGTCAGTGTGGCCGAACCCTGGGGCAACTTGGAGTAGGGTGCATGTAGACTACTGCGGACCGGTAGCAGGAAAAATGTTTCTTGTAATTTGTGACGCTTTTTCCAAGTGGATCGATTGCTTAGAGGTTCCAAGGGCGGATTCGTTTAACACGATTAAGGAATTGAGAAGAATTTTCTCTAATTTTGGTAACCCTGATTGCATAGTTTCGGATAATGGAACAGCATTTTCTAGTGTAGAGTTTAAGAATTTCTTAAAGAGAATAACATAGAATTTTTAAATTCACCGGTAAAATTCCCTCAGTGTAATGGACAAGCTGAAAATTCAGTTAGAACGGTAAAAAAATTTTTTAAAAAATTATGGTTAGGAATAATTTTCCAGTAAATTATGAAAGTAGATTATGTGATTTTCTATCGGATTATCGAAATTCGCCACATTGCACAACGGGATTAGAACCGGCAGTCTTGATGTTTGGTAGGAGACTGAAATCAACTTTCAGTAGTTTAATTCCTAAAACCACTCAGGAAGATGTGTCAGAACAGAGAAAAATAGCTAACGATAAAATAAAAAGGAGTCAAGATAATAACCCACCCACCGCGTCTGAGGTCACGAAATGCGCTTCAGACGAGTTGGGGACCTCAGCTTTGTTGAAGGGGCTAACGTGGAGTTCTCTTGATTTCAGATTACCAGCGGATGATCGAGAGCAAACAACTCAACTAAGACCTTGGGAAGGAAGGCTCCGTTCAAGGCGTTCATAAAGGTCCCTCCCAGAGAAACAGAAATATTTAAGTTGAAATATTTAAAATCATGACTATTGCTAGCATTGGCGCTACTTGCGGCCAACGCTAAACCCAAAACCTGGAAAGGACATGCAATAAACAAGCCGGCGGCTAGCTCTGCACAGCCGGCGCGAGCAAGGTCCCTCTTAAACCCAGGGCGAGTGTCTGTGGTTCGCTTGTTAATTCCTACTCCCCTTCCTTTCCTCAAAATCTCCAGGTCTCCTTCCTCAATCAGAACACAGTTGTTATGCACGAAAAAGGGTTTTATTCAATTAAAGGTGAACAGGGTTCTACAAAAGGCCAGCATCGGCACTACACACATGAGTATTTGGCTATCTCTAATTAATTCTATCATAACGGGGGGAGCTTCTCTCAACTCTCTCTACACGTGTTTAGTGAATTTAAATGTCAGTTCTTAGCACACAGAGGGGTAGCAAGGTTCATTGGTACTCACAAGCAGGAGATAGGCGGTCGGCAAACAGGATTCTGGGTAGGCGTAAACCTCTTTAAGCACAATACACAATTAAAGTAAAACATCGTGAGCGTTTACGGAGAGCGCCTAGCGCGAATCACGGGGAACACAGTTATTCTGCCGAAGGCCGGCGAAGGAATGGGGACGGGGAGCCGCTCGGCGCTTGGCACGGGCGCCGCGCGGTGCGGGGAGAGGGGCGGAGGGCCTGTGCAAGGGGTCAATTCGCTATTAGCTCGCACGGGAAACAATTCCGTAACGTAACACTTCCCCCCTCGCCGCAAAAAAAGCGACGTGGTAATGGAGCAGTAGGGCTAAGAAATCCTCTTACCCTTCTAGCACTTGTGCCAAAAAAAAAACATCCAAGAGAAAGGGGGGAGAGAGAGAGAGAGAGAAAAAGAAAGAAGTTGCTAGCTACAAAATAGTAGAAACAAAAACAAAAGAGAAAAAAAACATGGTGAACAAAGAATTATACATGAATGTACATGAAAGAGCAGTGGCATACATAAATATAAACAAGGACCTGCTGGAGAAAGGTACAAGGGTTATGCAGTGATAGAAAAAAAATGACTCTAAATTGTATCATTGGTCTGTGAGCTAAGTTTGCGTAGCGTGGTTTGCGTAGGATGTTTGGGGTGTTTGAACGTTGCACTGAAGTTATAAGGTTACTTTGTCACAGTAACCTGGCCCGTTTGAGATTACACTCAAGAAACACTAGGGCCTTAAAGAAAACACGAAGAAGAGAACGCAGGATGAGGCTTCTTGGTGGTGGAGAGGGTTCTACCTGTCACAGAGGTCAAAAAGGTAGCTGCTTCCGGATCCTGTGGGGTGGGCCAGTATGACATCATTGAGGTACTGGAGAGTGGAATTGTAATTGGTGGTTGGTCCTTTATAGAGGAGGTGGTTTGTGTGCATGACAGCCGTTGTTGTGATGGTGGTTGGTACACTGGTTTGTATACAGTGGGATTGTTGGATGAACAATTGTTGGTATTGTTATTTGCGCAAGGGCACAGGAGCATTGGCATGATGGCAACAGAGCAATTTGCAAGGTGCAGCTGGAACATTTGCAAGATGCAGCAGGAACATTTGTACAATGGCAACAGGAACATTTGCGAGATGCCGCAGGAACATTTGTACAATGGCAACAGGAACATTTGCGCGATGCCGCAGGAACATTTGTACAGTGGCAACAGGAACATTTGCGAGATGCCGCAGGAACATTTGCACGATGGCAACAGGAACATTTGCAAGGTGCCGCAGGAACATTTGTACAATGGCAACAGGAACATTTGCGAGATGCCGCAGGAACATTTGCACGATGGCAACAGGAACATGAACCAACTTAGAGCTGACGTGCTCGGGTTTGTTTGAGTGATGGTTTTGTGATGATACAATTCGCAACTACACGCACGACTCACACTAGGTTATGTTAGGTGTGGTCGGGTGCTTTTGGTACGTAGGGTTTGAAGGCATGGGACCTCCGTGACGGTAGTGAAGGCAGCATGAAGAGAGGCGCAGGTGTAGATAGGGTGAAGAGCTGCTGGTCTTCTTATTAATCCGGCGAAAAATTATTATTAGAACAAAATTCTTGAAGTTTACCTGCCTGGTAGACCAATGATGAAAAGGTTTGGAGAGAAACAAGGTGTGCATATTGAGAAAGATTGGATTAGTTTGACGTGTAGAGAGAGAGAGAGACGGAGAGAGAGTTAACTAAGTGTAACTACAGACTTATACATATTACAAAGGTACGTATTCAAGGAAGGTTCTGTTTAACCCATTTAGTTTTTTTTTTAAACTAAATACATTTCCAAGAACACGTAGGTAAGGGTTTGTACGTATGACAAAGTGCCACGTTCGAAAGAAGTTGGTCTTCCATGACCTATGCTCACGTCTATACGGTAGCATTTTTTCTACTTTCGAAGAACAAAAACATTGAGTACAAATAAGTTATGAAAAGTGGGAAAGGAGTAGGAAGTTGAAAGGATCCGTGTATGAAGGTTGTCCCATTTGACAAACGAAACGCCAAGTGCGTAACGCATATATCCCCATTCACGGATAATTTCGAGGAAGGGAAAGGGTGACAATTGGGAACATTTGAACGAAGAAAACTGCTGAGGACTCGGCTATTTCCGAAATTCGACCTCTGAGTGGAAGGTGAAACAAGGTCTACAGCAGTTATCCTGGCACATTACAATACCATTTGGTAGTGTGGGACAAAAGGAATACACTGACATAAAAGAGTCTAATCCTCCACGTGTATTGGGTAGAAGATTAGAGGGTCGTTTTATTCTCCTACTTGTTTGCGAGAAATGACAGACCCTTGCTCAAATCTCACAAACCTGGGGGTTTTCTTGTTCGTCCCCCAGACAACGAGTTAGGTGTTTTTGTGTCCATCAACTTAACTCCTACGACACGATGCCCCATAATCATGAGTGAAGCGTATGATTAGTCCTTTTGAGATAGTGGATAGTTCCTGGGTTCTTGTGACAGGAAGTCCACGGGCATGTTAATGAGTACTCTGCTGCAAAAGCAATAATTTTCTGATAACAGAAAATAAAAGGCGTGTGATCTACGCTTGGTAGGTCACACAAACATGGGGTAGATATTATTTCGTTCGCACGATTCATGGTGAGTATTGTAACGTCTTCACGTCTCATGTACAGGAATGAACGATTTACAACAAATTTTGCCCAGTATTGAAAGACAGTAGCCCAATTACGTTCGAAAATGTGGGTCCCCATTCAATACAGACGGCGGGTTAAGCGGTTCTCATGCCAAAGGACACACGACCAACTTAGTAACATTTAGTTATGAGTATAAAGTAATTATTGTGATGACCGTGGCCGGTTATCTACATTACCACCTGGACTCCGTTGTATGGATCCAGATCTTCTTGGGATGGTGATCTCCGTACAGGGTGCGGTTGCCAATAATAATAGTGGGTAGACTATTTATGTTTATTCCGAGATTGTGTACAGGTGTGCTTCGTAGGAAGCGTAAATGCAAAGAGGACGGTAGACAACAATCACACCCTTTTATACGTGCCTCATGCTGTCTCACTCATACACGCATGTCTCTTCATACCGCAAGACATACGTTCACCACATCCCTCCACACTTAAATCCGAAGACAGTTACACAACATGAACTGATAATTATTTACAATACATAAAATATTCCAATATTTACAATGTAAGTAATTCATGTTGAGTCGAGAGCTGAGTGCTGCCTTCATTGACTCATCTGTGTGTTCGTGGTCGTAGTCGGTCCTTCCAATTTCCCGACGTTGACGCCACTGGATCACTGGGGCTGGAATGAGAAGGAGAAAAACCCATTAGACTGTCATCCAGGCCAAAGCTGGAGACATCGTATTCATCATACGACAGTCTCTTCGTCTCAGACGCGACATAAGGATTGCTGTGTTTCTTTTCCCATGACACACATAATTTAGACAACTGATCAAAATGCCTTTTCCAAAACATAATTTTACCATTTAAATTTACCTCAATTATATAAAGTTTTTTTCCTAATTGTTTATACACTTTCCCTGGTACCCATTTATCATTGTTTTGGTCTCTGAAATCTCTAACCATTACCTTTTGATTAATCGAAAAACCCACCGATTCTTTATTATTTCTTTTATAATAATATTTTTGATTTTCCTGACATTTAGACATTTTAATTTTTGTTTCTTTCTTAATTCTATTATCCTTATCTCTCCCCCCTCTCGGTACAAAACTGTTTAAGTTTGACCTTAGTTTCCTTCCAAACATTACAACTGCAGGTTCTAAGCCAGTTGTACAGTGTGGTGCATTTCTGTAATCAATTAAAAAATTTCCTAATTTTTCCTCATAACCTGACTGAAACTTATTTCTTATCATCATTTTTTTTAAAAAATTTTTACACGTTCGAACCGCGTTTTCTGCTAGACCATTTGATTGTGGATGATTTACCGGAGTAGTTAAATGTTTGATGTTATTCATCTCACAAAACTCTTTAAAGTCCGCTGACATGAAAGCGGCTCCATTATCTGAAACTATTGTCTGTACACTCCCGAAATAACTAAATAAACCCTTTAATATTTTAATAGTGTTATACGAATTTGGAGACTTTACTTCTACACAGTCTAACCATTTTGAGGTTGAGTCAATAATTACAAGAAAATATTTATTTGCAATTGGGCCCGCATAATTAATATGCACCCTACTCCATATTTCTTCCGTTATAGGTAAATCTCTGTTATTTTTAAATAAACTTAGAATTTGAGTATCCAAGTCATTCTCTACGTGAACTGGTTCCTCATTCCCAATTAATTCTAATTGCACTTTACTTTTATTAAAACTACCCGCTTTCTCCGAAAAAACCTCCTGGAATTTTCGAATTTTTTTATTCACTTTACTTCTACCACTCTCAAATACACTATGAGAAAAAATTTCACTACCCTCCTGGGATGAAATTGATTGTAAATCACTTCTATCATCATCAAAACCACTATGAGAAAAAATTTCACTACCCTCCTGGGATGAAATTGATTGTAAATCACTTCTATCATCATCAAAACCACTATGAGAAAAAATTTCACTACCCTCCTGGGATGAAATTCATTGTTCATTTATTTCCCCATTATTTTTTTCTATTGGAACGATTTGTGACGCAAACTTACTATAGTTTACCGGAACTGAAATACCTTCCGATTGTAAACATCCCAATTCCGATTTAACCTTTGCTTTTAAAGCAAACGGTATATTTCTCGGATTGCAGAATTTCGGTTCCGCATTCTCTTTTAATTTCAAATGCACTTTATATTTATTGAATTTACCCAGTTTCTCCGAAAAAACCTCCGGGAATTTCCGAATTAAATTATCAATTACACTAGTATTATTCTCAACCATATTGTGAGAAACATTTTCACTTCCCTCCTGGGATAAAGTAGATTGTAAGCCCGTAAATCCAATATTAAACTTTTTAATGAAATCACGCCCTAGAACCGTAATTGTTCCCTGTTTTACTACGCAAAATTCTAACATTTCCCTATAACCGTTAAATTCAACTGTTAATAAGATACAACCCAATAAATTTAACTTACAGTTAGCGTAACCCATTAAGGTTAAATCCTTTGGTTTTAACATCAAATGTTTGAAATGTTTAACATAATCTTCGTCCGTTAAAATCGAAATTGCCGCCCCTGTGTCCAATAAACCGTTTAGTTCCACATTATTCACTAAAACTTTGCACAATATTGGTTCACAATATACTGCGTTTATCCGCAACATGTTTTTATGTTCCTGCGTATTTACGAACACTGAAGAAATGTTATTATATTTTAAACCGCGACATATCTTCCCAATATGCCCTTTTACTCTGCATTTATAACAAAACACGTCTTTAAATTTACAGTTTACGGAATCGTGATAATTCCCGCAATGTTTACACTTTGTTCGGTCCGCTGACCTCGCTCTGTACGATGTAACATTCTTGTCCGAAGTTCTAAAAAAATGTTTACCTACCGAATTTTGTTTTTGTGACAAATTGTTCGATGTATTTTTAAATTTATTTACTAAATCAACACTTTCTGTTTTAATTTGCTTATTCATTACCTCGAATGAATCCATAGCAATAGCACATTCTATAACCTTTTTTAATGAAAAGTTTTCAGCCTCTACAAATAATTTCTCCTTAATACGCCCCACTCGAAGACCGGTGACAAAAACATCTTTTAAATTATATTCAAGTCTGTCCTCGAATTTGCAAAATCTAACGAGATTTCTTAACCGTGCTATATAATCATTAACCGATTCTGAACTTTTTTGTTTCGTAGCAAAAAAAATTTCGCGCTCTTTGAAAACATTTCGTTTGATACCTACATGATTCTCTAGTAATAACAATAAATTTTCGACCGTAATATCTGTAATTTTTTTAGGAAAACACAAATCAATCAATAAATCTATTGTCTCTGTGTGTAAATGAGATATTAAAACCGCTCTCTTTTTTTCTACCGAATTTAACTTGTCATCATTGACGAGGATGAACTGTTCGTATTGCAACACGAACGTCTCCAGTTTGTCCCTCAAATGACAAAACCTGGGCAGTTCTCCCCCTTCCATCTTCACACAGATACAATCAATAAAAGCAGAAAATTTTACAAACAGCACTCAACTCACGACTCTGTTGACTTGATGCTGCTGCTCCGATCTCGCCCTTCCGCGGACCGTCTCCTGGCTCCTGAACCCTGGTCGTCCTTCTAATGCGCCGGCACGCCTTCCGTGAGGTCTGCACCTGGTCTCTGATCTTCTCCTGAAGACCCGGACTTCTCCATCCACGCCTTACGTGTATGCTCCTCCAGGTTCTCGGCACTGAATAAACCTATCCAGCGCCTTGCTATTCCTCGGATGCCAATTTCTGCTGCTCTTGCTCTTCCTGAATGTGATCTGGCCTGATGCTGCCTGATCACCTATTGTCCACTGTAGCCTCAATCTCGTGATGTTTGCTGCCAAATGTGATTTTGGCTGCTGCGTAAATCTTCTTCCTTTATAGGCTGCGCCAAATGTGATGACCGTGGCCGGTTATCTACATTACCACCTGGACTCCGTTGTATGGATCCAGATCTTCTTGGGATGGTGATCTCCGTACAGGGTGAGGTTGCCAATAATAATAGTGGGTAGACTATTTATGTTTATTCCGAGATTGTGTACAGGTGTGCTTCGTAGGAAGCGTAAATGCAAAGAGGACGGTAGACAACAATCACACCCTTTTATACGTGCCTCATGCTGTCTCACTCATACACGCATGTCTCTTCATACCGCAAGACATACGTTCACCACAATTATAACGAGCTTCTCGTATCATGGCGGATGTTTTGAGGATCTCTCCTATGATGGTAGATATTGTCACGTTTTCACGTCTCACGTGACAGGAATGAACGATTTACAACAAATTTGCCCAGTATTGAAAGACAGTAGCCCAATTACGTTCGAAAATGTGGGTCCCCATTCAATACAGACGGCGGTTTTGCAATGATGTAATTAATACGGCACTGCTGTAGCTTAATAATTTCATATTAGCATACGTTACAAGACTTGCCAAAAGGCGATAAACACAAATTTTATTGAAGATCTGGCCAAGATTTTAAACTTCAAACAAGAATAATGGTACAATAAAGGACAAAAGAAACTGATGTCATGATAAAATATTGTACCTCATAATTAAGTTGTATATGTACAAAGAACAATGTTAATGAAGGGACGAAACGTATTGTCACTTTTATAACAAATATTTTTTTCAGAATCCGACAAAATACGATTCTGGAAAAAAATAGAGCAATTGGGTTGAGCGCCATTCTAATTTTTGGAAAAAGAAGAAAAACCACAAGTAGCAACAAGGTTGCCCTTGAATTGTTTCGAATCCAGCGAATGTGACCTGATAGGTGTGTACATTTGGTGTATTCGAAACGATCCCCAATATACAACATTACTATGGATGTGTTAGGATGGGGTGAAGAGGAAAAAGAAAAAAGAAAAAACGGGAGGATTTCCTATTATACGGAAATCGTCGCGACATTCTTACAATATGGTGCTGTGACCATAGTAGTGAGCTGCGGCAATGGTCTGAAACCAATGGTTATTATACAGACTTGCACTTATGATTTTATATTTACAACATTAGGGTAGGGACGTACTGGTACGGCAAAAACCCGACACAAAACAATTAAAAAAAGGTGATGTGACAAGATGAGGCGATGAGGTGAGAAAAAAAACGCGCGGATGCTGCAAGAATTGTGAAAAGGAAAGCGACGTCTTGGAGCAGGAGTTTTCCGGAACCGTTGATGGTAGGAGGAAAAGGAGGCCCTTTCCCGAAGTGATCAATTTCAGGAAGAGGATG
This sequence comes from Limnephilus marmoratus, assembly GCA_917880885.1. Lineage (NCBI taxonomy): Eukaryota > Metazoa > Arthropoda > Insecta > Trichoptera > Limnephilidae > Limnephilus > Limnephilus marmoratus. The sequence goes on along the minus strand of OU862914.1, from coordinate 22,049,918 downwards.
CATACAAGTATGAAAACGGTGCCCCAAGAGGTGCTCTTGTGGTACAGCAGGCAAGGCACGCAGGATGTACAAGAACATATAAAATTATGCAAAAAGAAAAAGAATGTACAGGAGTTAGGCTACCGTTGACATTAATGTGCCTTCGGGTATAAGGATTACCTTACGAATGCCCATATGGGTGATTATTTACATTTAATATTTACAAGTAACTCACGTCACTTATGACAAGAGTTTTGCCAATTTGATAACGCCTGAGAACTTGATGTGATGGAATTTACTGATTCCGTCACAGTAAGGCATTTTGGATTTATTCCTAGGAGAAATCTTTCTATTTCTCAGGGCCTGTAGTAGTTCTTCCTTTCTTGAAGTAAAGACGTGCGGGATTATACCCAGCGTAACTTGAGGAACTTCCATGGTGTATAAGATCGTATCAGAGTGACCTTATGTTGGAAAAAGTGAGAACTAGACTCGCAATTGGAAAGAAATTGGGCAGAGATTGACCACTGGGGACGTATTTTTACAAAAAGTTTTTGAAAAAAAACGCGTTTTTTATAAGTGTTTGGTTTATTTGAAAATTTGGGCAGGGGTTTGCCTCAAAAAATGTGATTTTGTGAAAAAATCCAGACGTTTTGAAAATTTGTTGAAAATTTTCAAAGTCCAAAAACGAGAAAAAATTGGGCAGCGGTTTCCCTTAAAAAACGTGATTTTGTGAAAAAATCCAGATGTTTTGGAAATTTATTGAAAATTTTTCAAAGTCCAAAAACGAGAAAAATTTGTGCAGGGGTTTGCCTCAAAAAACGTGATTTTGTGAAAAAATCCAGATGTTTTGGAAATTTGTTGAAAATTTTTCAAAGTCCAAAAACGAGAAAAATTTGGGCAGCGGTTTCCCTTAAAAAACGTGATTTTGTGATAAAATCCAGCTGTTTTGGAAATTTCTTGAAAATTTTCAAAGTCCATAAAAATGAAAAAAATTTGTGCAGGGGTTTCCCTTAAAAAACGTGATTTTGTGAAAAAATCCAGCTGTTTTGGAAATTTGTTGAAAATTTTTCAAAGTCCAAAAACGAGAAAAATTTGTGCAGGGGTTTGCCTCAAAAAACGTGATTTTGTGAAAAAATCCAGATGTTTTGGAAATTTGTTGAAAATTTTTCAAAGTCCAAAAACGAGAAAAATTTGGGCAGCGGTTTCCCTTAAAAAAACGTGATTTTGTGAAAAAATCCAGATGTTTTGGAAATTTGTTGAAAATTTTTCAAAGTCCAAAACGAGAAAAATTTGTTCAGGGGTTTGCCTCAAAAAACGTGATTTTGTGAAAAAATCCAGCTGTTTTGGAAATTTGTTGAAAATTTTCAAAGTCCAGATATGAAAATTTCACGGGCCGGGATTCACCTTAATGAAACACGTTTTTAGAATTTATTCCGATGTTTTTGAAAAATGTTTGCAAATTTGCAAAAGTCCGGAAATAAAAAACGGAAACGAGGTTCGCCTTAAACGAACATGTTTTTAGAATATTTCCATTTCCTTTCCAAAGGGGGGTTCTTCAGAAAAAGAAGGAAATATTTTTTCTTTTATACAAGTTTTCGTGGAAGTATTTGTTTGAAAATTCAACAATGTCTTGGGGAATCGTTTCTTTATTTACGTGGCTAGACTGTAGCCTGATTTGAGCATCACCAATTATTGGTATTTATCCGCCGACTTCCTTTTGTCATAACAAGTTATATGCAGAAATGTGCATACGTAATGTAATGCCTGACTCGAGGAATCGACGTCAACGCGAACCGAACGTCTTTCAAATTATGTCGTCTGTTTCTTACGAAAGAAAAAAAAGCTAAATGATGAAACAGGCGGCAAAATTAGAAAAATGCTCAATTGTCAAAAGGTAGAAAGAATTTAATCCACTTGTTTCCCTTAAGCTGCAAAATATGCCGTTATATATACAGGCCAGTATTTTGCGAAATAGTCCCCTATTCGCAGAATATGTCGATATCAAATACAGACCAGCACACTGCGGAATAAGTTTATTAATAAAAACTGGTTAATTAACTTTCTTATCATATACACATATTAACTGGTTTATCATATACAGGATTTTAATTGTTGAATAACTTTGTTTTAAATATTTGTGTACATTTCCACTATTAATCTTGTATTTGAAACTAGCAAATTTAGTCGGTCGACACTTGTAAACACTATATTATTCACGACGGCAACTTTCTTGGTTGAGCACTATACGTAGGAATACCGGTGATAATGTTTTGTCGAGTGACGACTCGAAAATGAAGGAATCGTGCCCGTGATAATTTAAATTGCAATTCGAAGTTACAATCGCGCCGGGGTTCTTGATGGAAATGCTAGACAAATTGGGAGTAACAAGACAAAACATTATACATTATAAAGTTTAAACAATTGCTGATTGAAGAACGAGACTGTGGGACCGTGAAGAGGGAGGAAAAAAAAATGCCACACGTCGGGCGACAGTGCTAGCATTAAAACGCAAAAAAAAGCACCACGTTGGGCCCAGTGCTAGCATTAAAACGCAAAAAAAAGCACCACGTTGGGCCCAGTGCTAACATTGGCGCTACTTGCGGCCAACGCTAAACCCAAAACCTGGAAAGGACATGCAATAAACAAGCCGGCGGCTAGCTCTGCACAGCCAGCGCGAGCAAGGTCCCTCTTAAACCCAGGGCGAGTGTCTGTGGTTCGCTTGTTAATTCCTACTCCCCTTCCTTTCCTCAAAATCTCCAGGTCTCCTTCCTCAATCAGAACACAGTTGTTATGCACGAAAAAGGGTTTTATTCAATTAAAGGTGAACAGGGTTCTACAAAAGGCCAGCATCGGCACTACACACATGAGTATTTGGCTATCTCTAATTAATTCTATCATAACGGGGGGAGCTTCTCTCAACTCTCTCTACACGTGTTTAGTGAATTTAAATGTCAGTTCTTAGCACACAGAGGGGTAGCAAGGTTCATTGGTACTCACAAGCAGGAGATAGGCGGTCGGCAGACAGGATTCTGGGTAGGCGTAAACCTCTTTAAGCACAATACACAATTAAAGTAAAACATCGTGAGCGTTTACGGAGAGCGCCTAGCGCGAATCACGGGGAACACAGTTATTCTGCCGAAGGCCGGCGAAGGAATGGGGACGGGGAGCCGCTCGGCGCTTGGCACGGGCGCCGCGCGGTGCGGGGAGAGGGGCGGAGGGCCTGTGCAAGGGGTCAATTCGCTATTAGCTCGCACGGGAAACAATTCCGTAACGTAACACTATGTTTGGTTGAATTTAGTGCATAAAATCGTGTATAAATGAAATATTTAAAATCCTATTTTTTTTGTCAAATTGTATAACTTCTTTGAAAAGAACATGTCTTGTATTTATTGTAGCCAGGGCTTGAGGTTAGGTGGGGGAGGGTGTGATGTAGAGTAATTAAGTATTTCATATGGAAAGAATACGATAGATGGCGGTAAGCATGTAGCTTGCACCATAGCTCGCCAGATGGCATTGGCGTACAAGAAGAAGTCTCAGAGATTTACCTACCCCCGAATAGTAAACAGTCGTAGCTAACCAGCTAGGTTATTCCAGTAAATAAACACTTTTATATTCAAAGAACCGTATTTAATAATTACTATCGGCCGAGGAAAGGGCAGACATAACAGTAAGCATATGATGTTTTAAATTTACATTTCGCGAAAAAAATAATTGCATTGGATACAACGAAAGGGCTTTTCCCCAGTACGGGTGCGGAAATACCTTATTAAATCTGATTTTTAAGAGCAGGAATAGTCGTATTTTTTTCACAGCTTCGGGCTTTTATTTATATCTATAAAAGAAAGTGAAGACAGCTTCACCGCCACCTTTAGCGCAAGCGTCGTAAGTCGCATAGGTCGTAAGTCGACGAATACCTGTGTTTTGTTTAATTTTGTAAAGGATTTAACCCTTTAAGGAGTAGCGCGACACATGGCAACAGAATTTATGGACACACAAATGACATAATGATTATTATCATGACTTGACCGCGTTTCCAATGTTCGTCTAAGCCAGTGTGTGCAAATAAAACTACATTTTATTTTCATTGAACTTGACCAAGAGTGAGAAACAAGTGGCATTAAATACGTGGGAGAACGCATATCCGCAAATAGTGATGGGTATGACAAAACAATATATAAATTCAATTAAGAATAAATAAGGCGGCACTATGATTGAAGGTACATTTTTACAAAGAAACCTTATTACACTGAGGTTACTGTTGAGGTCATGTAGTTATAAAACTTGGAACCGTTGAGTAATTCCATTTTCATCACGTTTCGATTACAAACACGCTTCTATTATCAACAAGTTTCGATTATCAATAAGTTTCCATAATGCCCAACACCAGTTCTTGTTAACAATGCACGGTAGTAGGTAACGCGTAACTTTGTCAATATTTACCAGGTACACTTCAAAAGAAATCGCCGCAATGGAGTTCTTTTAATGTTAATTGATTCCGAAATGAGTGCGTCGCTAATTGACATAGTTCTGATGACGACGTGTTAGGTGTTACCCGAGATACGTTAATTAATTAAATATTAATTTTAAAAAATAAATCGATTTGCGTTTTGCAGCATACTTTTAATATAAAAAGAAAATTAACTTTCCTACCAGCTTTGTCACATTTTTGTAAGATCTTAGCGGCACTTACCAAAATTATACTTGAAATAAATGTTTAAAACGGTGACCGGCCAACTCAGAATGAAACCAACTCAGAACCCCCTCAGAAAGGTCATTAAGAGTGATGATAAAAAAATGGTTCCATAGGTTGAGTTAGGTTAGGGTTACTGGCTATTTTAAAATTATTTTTTCATAGTTTTTAAAGACCTTCCTAAGATGGTTCTGAGTTGGTTTCATTCTGAGTTGGAATGGAACCGTTTAAAACATTTTTTTTAATCTATTACGGAGTATAAAGTAATTTACTCTAAACTATTTCTTCATTTGTTTAATTATACCATGAATAAATCGAATTCTTCACAAAATATTTTTAATTAATTATTACCTTTGGTTTTCGTCTTCCATATTTAGTATGCATGGCGTAAAACAAAGAAAATATTAAATGCAATAAATACGAAAACCAAAACTTTTTTTCCCTTTATTTGGACTAACGATAATAATTTCGAATTTTTCAAGCCTGTTGTCAATTCTTAAAAAATAAAAAAAATAAAATTTAATTTGGGGGATTCTACGAGGCTGAAATAATTGGAGGAGGGGAAGAAGAATAGAAAAAAATCAAAAAGTCTGTTTAGATCTGGTCATTAAACGCGGTTGTAAATAAATTCCTCCGGTTATTGTGTTTCTGGTTGATTTATTTCACTCAATGTCTGATGACGAATTACAAACACTCTTCGTTTTGCCGGTAAACCCTGGGTTTTTCAAAACTTCGATTTTGGTATGTGATTTTCATGGCCAAATTATGTATTAGAGTGATTTATTTTTGGGGTTTTATGCCGTGTTGCGCTACCTCCTTCATTAGTCAACGTTTCGGACTACCTTACCGTGTCCATCATCAGGACAGATGTGGGCACACATCTCTGGCTAGATGGAAATTAAAGAAATAGATGTTTTAATTTTTTATTTGCGCCCAAACGGTTATTCAATTTGAAGTAATTAAAATGTATTTGCAGGGTGTTCCCAAAGACAACATTTTCACTCGGAGGGCTGATAGGCGATTTCGTGGCTGCCAAGCATATCATAACATAACTTTTGCAAAAAGTCGCGCATTTTCATTTGGAGGGCTGATAGGCGATTTCATTGCTGCCAAGCATATCATAACATGACTTTTGCAAAAAGTCACGGATTTTCATTTGGAGTACTGATAGGCGATTTCATGGCTGCCAAGCATATCATTTATTATTTATCTACTGTGTCTTCCTCCCAAACAGGTGCTTGAAGGATACGCTGGATACAATCACCCAGCGCTTGCCACCTCGTGGACTTTCACCAACCTGTCCCATTGTCTTGTGTTATATTTTGTCATACTAACACATATTGTATCTGTATTTCCCGCTAAGCACTTGCATACTGCTTGCTAATAACGTATGCAGGGACATTGGAGGTCTAGTTTCATTATCAAATGTAGAGTCGTTTATACCAAAAAAATTAGAGTCCTTGCAAGAGCCTTGAAGGGGTAACCATCTGTTACCTATACCAGGACGGGTAAGTGTTGGGTCCTCCAATATCATAACATGACTTTTGCAAAAAGTCGCGCGTTTTCTTTTGGAGGGCTGAAAGGCGTTTTCATGGCTGCCAAGCGTATCATAACATGACTTTTGCAAAAAGTCGCGCGTTTGGGGATGTTGGCACTTTTATGAATTTCGTAAAAATCGACTTCTTAGATCAGTTTTTACAGTGCCACAGTTATAAAACTACATCATTTAAGCATCTGTTTTTGTTATTAGGGAACCCTGCGTTGCCATGCTGTAGGTGAAAGTAAAAAATAAATCTAACGGTGTTTATACCTTTGAAAATAAAAACATTATTGCCCGATTCATGAGTAGTTTTTTTTAATTAGCTAACTTCGACTCCTCATAAATTTATATAAAAATCAATATATTATGTTTTCTTATACGTATGCATGTAAGTTGTTCATGTATTGCTAAATTAAGCATGGAAAATTTTTAAAACTTTAAAAATACCCTTTTTCCACCCTCGCGAAGATTTCTAGATTATTACAACCATGCGACAATACATCTGAAAAGTTTTTTAAACCATCATAAAAACTCTAATGAAACTGTCAAAAATGTCATAATTTGAGAACGACATTCTGCAGACCATCGAGTATTCAATCAAAATGCGATTTTCGAATAAACTCTTTAAATTAATGAATTTAATCGAAGTACTCACCCGTAGTACTAAGCAAAATCGAATACCTTGAATCTGGGTGAATGTTAGGTACCAAGATTGAATGTTCTTAAAATATACAAAAATGAATGTTTGTAATTTTTTTTATAGTACTTAATACCTCACAAGAGTCTCAGCTGCTCCCGTCTGGAGCCATTGAGACTATGGCATTGGGGTATATTGAGAGGCTGAATGTAGTGGGGAGGGGAAGGAGATCGGGAAGGGGAAGTACTTGGCTATTCAGATCTGGTTACAAAATACGGCTAACGCCATTTGAAGCAATGTTTTAATTCTGAATGGTGGTCTTACACCAGGGCGATACTGAGAGTATCTTCCACTCTGGAACGTGCTGCAGATACTCGTATGCTATACATTATTTTTAAATGAATGAATTTTTTTTTTTTTTTATAGTGAATACCGCACAAGAATCTCAACTGCTCCCGTCTGGAGCCAGTGAGACTATGACATCCCCAATTGGGGTATTTTGTGAGGCTGAAGGTAGTGGGGAGGGGAAGGAGGTGGGGAAGAGGAAGGTTGGGAAGTACCTGGCTATTCAGATCTGGTCACTAAACACGGCTAAAGCCATTTTCAAGCAACGTTTCAATTCTGAATGGTGGTCTTACACCAGGGCGATACTAATAGTATCTTCCACTCTGGAACATGCCGCAAATATACTATATATTATTTTAAATGAATTAATTGTGAAATAACACAAATTATTCAAATAAAAATTATTTGCCCATGCCGGGATTCGATCTGGCGATCTTCGGATTGCGAGTCAAGAGCCTTACCGCTATTCCACGCAGGCCGTCATAATATGAAAAAAGAAAATTTGTAAAAAAAATGCAATAGGTGGCACGCGAGCTGCTTGAAAATCTGAATGTACCGGGACAGAATATATTGAACGCGGGAGAGGGGAGGGGATATCGGTAGGGGGGTTCGAGAGAGAGGGTAGAGGGAAGGTTTTAGTGTCCAACCGAACTTTCAGTTTCGGTTTCAGTTTCGGCCGAGTTTCGGCTTAGTTTCGGTTTCGGCCGCCATTTAGCCGAAACTACGGCCGAAACCGAAACTGAATTCGGGAGGTTTCGTTTTGCGATCGGACATGTTCGGTACACTGAACTACGAGCCACAAAGTGTCATTTTGCTGCGTCCGCGCTCATAGTCGTGTCAGGACTTGATTCACTTGTTTGTGTTCGCTCCGCGAACTTTGCGGTAGTTTGGTTTATTTGTTGTGAAATTGGAGTTGTTTATACTTAACATTATTTCGAAATAGATAAGTTTTATTTCGCAATTGAAATGATTTACCTAGTTCATGATAGGCCCTGAGGAAAATAATTTCCCTGAGGGCCTATGTCATCTTTGGGGATGTGTGTGGAGGGTTTTTTAGGGAAAGGAAGGAGAGGAGAGTTCTGGGAAGGAAAAGGGATTGGGAGTTTGGGTAGGAATCTGGGGTTCAGTGTGTCCTGGTCATCCACCTTCAAGACCTAGACAAACCTCATCCCATGAACCCGGGCACCCCTGCTAAATCACCAAACGTAGCAAACCACTTGGGGGCACCTATGGCAGAGGTGTTGGTTATCCAATAAAGGTTCCCGGGGCGGCGGTACCCATTCCCGCCTCCCAAATTATTTTGTCTTAAGATGAAAGATTATTTTTTGTTAAGTGTACCTAAACAAATTAGGTTTAAAAAAAATAATTTTGTTTTCCACGTTTTATTTTATGTTATCTTAATATGTATATAAAACAGCGTCGGGTTAGTTACCTACACTATTTATAACTCGAGATCGGCTGCACCGATTTTGATGATCTTTGATTTGTTGGATTTGTCTCCGCCCCGGATAACAGAACAACTATTAAAACATCGCAAAAAATCACAAAAAAGAGAAAATTAATTTTTTCATACATTTTGTATGGAACGAATTCTCATATTTTGAAGGACTGCAGCAATATTGTGATAGGTATAATATTTAACTGTGCGAGAATTCCAAAAATTCAAAAATGTCAAATGTCAATGCGTTGATTGTATAGCTTTTGTTCTTAATCATATAATGCTGCCTCTCTTTATTACACACTAAATGTCAATAGTCGAAAAAGAGACAAACCGTGAACGCATGTCTCTGCACCCCTCCAAAGGAAAAATACAATAATAATAAATCTCCGAAAAAATACAATAATAATAAAGCTCCACTCAGGACCTATGTCATCTTAGGGGATGCCGTGTGGAGGGTCTTTTTAAGGAAGGGTAGGATAGGAAGTTCTGGGAAGGAAAAAGGCATGAGGGGTGGGTAGGAATCTGGAGGTCAGTGTATCCGGGAGTGAATCCATCCCTCCAACGGTGCAAGGCCATTGCCTTGACCGAAATTGACATTTTACCTTGACCTTTCCAGCCGGACTCTTTCGGTCCATTGGTCGAGAGAATCCGGCTGGAAAGGTCAAAAGGCCTCCATCAACCAGTCTCTCTCGAACAGACCCGCACAAATGCCACCCCATGAACCCGGGCACCCCTCCTAAATCACCAAACGTAGCGAACCAAATTATGAAAACATGAATAACAATTTTAAAGTCTTTAGAATAAGTAATATGTTATTGTAAGCTAATACAAATTAATTCTTTCCGTAAGCCAAGTCTTCAGTAAGTTCACCAATTGTTTGTTTTGGGCACAGTTTTTAATTTCAGCTGGAAGCATATTTAAACAACTGGGAATCATGTAATTTAACGTTCTTTGTCCATATTTATTTGTATGTTTAGGTACAATCAGTCCTTCATTAAAGTTAAAACGAGTATTATGGTTGTGTTCCAGCCTTTTTATATATAAAGGGTTATTTATATGCTGAAATATAATTTTGTACCACATAATTGCTCTCACTGTAAGAATTTTGAGACTTTGATAAAAGTATGGAATATTATGCCTTTCTTTGTATACATTTTTTTCAGCTAATAATTTAACCAATGAATTTTGCACTGATTGAACATGGTCTATATTTGTTTTACAAGAAAATCCCCAAGCTGTTATTCCATACCTTATAACAGATTCAGCTAGAGATAAATAAATTGTCCGCAGATAGGACAAAAAATTTTAGTTTATACAATCTGTTTACAATTGATCTTAATCGTGCACAAACTTTGTTTATTTGTATATCCCACTTGAAAAAGCAATCAATAATAACACCTAAATAAACATATTCTTTAACTAGTTCCATATTTTCACATGTACACGTTTCTGGAATACCATTGTGTAAGCAATCTGATGTATGTGTCTTTATTTCAGGTGTAATACATACCTTAACATTAGGGGATCTTATGTGTAACAATTTAGTTTTTTTGGCATTTATAATTAAGCCAGAGTCATGAGACCATTTTAAGAGTTCAATATAGTCTTTTTGTAAAAGATCTATACAAGTTTGCAAATCACTGCTAGAAATAACTAAAGCAGTATCATCCGCGTACTTTACATGTCTAAAAAGTACTTTACATGTCTAAAAATGAATTTAATAAAAGATACATATATAATATACAGGATTGGACCTAATATGGAACCTTGAGGAACGCCGGCAAAAAACTTCTTTTTTTTACTTAAAGATTTTAAGAGTTTTAATTTCATGCATCGGTTGTTTAAGTAATTTTCAAAAAGTTTTAGTAGTTTTCCTCTTATTCCTATAATTTCTAGTATTTTAAGTAATTTACCATGATCAATAGTATCAAAAGCTTTCGAATAGTCTATAAATAAGACTAATGTATGTTTTTTACAGTTTAATTCATTATTTATCATGTTGGCAAATTTTTGAAGCAGCAATTCGGTACTCTTTTTTTTTGGAAACCGTATCTTCTAAATATTTCATTAATTTTATTTGAATATATTTTTCAAGAATTTTTTCTAGAGATGGCAAGATACTAATTGGTCTGTCGTTATCCAATACAGTGTGGTCACCTCCCTTATACATATAGGTCTTATAAAGTACATTTTAAATCATCGGGGATTTTTGCTTGAAATAAGATTCTGTTTATAAAATGGGTTATAATTGGACCAAGAATTAAAATATGTTTTTTAATATCTTTCATCCTGATGTTATCAATTCCTGGGGAAGAAATCTTCATTTGTCTAACAATACTTTCTATATCCGCCGCTTTTGCCCTCGGTAGGTACATGCTTTGAGGCATCGCCTCTGGTTCAAATTCAGTAGTCTTTTGATTGCAATTATGTAACATATTCTAAACACTTTCAGAGAAATAATCAACAAAATCATTAATTAAAACTTCTTTTGTTCGATCTTTCAACAGATATTTAGAAGCATTTTCATCACAATCATTTTTACATTTAGTTCCTAAAATTTTATTACACTCCTCCCATGTTTTTTTTTTTAATCTTGAAAATAGTTTTTGAATTTATGAGTATAGTAAGAAGTTTTTAGTTTAACTAATAATTTATTTAACACATTTCTAAAACATTTATATTCTTTCTCGTAATATTTATTTGTCGGAGCATTTTTCCAAAGTTTATATAAGTTATCCCTTTTTTTAATTTTACATAAAACATCGGAAGATATCCAATAGTTTTTCGGATAAGGCCGGGTTTTGGATTTTTTACTTATCACAATTGTGCTATTTTTATACAAATCATCAAAATATTTTTGAAATTTTGAGTAAATAATGGTACAGTCATTTTCTTCTAGAAGTGATTTCCAATCATAATTTTGGATTATCGAAATGTCTCTGCGAAAGAATCGTCATATTTTCAGTTTTGTTTAAGTTTATTTGTTCTATAGAATCTAACCGAACATTTATAGCCGTGGTGTGGTGATCTGCAATGTTATAATCACATACGCATGAGGAGATTGAACTCACACCTGTAAAAGCTCCAGCGGATTGTCTTCCACTAATCCTTACAAAAAAATGATCGATACACGAGCTGTTTATTTTCTGTTGGACTATCACTTCTCTTGTTACGTCATCTATACATTTTATTAAATAATTATTTGAAAGGATATTTTCATAAGTTATTATGACTGAATCATTTTTATTTTGGAATCATGGTCTGCACACGACTCGATCAAAAAATCAGCCAAAAGAGGATTTTTTTTAATCATCGTTTTAAGACTTGGAGTTGGTATTTTTAACACTAAGGTTCGTTCAGAACTTCGGCCCTATGGCACTAAAAAGACTGAAATTTTTGTATTACACTAAGAATCATGGTCTGTACACGAACCAGGAAAAAAATTAACAAAAGGATTTTTTTTTAAATCAGGGTTTCAACAGTTTGGGTTCGGTGTTTTTAACACTTGGGTTCGGTCAGAACTTCGACCCTAGGGCACTAAAAAGACTGAAATTTTGGATTCATACTTAGAATCACGGTCTGTACGCGAACCGATAAAAAAATTAATCAAAAGAATAATTTTAAAAAAATCATCGTTTTAACACTTGGGATCGGTGTTTTTAACACTTGGGTTCGGTCAGAACTTCGGCCCTATGGCACTACAAAGATTTAAATTTTGGATTCATACCTGTTCGCGAACCAATATAAAAATTAACCAAAAGAATAATTTACAAAAAAAACATCGTTTTAACACTTGCGGTCGGTGTTTTTAACACTTCGGTTCGGTCAGAACTTTGGCCCTATGTCACTACAAAGACTAAAATTTTGGATTCATACCTGTACGCGAAACAATAAAAAAATTAACCAAAAGAATAATTTAAAAATAAATCATCATTTTAACACGTGAGGCCGGGTTCGGTCGTTTTAAAACGTGACCTTGGAAAACCGTCTTTGACCATATTTGCAATTCATATTAAGAATCATGGTCTGCACACGACTCGATCAAAAAATCAGCCAAAAGAGGATTTTTTAATAATCGTTTTAAGACGTGGAGTTGGTGTTTTTAACACTAAGGTTCGGTCAGAACTTCGGCCCTAGGGCACTAAAAAGACTGAAATTTTGGATTCATACTGAGAATCTTGGTCTGTACGCGAACCAATAAAAAAATTAACCAAATGAATAATTAAAAAAAAAAATCATCGTTTTAAAACTTGAGGCCGGTGTTTTTTAACACTTGGGTTCGATCAAAACGTCGGCCTTATGTCACAAAACCGACAAAAAATTTCAAAACAAAAAATCCGCCATAAGAAGATTTACTTTTTAATCATCGTTTTTAATACTTGGGTTCGGTCGTTTTAAAACGTGACCTTGGAAAACCGACTTTCACCAAATTTGCAATTCATATTAGGAATCATGGTCTGCACACGACACGATAAAAAAATCAGCCAAAAGAGGATTTTTTTTAATCATCGTTTTAAGACTTGGAGTTGATGTTTTTAACACTAAGGTTCGTTCAGAACTTCAGCCCTATGGCACTAAAAAAAACTGAAATTTTGGTATTACACTCAGAATCATTGTCTGTACACGAACCAGTAAAAAAATCAGCAAAAGGATTTTTTTTTAAATCAGGGTTTTAACACTTGGGTTCGGTGTTTTTAACACTTGGGATCGGTCAGAACTTAGGCCCTATGGCACTTAAATGAGTGAAATTTTGGATTCACCCTTAGAATCATGGTCTGTACACGAACCAATAAAAAAATTAACCAAAAGAAGAATTTAAAAAATATCATCGTTTTAACGCTTGAAGTCGGTGTTTTTAACACTTAGGTTCGATCATATGTCCCAAACCGACTGAAAATTTAGATTTTTACTAAGAATCATGGTTCGTGTACAAATCAAACAAAAAATTCGATATTAGAATATATTTTTTAAAGGGTGCCCTATGGCACTAAAAAGACTTAAATTTACGTATTACACTAAGAATCATGGTCTGTACACGAACCATTAAAAAAATTAATCAAAAGAATAATTTTTAAAAAATCATCATGTTAACACTTGGGGTCGGTGTTTTTAACACTTGTGTTTGGTCAGAACTTCGGCCCTATGCCACTACAAAGACTTAAATTTTGGATTCATACTTAGAATCACGGTCTGTACGCGAAACGATAAAAAAATTAATCAAAGGAATAATTTTTTAAAAATCTTCGTTTTAACACTTGGGGTCGTTGTTTTTAACACTTAGGTTCGATCATATGTCACCAAACCGACTGAAAATTTAGATTTTTACTAAGAATCATGGTCCGTGTACAAATCGAACAAAAATTCGCTATAAGAAGATTTTTTTAAACTTATAGGCTTGAGATGGTATTTACAACACTTGGATTCGGTCAGAACTTCGACCCTAGAGCACTAAAAAGACTGAAATTTTGGATGCATACTTAAAATCATGGTCTGTACGCGAACCGATAAAAAAAATAATCAAAAGAATAATTTTTAAAAAATCACCGTTTTAACACTAGCGGTCGGTGTTTTTAACACTTGTGTTCGGTCAGAACTTCGGCCCTATGGCACTACAAAGACTAAAATTTTGGATTCATACCTGTACGCGATCCAATTAAATTAACCAAAAGAATAATTTAAAAAAATTATCGTTTTAACTTTTGAGGCCGGTTTTTTAACACTTGGATTCGACCATAACTTCGGCCTTGGGTCACCAAACCGACAGAGAATTTACATTTTTACTAAGAATCATGGTCCGTGTACAAATTAAACAAAAAATCCGATATTAGAATATATTTTTTTAAATCATCGTTTTAACACTTGGTGTCGGTTCTTCAATCACTTGGGTTCGGTCGTTTTAAAATTTGACATATGAAATCGACTAAAATTTGCGATTCATTTAAGGAATCATGGTCTGCACACGACTCGATCAAAAAAATCGGCCAAAAGAAGATTTTCTTTTAAATCATCGTTTTAATTCATATGGTTGGTGTTTGAAACACATGGGTTCGATCAAAACTTCGGCTCTATAGCACTAAAAAGACTTAAATTTTATATTCAAACTTAGGTATTTTTAACACTTCTGTTCGGTCAGAACTCCGGCCCTATGGCACTTCAAAACATAAATTTTGGATTCATACTTAGAATCATGGTCTGTACACGAACCAATAAAAAAATTAACCAAAAGAAGAATTTAAAAAATATCATCGTTTTAACGCTTGAAGTCGGTGTTTTTAACACTTAGGTTCGATCATATGTCCCAAACCGACTGAAAATTTAGATTTTTACTAAGAATCATGGTTCGTGTACAAATCAAACAAAAAATTCGATATTAGAATATATTTTTTAAAGGGTGCCCTATGGCACTAAAAAGACTTAAATTTACGTATTACACTAAGAATCATGGTCTGTACACGAACCATTAAAAAAATTAATCAAAAGAATAATTTTTAAAAAATCATCATGTTAACACTTGGGGTCGGTGTTTTTAACACTTGTGTTTGGTCAGAACTTCGGCCCTATGCCACTACAAAGACTTAAATTTTGGATTCATACTTAGAATCACGGTCTGTACGCGAACCGATAAAAAAATTAATCAAAGGAATAATTTTTTAAAAATCTTCGTTTTAACACTTGGGGTCGTTGTTTTTAACACTTAGGTTCGATCATATGTCACCAAACCGACTGAAAATTTAGATTTTTACTAAGAATCATGGTCCGTGTACAAATCGAACAAAAATTCGCTATAAGAAGATTTTTTTAAACTTATAGGCTTGAGATGGTATTTACAACACTTGGGTTCGGTCAGAACTTCGACCCTAGAGCACTAAAAAGACTGAAATTTTGGATGCATACTTAAAATCATGGTCTGTACGCGAACCGATAAAAAAAATAATCAAAAGAATAATTTTTAAAAAATCACCGTTTTAACACTAGCGGTCGGTGTTTTTAACACTTGTGTTCGGTCAGAACTTCGGCCCTATGGCACTACAAAGACTAAAATTTTGGATTCATACCTGTACGCGATCCAATTAAATTAACCAAAAGAATAATTTAAAAAAATTATCGTTTTAACTTTTGAGGCCGGTTTTTTAACACTTGGATTCGACCATAACTTCGGCCTTGGGTCACCAAACCGACAGAGAATTTACATTTTTACTAAGAATCATGGTCCGTGTACAAATTAAACAAAAAATCCGATATTAGAATATATTTTTTTAAATCATCGTTTTAACACTTGGTGTCGGTTCTTCAATCACTTGGGTTCGGTCGTTTTAAAATTTGACATATGAAATCGACTAAAATTTGCGATTCTTTTAAGGAATCATGGTCTGCACACGACTCGATCAAAAAAATCAGCCAAAAGAAGATTTTCTTTTAAATCATCGTTTTAATTCATATGGTTGGTGTTTGAAACACATGGGTTCGATCAAAACTTCGGCTCTATAGCACTAAAAAGACTTAAATTTTATATTCAAACTTAGGTATTTTTAACACTTCTGTTCGGTCAGAACTCCGGCCCTATGGCACTTCAAAACATAAATTTTGGATTCATACTTAGAATCATGGTCTGTACACGAACCATTAAAAAAATTAACCAAAAGAAGAATTTAAAAAATATCATCGTTTTAACGCTTGAAGTCGGTGTTTTTATCACTTAGGTTCGATCATATGTCACCAAACCGACTGAACATTTAGATTTTTACTAAGAATCATGGTCCGTGTACAAATCAAACAAAAAATTCGCTATAAGAAGATTTTTTTTAACTTATCGTTTTAAGGCTTGGGGTTGGTATTTTCAACACTTGGGATCGGTCAGAACTTCAAACCTAGCGCACTAAAAAGACTGAAATTTTGGATTCATATTTAGAATCACGGTCTGTACGCGAACCAATAAGAAGAAGATTTTTTTAATCATCGTTTTAACACTTATTTGTTTAAACACTTGGTTTCGGTCGTTTTAAAAATTGACTTTGAAAACCTACTAAAATTTGCGATTAATTTTAAGAATCATGATCTGCACACAACTCGATCAAAAAATCGTCGAAAAAAATGATTTTCTTTTAAATAATAACCCAAGGGTTTTTAACACTTGGGTTCGGTCAGAACTTCAAATCAAACAAAAAATTAGGCATAAAAAGATTTTTTTTAAATCATCGTTTAAACACTTGGTGTCGGTTGTTTAAATACTTGGGTTCGGAAGTTTTAAAATTTGACCTTTGAAAACCGACTGAAATTTGCGATTCATACTAAGTGGTTCGCTACGTTTGGTGATTTGGCAGGGGTGCCTGGGTTCATGGGGTGAGGTTTGTCTAGGTCTTGGTGGCGGATGACCAAGACACACAGAACCCCAGATTTCTACCCACCCCTTAAACCCTTTTCCTTCCCAGAACTCTCCTCTCCTTCCTTTCCTTAAAAAAACGTCCACACACCATCCCCAAAGATGACATAGGCCCTGAGGGAAATTGTTTTCCTCAGGGCCTCCTGTGTGGAGCTCACGTAAAAAAAAAGAATCATGGTGTGCACAGGACTCGATCAAAAAATCGGTCAAAAGTAGATATTTTTTTAAATCATTGTTTTAAGACTTGTGGTAGGTGTTTTTAAGACTTGGGTTCGGTCAAAACTTCGGCCCTTTGGCACTACAAAGACTTAAATTTCGGATTCATAGTTAGAATCATGGTCTGTACGCGAACCAATAAAAAAATTAACCAAAAGAATAATTTTAAATAAAATCATCGTTTGAACACTCGAGGCCGGTGTTTTTAATACTTGGGTTCGATCATAACTTTGGCCTTATGTCACCAAACCGACAGAAAAATTCGAAACAAAAAATTCGTCATAAGAAGATATATTTTTTAATCATCGTTTTAACAATTGGTGTCAGTTGTTTAAACACTTGGGTTCGGTGGTTTTAAAACGTCACCTTGGAAAACCGACTTTGAGCAAATTTGCAATTCATAATAAGAATCATGGTCTGCACACGACTCGATCAAAAAATTAGCCAAAAGAGGATTTTTTTAAATCATTGTTTTAAGACTTGGAGTCGGTGTTTTTAACACTAAGGTTCGGTCAGAACTACGGCCCCATGGCACAAAAAAGACTAAAATTTTGGTATTACACTAAGAATCATGGTCTGTACACGAATCATTAAAAAAAATCACAAAAGATTTTTTTTTTAAATCAGGGTTTTAACACTTGGGTTCGGTCAGAACTTCGGCCCTATGGCACTACAAAGACTTAAATTCTGGTTTCATACTTGGAATCATGGTCTGTACGCGAACCATTAAAAAAATTTACCAAAAGAATAATTTAAAAAATATCATCGTTTTAACGCTTGAAGTCGGTGTTTTTAACACTTAGGTTCGATCATATGTCACCAAACCGACTGAAAATTTAGATTTTTACTAAGAGTCATGGTCCGAGTACAAATCAAACAAAAAATTCGCTAAAAGAAGATTTTTTTTTAAATTATCGTTTTAAGGCTTGGGGTTGGCGTTTTCAACACTTGGGTTTGGTCAGAACTTCGACCCTAGGGCAATAAAAAGACTGAAACTTTGGATTCATACTTAGAATCACGGTCTGTACGCGAAACGATAAAAAAATTAATCAGAAAAATAATTTTAAAAAAATCATCGTTTTAACACTTGGGGTAGGTGTTTTTAACACTTGGGTTCGGTCAGAACTTCGGCCCTATGGCACTACACATACTTAAATTCTGGATTCATACTTAGAATCATGGTCTGTACGCGAACCGATAAAAAAATTAATCAAAAGAATAATTTTAAAAATATCATCGTTTTAACGCTTGAATTCGGTGTTCTTAACACTTAGGTTCGATCATATGTCACCAAACCGACTGAAAATTTAGATTTTTAGTAAGAATCATGGTCCGTGTACAAATCAAACAAAAAATTCGCTATCATGAGATTTTTTTTTAAATTATCGTTTTAACACTTGGGGTCGGTGTTTTTAACACTTAGGTTCGGTCAGAACTTCCGCCCTAATACACTTCAAAGACTTAAATTCTGGATTCATACTTAGAATCACGGTCTGTACGCGAACCGATAAAAAAATAATCAAAAGAATAATTTAAAAAAAATTATTGTTTTAAAACTTGGGGTCGGTGCTTTTAACACTTGGGTTCGGTCAGAACTTTGGCCCTATGGCACTACACATACTTAAATTCTGGATTCATACTAAGAATCACGGTCTGTACACGAACCGATAAAAAAATTAATCAAAAGAATAATTTTTAAAAAAATCATCGTTTTAACACTTGGGTTCGGTGTTTTTTAACACTTGGGTTCGGTCAGAACTTCGGCCCTATGGCACTTCAAAGACTTGAATTCTGGATTCATACTTAGAATCACGGTCTGTACGCGAACCGATAAAAAACTAATCAAAAGAAGAATTTTAAAAAAATTATCGTTTTAACACTTGGGGTCGCTGTTTGTAACACTTTGGTTCGGTCAGAACTTCGGCCCTATGGCACAACAAATACTTAAATTCTGGATTCATACTTAGAATCATGGTCTGTTCACGAACCAATAAAAAAATTTACTAAAAGAATAATTAAAAAAAATCATCGTTTTAACGCTTGAAGTCGGTGTTTTTAACACTTAGGTTCGATCATATGTCACCAAACCGACTGAAAATT
This sequence comes from Limnephilus marmoratus, assembly GCA_917880885.1. Classification (NCBI taxonomy): domain Eukaryota; kingdom Metazoa; phylum Arthropoda; class Insecta; order Trichoptera; family Limnephilidae; genus Limnephilus; species Limnephilus marmoratus. Next base: position 22,030,590 of record OU862914.1, on the reverse strand, counting down.
TAGATTTTTACTAAGAATCATGGTCCGTGTACAAATCAAACAAAAAATTCGCTATCAGGAGATTTTTTTTTATTATCGTTTTAAGGCTTGGGGTTGGTGTTTTCAACACATGGGTTTGGTCAGAACTTCGACCCTAGGGCACTAAAAAACTAAAATTTTGGATTCATACTTAGAATCACGGTCTGTACGCGAACCGATAAAAAAATAATCAAAAGAATAATTTTAAAAAAATTATTGTTTTAACACTTGGGGTCGGTGTTTTTAACACTTGGGTTCGGTCAGAACTTCGGCCCTATGGCACAACAAATACTTAAATTCTGGATTCATAATTAGAATCATGGTCTGTTCGCGAACCAATAAAAAAATTTACTAAAAGAATAATTTAAAAAATATCATCGTTTTAACGCTTGAAGTCGGTGTTTTTAACACTTAGGTTCGATCATATGTCACCAAACCGACTGAAAATTTAGATTTTTACTAAGAATAATGGTCCGTGTACAAATCAAACAAAAAATTCGCTATCAGGAGATTTTTTTTTATTATCGTTTTAAGGCTTGGGGTTGGTGTTTTCAACACATGGGTTTGGTCAGAACTTCGACCCTAGGGCACTAAAAAACGAAAATTTTGGATTCATACTTAGAATCACGGTCTGTACGCGAACCGATAAAAAAATAATCAAAAGAATAATTTTAAAAAAATTATTGCTTTAACACTTGGGGTCGGTGTTTTTAACACTTGGGTTCGGTCAGAACTTCGGCCCTATGGCACTACACATACTTAAATTCTGGATTCATACTTAGAATCATGGTCTGTACGCGAACCGATAAAAAAATTAACCAAAAGCATAATTTTAAAAATATCATCGTTTTAACGCTTGAATTCGGTGTTTTTAACACTTAGGTTCGATAATATGTCACCAAACCGACTTAAAATTTAGATTTTTAGTAAGAATCATGGTCCGTGTACAAATCAAACAAAAAATTCGCTATCAGGAGATTTTTTTTAAAATTATCGTTTTAACACTTGGGGTCGGTGTTTTTAACACTTAGGTTCGGTCAGAACTTCCGCCCTAATGCACTTCAAAGACTTAAATTCTGGATTCATACTTAGAATCACGGTCTGTACGCGAACCGATAAAAAAATATTCAAAATAATAATTTAAAAAAAATTATTGTTTTAAAACTTGGGGTCGGTGCTTTTAACACTTGGGTTCGGTCAGAACTTTGGCCCTATGGCACTACACATACTTAAATTCTGGATTCATACTTAGAATCATGGTCTGTACGCGAACCGATAAAAAAATTAACCAAAAGAATAATTTTAAAAATATCATCGTTTTAACGCTTGAAGTCGGTGTTTTTAACACTTAGGTTCGATCATATGTCACCAAACCGACTGAAAATTTAGATTTTACTAAGAATCATGGTCCGTGTACAAATTAAACAAAAAATTCGCTAGAAGAAGACTTTTTTTAAAAATATCGTTTTAAGGCTTGGGGTTGGTGTTTTCAACACTTGGATTCGGTCAGAACTTCGTCCCTATGGCACTTCAAAGACTTAAATTCTGGATTCATACTTAGAATCACGGTCTGTACGCGAACCGATAAAAAAAAATAATCAAAAGAATAATTTTTTAAAAATTATCGTTTTAACACTTGGGGTCGGTGTTTTTAACACTTGGGTTCGGTCAGAACTTTGGCTCTATGGCAATACAAAGACTTAAATTCTGGATTCATACTTAGAATCATAGTCTCTTCGCGAACCAATAAAAAAATTTACCAAAAGAATAATTTTAAAAATATCATCGTTTTAACGCTTGAAGTCGGTGTTTTTAATAATAATAATATTAATAATTTTTATTTTAGTAATTTGTACATTGAAGTTTACAAATTTCTAATTGATTAAAATATTTCATATTCACTATATTTTTTTAAGTTTTATGTAGCTCCTACAATACATCTTGAACTTTCCAATTGGTGTGGACTTTAAAGTTTCTGGTAGTGTGTTATACAACTTCATTCCCTTGTACAGTAGACTGTTCTGCGTATTCGCTTTGTCCTTTTTTTGTAGCCTAATTTCCTTGCACGTCCTTGTGTTATATCTGTGAATGTCTTTATTGTATACAATTTTATTTGAGAAGTATTTTGGTAACGTATTGTTCAATATTTTGTGGATAAATACAATCGTGTTCAAGGTCAGCATCTGTTTCACGGTCAACCAATTTAGTTCCTTAAACATTTTAATAATTTTTGAAAATCTGTTTCGTCGGAGAATTATTCTCATAGCCCTGTTTTGGAGAATTTGTAACTTATTTTGTTCTCTTTCGTTACATAGGAAAAGTATACTTGAGCAGTAGTTGAAGTGTGGAGCAATAATTGAATTGTATATGGTGATTGCAGTTTTTCTAGAAATTTATGGCCGAATTCTTCCAAAAAAAGATATCTTTTTGCCAATTTTCTTTTGGGTGTATTCAGCATGTCTATTGAAGTTTCGTTTGGAATCTAATATAACTCCTAAGTATTTCATTTCAGTAACATTTTCAATAATTTCACCATCAATTTTAATTTTGCTTTCACTGGATGTCTTCTTGTATTCGATCACCATACATTTTGTTTTTTTTGTATTTAATTTAAGCTTATTTATTTTTAGCCATCTTGATACATCATTTAGTTCATTATTTAAAATGTGTATTAGTTCTTCATAGTTATCTCCAATTAAGTATATTAGTGTATCATCGGCAAAAAGACGTACTTTGCATTTTGAAAATATTTTCACCATGTCATTAATATAGAGTATGAACACAGAGGTCCAAGGACCGATCCCTGTGGTACTCCTAACTTATTTTCCATTGGTTTTGAAAATTGATTATTTATTTTTGTTACCTGCTTTCTGTCTCTCAAATACTCTTGTATTAATTTAATGGCTACAGATGAGAAACCAATGTCTTTAAGCTTTCTTATTAGTATGTCTCGGTCTATAGTTTCGAATGCTCTTTGAAAATCCAAAAATATTGCTAAGATAAATTTATTATTATTCATTCCTTCCTTCCATTCTTCGACAATTACGTTTAATGCTGTTTCACATGAGTTATTAGATCTGACCCCTGATTGCTCTTGGTATAAAATATCGTGTTTATCTAGATATTGCAAAATTTGTTCTTTTATTATAACTTCAAGAATCTGCTCATATTTTGGTAAGGTGTTGATTGGTCGAAATTCTTCACATTTTCTGGTATTTTTTACCTTTGGAACCGGTATAATAGTAGATATTTTCCATGACTGTGGAAATTTTCCTTCTTCAATCGTCTCATTGATAATATTTAATAGAGTAGATCCAATTACTGCAAAAGCATCTCTTATTTTACTAATAGTTAATCCATCTGAACTATTCTTTGATTTATTTTGTTCAAAATGTTAAATAAATATTCTGCATTTATTTTTCTGAAGACCAATGATTCTTTGTTTGGGTCAATATTATCATTTGTGGGGTTAACAGCAATGGGTATTAATTTGTTAATTTGAATGATACTTTCAATAAAATATTTATTAAAGTTATAAGCCATGTTTTCTTCGTTTATCTCTTTTGGAAAGTTTACAATTTTTATGTCGTCTTTGTTTTCGCCATGTACTAATTCTTTTATGCTTTTCCAAATTTTTTTGGGATACCCTTCTTCTGAGTTTATTTTATTTTTTATGTACTCATTATGCGTTCTTTTTATGTCTTTTGAGTATTTGTTTCTCGCTTTTTTGTAGTTATCCCAATCCGTAATACTATTTTAACACTTAGGTTCGATCATATGTCAACAAACCGACTGAAAATTTAGATTTTTACTAAGAATCATGGTCCGAGTACAAATCAAACAAAAAATTCGCTATAAGAAGATTTTTTTTTTAAATTATCGTTTTAAGGCTTGGGGTTGGCGTTTTCAACACTTGGGTTTGGTCAGAACTTCGACCCTAGGGCAATAAAAAGACTGAAACTTTGGATTCATACTTAGAATCATAGTCTGTTCGCAAACCAACGCTTGAAGTCGGTGTTTTTAACACTTAGGTTCGATCATATGTCACCAAACCGACTTAAAATTGAGATTTTTACTAAGAATCATGGTCCGTGTACAAATCAAAAAAAAATTCGCTATCAGGAATTTTTTTTTAAATTATCGTTTAAGGCTTGGGGTTGGCGTTTTCAACACTTGGGTTTGGTCAGAACTTCGACCCTAGGGCACTAAAAAGACTGAAATTTTGGATTCATACTTAGAATCACGGTCTATACGCGAACCGATAAAAAAATTAATCAAAAGAATAATTTTTAAAAAATCATCGTTTAACACTTGGGGTCGGTGTTTTTTAACACTTGGGTTCGGTCAGAACTTCGGCCCTAATGCACTTCAAAGACTTAAATTCTGGATTCATACTTAGAATCACGGTCTGTACGCGAACCGATAAAAAAATAATCAAAAGAATAATTTTTAAAAAATTATCGTTTTAACACTTGGGGTAGGTGTTTTTAACACTTGGGTTCGGTCAGAACTTCGGCCCTATGGCACTACACATACTTAAATTCTGGATTCATATTATTTCTTTAAAATTAAACAAATACTTACAGAAATTTTCCATTGTAGACAAAAATCAATATGGCTTTCAAAAGAAAAAGAGTACTGAAATATTATTACAGGATTTCTCGAATTATGTAAATAATGAATTAAATGAAAAAAAGCATGTTTTAGTATTGTTTATCGATAATTCCAAGGCGTTTGACACAATTAACCCGCAAAAATTATTAAATATTCTAGAAGCAATAGGAATCAGAGGAAATCTACTAAATTTGTTTAAAAATTATCTATCTAATATAAATCTGTGTAAAAATATTTGAAAAACTGAGTGGGAAAAAAAAATGTACGCCGGTGTCCCGCAGGGGACAATTTTGGGACCCACCCTTTATATAATATTTGTATCAATAATGAGTAAACTATTCTCACATGTTAAACACTTTGTATATGCTGACGACACGGCACTGGTCATATCGGATGAACAATTGTGTACTGCGATTAAATATATGCAAGAAGACTTTATATCTCTGATTAAATGGTGTCATGACGTAGGATTAATTATAAATACAAAAAAAACCAAACTGATGCACATAAGATCTCCACATGCAAAAGTTTCCATCATGCCTGAAATAATTTCTCATAACTTTACCTGCATCCATCAAAATATTGTGCAGCCCTGCTCATGTGAAACGATTGAGCTAGTAAACGAATACGTTTATTTGGGCGTGACTGTTGATTGCTACTTTAAATGGGACATACAAATACACAAAATTTGTAAACGGCTGCGGGCGATAGTGGGTAGAATATACAAATTGAAGTGTTTCGTTCCTGTGAATACCTTAAGAATTATTTACATGTCACTCGCGGAATCAACTTTAAGATATGGATTAACCACTTGGGGACATTCTTGCAAAACAAATTTAAATTACGCACAATCAATACAAAATTCTATCGTTAAATTACTAGTTAAATAAAATATTTTTTCGCAGAGACGAAACATTTCACTTTTGTATCAAAATTTAACAGTTTTGCCGGTGCAGGCCTTATTATGGTATAAAATATTGATTCAGCACATATCTGACTCTGAGTATAAGAGGAAAGTTGAACACGGGCACAATACTAGGTTCACAAAGAATGAAGGCATGCTTGTACCTAAACATAATAATAAATACGGACAGCGAACCCTTGAGTATAATGTGCCTAAAATATATAATATGCTACCTGGTAATATTAAGAAATGCGAATTTCCAAATCGAGTCAGATATTTGCTGAAAACATGGCTACTAGGTAGAAATAATTTGTATTAGGCAATTTAGTTTTTACTATTAATGTGTAAGTTCATTGTTATTGTATAAATTAAGGTCTAAGTTGTAATATGTAAAAAGTTGTAATAAAAATCCTGTTGAAAAACTACTTAACTGTAGTTTAACGGGATATATATGAAATAAAAAATAAAAAAATAAAAAAAATACTTAAAATCATGGTCTGTACGCAAACCGATAAAAAAATTAACCAAAAGAATAATTTTAAAAATATCATCGTTTTAACGCTTGAAGTCGGTGTTTTTAACACTTAGGTTCGATCATATGTCACCAAACCGACTTAAAATTTAGATTTTTACTAAGAATCATGGTCCGTGTACAAATAAAAGAAAAAATTCGCTATCAGGAAATTTTTTTTTAAATTATCGTTTTAAGGCTTGGGGTTGGCGTTTTCAACACTTGGGTTTGGTCAAAACTTCGACCCTAGGGCAATAAAAAGACTGAAACTTTGGATTCATACTTAGAATCATAGTCTGTTCGCAAACCAACGCTTGAAGTCGGTGTTTTTAACACTTAGGTTCGATCATATGTCCCAAACCGACTGAAAATTTAGATTTTTACTAAGAATCATGGTCCGTGTACAAATCAAACAAAAAATTCGCTTTAAGAAGATATTTTTTAACCTATCGTTTTAAGGCTTGGGGTTGGTATTTTCAACACTTGGGTTCGGTCAGAACTTCGACCCTATGGCACTAAAAAGACTTAAATTTTGGATTCATACTTAGAATCACGGTCTGTACGCGAACCGATAAAAAAATTAATCAGAAAAATAATTTTCAAAAAATCATCGTTTTAACACTTGGGGTCGGTGATTTTAACACTTGGGTTTGATCATAACTTTGGCCTTATGTCACCAAACCGACAGAAAATTTCAAAACAAAAAAACCGCCATAAGAAGATATATTTGTAGCAACCAGCCGTGGCTTTACTACGCATTGGGATCGCCCCGAAAATTATCGGTGCCTCCAGAAACAGCGCTGGTTTTAAATTGTATGCAAGCGAATTCACTCATTCATTAGTACGTAATACACCGAGTCGAACTACCTACCTAGCGCACATTCCAGAGGCGTCGCCGGTGTTCAATGGTATGCGAAATTACTAAAGAAATAGTTCTGCCACCTAAGCGAAAGAGCTAGAACGTACGGCTGAACAGTTCAAGTGCCCGCAGAAGGTTCGGGTGATATCTCGCCTTTACGTGAATTCACCCGGCGTTACCTACCGTCATTGAATCTACTTGCCGGGCCGGCAGAGTATAAAAGCAAGTGCCAGCCGCATACGGCTCAGTCTTAAGTCTAGTATTCATCCAACTTACCACGGAGCAGTTGCCTCGTCTATCCACGATCAACCTTGACCCAGTGCGTAAATTCGTTTGTAGTATTTATCACCGTTACGTGACCGAGTTACAATTGTGTATGTGATTGTAATTATTGTGTGGACTCATTAAAGGCTATTATTACACGCAAACTCGTTTCCTTCTTCAGCCACGACACCTGAGTACTCACATTGGTGACCCCGACGTTCACATTAGTGACCTTCGAAGTGCACGGACAATTCGACAGTGAGCACGACGCGTGCAAGTACGTCTACCGCGAGCACGTCGCGCAAGGAATAAACTCTTCGGTGATAAATTTCGCACACCAATCATCATCATGTCTCTTGCGAGCGGAACATCTGAGGACAGCCAGCAACCAATAACCAGCAACAAGCAACCAACGACAAGTAACCAGCAACCCAACATCAGGAATCCACCGCCTGAGGTCAACCAAGTGGCAGTACGCATTCCGCCTTTTTGCCCTGATGACCCAGAATTATGGTTCGCTATGGTGGAACGCAGCTTCGAGGCAGCAGGAGTGACCGTGGATGCCACAAAATTTGGTTTCATTCTCGGAGCCTTGGATCCCGTCCACGCCCAAGAAGTCCGGGACATCATTGTGAAGCCCCCTGCGGTCGGTGCATATGCACTATTAAAATACGAATTAACCAGACACCTCAGCTCCACGCAGGAGCAGAAGACAAGGAGACTTCTGGAACATGAAGAGATCGGAGACCGTAAGCCCTCCCAATTCTTGAGACACCTGCGCACCCTCGCTGGCAGCGCTGTGCCCGATGAGGTTTTGAGAACCCTATGGATGGGTCGTCTTCCTAGAAGTATGCAGGTGGTCCTGGCTACGCAGCAGGATACTCCGCTTGACAAGGTGGCCAGCCTGGCAGACGCCATAGCAGACTACGCTGGTAGACCGGCAGTTAACTCAGTGGCTGTTCCATCGTCCGAAGACTCATTGGTTACACAGATGGAGCGGTTAATGCAGCCTCTCCAACAAGAGCTCGCTACTTTGAGGCGCGAACTTTCCACACTACGCTCTCGCCAGCATAGGAGAAGCAACACCCCGCATCGTTGGAGCAATCGTTCCCGCAGTCAGCCCAGAGGGCGTCAGCCCGAGGGAACATGCTGGTATCACTGGAAGCATGGGACGAAGGCAAGCAAGTGCACCAAACCCTGCAACTTCCAACAGGAAAACGCACGGGGCCCAAACTGATGGCGACCAGCGCCAGCCCCAACCAAGTCAGTCGCCTTTTTGTTACCGACAGGGTAACCCGTACCCAATTTCTTATAGACACCGGCGCAGATCTCTGTGTGTTCCCACGACGCCTTGTCCAGGGACGCCCCACTAAAGCGACATACGAACTGGCAGCAGCAAATGGCAGCACAATCGCTACTTATGGCAGCCTAACGCTCAACCTGGATCTGGGATTGCGACGCGACTTTACTTGGAGCTTCGTCATTGCAGACGTCTCCAGGCCAATTATCGGGGCAGACTTTCTCGCCAAGTACGAGCTACTGGTGGATGTCCGAAATAAACGGCTGCTGGACCAGGTGACGAATTTGACCATCACGGGAAAACGAAGCGACAACAAGATCGCTTCCATTAAGACGGTCACAGGAACGTCCCCGTATCATAAGCTTCTTCAACAGTTTCCTGACATCACTCGCCCTGACGGTGCCAGGAGGGAAGTTCGTCACGCAACACTGCACCATATTAACACCACGCCAGGACCTCCAACAGTCGAACGCCCACGATGCCTTGCTCCTGACAAGTTAAAACGCGCCAAGAAGGAGTTCGAGGCCATGGTCCGTCTCGGAATCGCTCGACCTTCCGAGAGCTCTTGGGCATCTCCCTTGCACATGGTACCCAAGAAGGACGACCAGTGGAGACCATGTGGCGATTATAGAAGATTGAACGCCAGAACTATTCCGGACAGATACCCCGTTCGCCACATCCAAGATTTTGCACAGGCACTGAGCGGCACCAAGATCTTCTCAACGATTGATCTGGTGCGGGCATATAATCAAATCCCTGTGGCTCCCGAGGACATTCCGAAAACAGCAATCACTACGCCATTCGGACTCTTCGAATTTCCGGTGATGTCTTTCGGCCTCCGCAACGCAGCCCAGACCTTCCAACGCTTCATGGACGAGGTTACCAGAGGCTTAGATTTCTGTTACGCCTACATAGACGACATCCTTATTGCCTCAACGTCAGAGGAAGAGCACCTAGCCCACCTCAAGATATTATTCCAGCGCCTGCAGGAATATGGTGTTGTCATCAACGCCGCCAAATGCCATTTCGGCCTGACTAAGGTCAAATTCCTAGGATACCTGGTGTCTGACGCTGGCACTTCACCCCTCCCAGATAAAGTGGAGGCCATCAACAACTACAGCCAACCAGCTTCCATCAAGGATCTCCGCCGTTTCCTGGGAGCTATAAATTTTTATAGGAGATTCATCCTCAACGCCGCGAGGACACAAGCTCCACTCAATGACCTCCTAAAAGGGAACCAAAAAGGCAAACAACTCGTGTCTTGGACTGCCGAAACAGTAGAAGCTTTCAGCAAGTGCAAGGAAGCTCTGGCCCAGGCAACCCTGCTCGTTCACCCGAAGTGCGACGCCCCACTCTCTATCGTCAGCGACGCGTCTGATACTACAGCCGGTGCCGCACTCCACCAATTCGTCGCAGGTCACTGGGAGCCTCTAGCATTCTTTTCAAAGAAGTTTTCGTCAGCTGAAAAGAAATATGGCGCATACGACAGAGAACTACTAGCCATCTATCTCGCTGTGAAATACTTTCGCCATATGGTGGAAGGCAGGTCGTTCACCATATTTACAGACCATAAGCCTATCACGTTCGCCTTCCAACAAAAAGCAGACAAATGCTCACCAAGGCAATTCCGCCATCTGGACTATATCAGCCAGTTCACAACTGACATCCGACACGTCTCCGGAAAAGACAACATCGTCGCGGATGCTCTCTCCAGGGTCGAGACGATAGATACTCCTCTGGACTACGCAGCGCTGGCAGCTGACCAGATGTACGACCCTGAACTGGAACAGCACTTGCAGGGAAGTTCTAGCCTACAACTTCAAAAGATTAATATTCCGGGTACTGACGCGCATCTCTACTGTGACGTCTCAACTACCATAACCAGACCCTTCGTCACGAAGAAGTTCAGACCTGCGGCATTCAATGCGGTCCATCAGCTGGCTCACCCTGGAATTAAGGCCACGGTTAAGCTGTACCACGGTACCAATGTTAGGTACCAAGATTGAATGTTCTTAAAATATACAAAAATGAATGTTTGTAATTTTTTTTATAGTACTTAATACCTCACAAGAGTCTCAGCTGCTCCCGTCTGGAGCCATTGAGACTGTGGCATCCCCAATTGGGGTATATTGAGAGGCTGAATGTAGTGGGGGGGGGAAGGAGATCGGGAAGGGGAAGTACTTGGCTATTCAGATCTGGTTACAAAATACGGCTAACGCCATTTGAAGCAATGTTTTAATTCTGAATGGTGGTCTTACACCAGGGCGATACTGAGAGTATCTTCCACTCTGGAACGTGCTGCAGATACTCGTATGCTATACATTATTTTTAAATGAATGAATTTTTTTTTTTTTTTATAGTGAATACCGCACAAGAATCTCAACTGCTCCCGTCTGGAGCCAGTGAGACTATGACATCCCCAATTGGGGTATTTTGTGAGGCTGAAGGTAGTGGGGAGGGGAAGGAGGTGGGGAAGAGGAAGGTTGGGAAGTACCTGGCTATTCAGATCTGGTCACTAAACACGGCTAAAGCCATTTTCAAGCAACGTTTCAATTCTGAATGGTGGTCTTACACCAGGGCGATACTAATAGTATCTTCCACTCTGGAACATGCCGCAAATATACTATATATTATTTTAAATGAATTAATTGTGAAATAACACAAATTATTCAAATAAAAATTATTTGCCCATGCCGGGATTCGATCTGGCGATCTTCGGATTGCGAGTCAAGAGCCTTACCGCTATTCCACGCAGGCCGTCATAATATGAAAAAAGAAAATTTGTAAAAAAAATGCAATAGGTGGCACGCGAGCTGCTTGAAAATCTGAATGTACCGGGACAGAATATATTGAACGCGGGAGAGGGGAGGGGATATCGGTAGGGGGGTTCGAGAGAGAGGGTAGAGGGAAGGTTTTAGTGTCCAACCGAACTTTCAGTTTCGGTTTCAGTTTCGGCCGAGTTTCGGCTTAGTTTCGGTTTCGGCCGCCATTTAGCCGAAACTACGGCCGAAACCGAAACTGAATTCGGGAGGTTTCGTTTTGCGATCGGACATGTTCGGTACACTGAACTACGAGCCACAAAGTGTCATTTTGCTGCGTCCGCGCTCATAGTCGTGTCAGGACTTGATTCACTTGTTTGTGTTCGCTCCGCGAACTTTGCGGTAGTTTGGTTTATTTGTTGTGAAATTGGAGTTGTTTATACTTAACATTATTTCGAAATAGATAAGTTTTATTTCGCAATTGAAATGATTTACCTAGTTCATGATAGGCCCTGAGGAAAATAATTTCCCTGAGGGCCTATGTCATCTTTGGGGATGTGTGTGGAGGGTTTTTTAGGGAAAGGAAGGAGAGGAGAGTTCTGGGAAGGAAAAGGGATTGGGAGTTTGGGTAGGAATCTGGGGTTCAGTGTGTCCTGGTCATCCACCTTCAAGACCTAGACAAACCTCATCCCATGAACCCGGGCACCCCTGCTAAATCACCAAACGTAGCAAACCACTTGGGGGCACCTATGGCAGAGGTGTTGGTTATCCAATAAAGGTTCCCGGGGCGGCGGTACCCATTCCCGCCTCCCAAATTATTTTGTCTTAAGATGAAAGATTATTTTTTGTTAAGTGTACCTAAACAAATTAGGTTTAAAAAAAATAATTTTGTTTTCCACGTTTTATTTTATGTTATCTTAATATGTATATAAAACAGCGTCGGGTTAGTTACCTACACTATTTATAACTCGAGATCGGCTGCACCGATTTTGATGATCTTTGATTTGTTGGATTTGTCTCCGCCCCGGATAACAGAACAACTATTAAAACATCGCAAAAAATCACAAAAAAGAGAAAATTAATTTTTTCATACATTTTGTATGGAACGAATTCTCATATTTTGAAGGACTGCAGCAATATTGTGATAGGTATAATATTTAACTGTGCGAGAATTCCAAAAATTCAAAAATGTCAAATGTCAATGCGTTGATTGTATAGCTTTTGTTCTTAATCATATAATGCTGCCTCTCTTTATTACACACTAAATGTCAATAGTCGAAAAAGAGACAAACCGTGAACGCATGTCTCTGCACCCCTCCAAAGGAAAAATACAATAATAATAAATCTCCGAAAAAATACAATAATAATAAAGCTCCACTCAGGACCTATGTCATCTTAGGGGATGCCGTGTGGAGGGTCTTTTTAAGGAAGGGTAGGATAGGAAGTTCTGGGAAGGAAAAAGGCATGAGGGGTGGGTAGGAATCTGGAGGTCAGTGTATCCGGGAGTGAATCCATCCCTCCAACGGTGCAAGGCCATTGCCTTGACCGAAATTGACATTTTACCTTGACCTTTCCAGCCGGACTCTTTCGGTCCATTGGTCGAGAGAATCCGGCTGGAAAGGTCAAAAGGCCTCCATCAACCAGTCTCTCTCGAACAGACCCGCACAAATGCCACCCCATGAACCCGGGCACCCCTCCTAAATCACCAAACGTAGCGAACCAAATTATGAAAACATGAATAACAATTTTAAAGTCTTTAGAATAAGTAATATGTTATTGTAAGCTAATACAAATTAATTCTTTCCGTAAGCCAAGTCTTCAGTAAGTTCACCAATTGTTTGTTTTGGGCACAGTTTTTAATTTCAGCTGGAAGCATATTTAAACAACTGGGAATCATGTAATTTAACGTTCTTTGTCCATATTTATTTGTATGTTTAGGTACAATCAGTCCTTCATTAAAGTTAAAACGAGTATTATGGTTGTGTTCCAGCCTTTTTATATATAAAGGGTTATTTATATGCTGAAATATAATTTTGTACCACATAATTGCTCTCACTGTAAGAATTTTGAGACTTTGATAAAAGTATGGAATATTATGCCTTTCTTTGTATACATTTTTTTCAGCTAATAATTTAACCAATGAATTTTGCACTGATTGAACATGGTCTATATTTGTTTTACAAGAAAATCCCCAAGCTGTTATTCCATACCTTATAACAGATTCAGCTAGAGATAAATAAATTGTCCGCAGATAGGACAAAAAATTTTAGTTTATACAATCTGTTTACAATTGATCTTAATCGTGCACAAACTTTGTTTATTTGTATATCCCACTTGAAAAAGCAATCAATAATAACACCTAAATAAACATATTCTTTAACTAGTTCCATATTTTCACATGTACACGTTTCTGGAATACCATTGTGTAAGCAATCTGATGTATGTGTCTTTATTTCAGGTGTAATACATACCTTAACATTAGGGGATCTTATGTGTAACAATTTAGTTTTTTTGGCATTTATAATTAAGCCAGAGTCATGAGACCATTTTAAGAGTTCAATATAGTCTTTTTGTAAAAGATCTATACAAGTTTGCAAATCACTGCTAGAAATAACTAAAGCAGTATCATCCGCGTACTTTACATGTCTAAAAAGTACTTTACATGTCTAAAAATGAATTTAATAAAAGATACATATATAATATACAGGATTGGACCTAATATGGAACCTTGAGGAACGCCGGCAAAAAACTTCTTTTTTTTACTTAAAGATTTTAAGAGTTTTAATTTCATGCATCGGTTGTTTAAGTAATTTTCAAAAAGTTTTAGTAGTTTTCCTCTTATTCCTATAATTTCTAGTATTTTAAGTAATTTACCATGATCAATAGTATCAAAAGCTTTCGAATAGTCTATAAATAAGACTAATGTATGTTTTTTACAGTTTAATTCATTATTTATCATGTTGGCAAATTTTTGAAGCAGCAATTCGGTACTCTTTTTTTTTGGAAACCGTATCTTCTAAATATTTCATTAATTTTATTTGAATATATTTTTCAAGAATTTTTTCTAGAGATGGCAAGATACTAATTGGTCTGTCGTTATCCAATACAGTGTGGTCACCTCCCTTATACATATAGGTCTTATAAAGTACATTTTAAATCATCGGGGATTTTTGCTTGAAATAAGATTCTGTTTATAAAATGGGTTATAATTGGACCAAGAATTAAAATATGTTTTTTAATATCTTTCATCCTGATGTTATCAATTCCTGGGGAAGAAATCTTCATTTGTCTAACAATACTTTCTATATCCGCCGCTTTTGCCCTCGGTAGGTACATGCTTTGAGGCATCGCCTCTGGTTCAAATTCAGTAGTCTTTTGATTGCAATTATGTAACATATTCTAAACACTTTCAGAGAAATAATCAACAAAATCATTAATTAAAACTTCTTTTGTTCGATCTTTCAACAGATATTTAGAAGCATTTTCATCACAATCATTTTTACATTTAGTTCCTAAAATTTTATTACACTCCTCCCATGTTTTTTTTTTTAATCTTGAAAATAGTTTTTGAATTTATGAGTATAGTAAGAAGTTTTTAGTTTAACTAATAATTTATTTAACACATTTCTAAAACATTTATATTCTTTCTCGTAATATTTATTTGTCGGAGCATTTTTCCAAAGTTTATATAAGTTATCTCTTTTTTTAATTTTACATAAAACATCGGAAGATATCCAATAGTTTTTCGGATAAGGCCGGGTTTTGGATTTTTTACTTATCACAATTGTGCTATTTTTATACAAATCATCAAAATATTTTTGAAATTTTGAGTAAATAATGGTACAGTCATTTTCTTCTAGAAGTGATTTCCAATCATAATTTTGGATTATCGAAATGTCTCTGCGAAAGAATCGTCATATTTTCAGTTTTGTTTAAGTTTATTTGTTCTATAGAATCTAACCGAACATTTATAGCCGTGGTGTGGTGATCTGCAATGTTATAATCACATACGCATGAGGAGATTGAACTCACACCTGTAAAAGCTCCAGCGGATTGTCTTCCACTAATCCTTACAAAAAAATGATCGATACACGAGCTGTTTATTTTCTGTTGGACTATCACTTCTCTTGTTACGTCATCTATACATTTTATTAAATAATTATTTGAAAGGATATTTTCATAAGTTATTATGACTGAATCATTTTTATTTTGGAATCATGGTCTGCACACGACTCGATCAAAAAATCAGCCAAAAGAGGATTTTTTTTAATCATCGTTTTAAGACTTGGAGTTGGTATTTTTAACACTAAGGTTCGTTCAGAACTTCGGCCCTATGGCACTAAAAAGACTGAAATTTTTGTATTACACTAAGAATCATGGTCTGTACACGAACCAGGAAAAAAATTAACAAAAGGATTTTTTTTTAAATCAGGGTTTCAACAGTTTGGGTTCGGTGTTTTCAACACTTGGGTTCGGTCAGAACTTCGACCCTAGGGCACTAAAAAGACTGAAATTTTGGATTCATACTTAGAATCACGGTCTGTACGCGAACCGATAAAAAAATTAATCAAAAGAATAATTTTTAAAAAATCATCGTTTTAACACTTGGGGTCGGTGTTTTTAACACTTGGGTTCGGTCAGAACTTCGGCCCTATGGCACTACAAAGATTTAAATTTTGGATTCATACCTGTTCGCGAACCAATATAAAAATTAACCAAAAGAATAATTTACAAAAAAAACATCGTTTTAACACTTGCGGTCGGTGTTTTTAACACTTCGGTTCGGTCAGAACTTTGGCCCTATGTCACTACAAAGACTAAAATTTTGGATTCATACCTGTACGCGAAACAATAAAAAAATTAACCAAAAGAATAATTTAAAAATAAATCATCATTTTAACACGTGAGGCCGGGTTCGGTCGTTTTAAAACGTGACCTTGGAAAACCGTCTTTGACCATATTTGCAATTCATATTAAGAATCATGGTCTGCACACGACTCGATCAAAAAATCAGCCAAAAGAGGATTTTTTAATAATCGTTTTAAGACGTGGAGTTGGTGTTTTTAACACTAAGGTTCGGTCAGAACTTCGGCCCTAGGGCACTAAAAAGACTGAAATTTTGGATTCATACTGAGAATCTTGGTCTGTACGCGAACCAATAAAAAAATTAACCAAATGAATAATTAAAAAAAAAAATCATCGTTTTAAAACTTGAGGCCGGTGTTTTTTAACACTTGGGTTCGATCAAAACGTCGGCCTTATGTCACAAAACCGACAAAAAATTTCAAAACAAAAAATCCGCCATAAGAAGATTTACTTTTTAATCATCGTTTTTAATACTTGGGTTCGGTCGTTTTAAAACGTGACCTTGGAAAACCGACTTTCACCAAATTTGCAATTCATATTAGGAATCATGGTCTGCACACGACACGATAAAAAAATCAGCCAAAAGAGGATTTTTTTTAATCATCGTTTTAAGACTTGGAGTTGATGTTTTTAACACTAAGGTTCGTTCAGAACTTCAGCCCTATGGCACTAAAAAAAACTGAAATTTTGGTATTACACTCAGAATCATTGTCTGTACACGAACCAGTAAAAAAATCAGCAAAAGGATTTTTTTTTAAATCAGGGTTTTAACACTTGGGTTCGGTGTTTTTAACACTTGGGATCGGTCAGAACTTAGGCCCTATGGCACTTAAATGAGTGAAATTTTGGATTCACCCTTAGAATCATGGTCTGTACACGAACCAATAAAAAAATTAACCAAAAGAAGAATTTAAAAAATATCATCGTTTTAACGCTTGAAGTCGGTGTTTTTAACACTTAGGTTCGATCATATGTCCCAAACCGACTGAAAATTTAGATTTTTACTAAGAATCATGGTTCGTGTACAAATCAAACAAAAAATTCGATATTAGAATATATTTTTTAAAGGGTGCCCTATGGCACTAAAAAGACTTAAATTTACGTATTACACTAAGAATCATGGTCTGTACACGAACCATTAAAAAAATTAATCAAAAGAATAATTTTTAAAAAATCATCATGTTAACACTTGGGGTCGGTGTTTTTAACACTTGTGTTTGGTCAGAACTTCGGCCCTATGCCACTACAAAGACTTAAATTTTGGATTCATACTTAGAATCACGGTCTGTACGCGAAACGATAAAAAAATTAATCAAAGGAATAATTTTTTAAAAATCTTCGTTTTAACACTTGGGGTCGTTGTTTTTAACACTTAGGTTCGATCATATGTCACCAAACCGACTGAAAATTTAGATTTTTACTAAGAATCATGGTCCGTGTACAAATCGAACAAAAATTCGCTATAAGAAGATTTTTTTAAACTTATAGGCTTGAGATGGTATTTACAACACTTGGATTCGGTCAGAACTTCGACCCTAGAGCACTAAAAAGACTGAAATTTTGGATGCATACTTAAAATCATGGTCTGTACGCGAACCGATAAAAAAAATAATCAAAAGAATAATTTTTAAAAAATCACCGTTTTAACACTAGCGGTCGGTGTTTTTAACACTTGTGTTCGGTCAGAACTTCGGCCCTATGGCACTACAAAGACTAAAATTTTGGATTCATACCTGTACGCGATCCAATTAAATTAACCAAAAGAATAATTTAAAAAAATTATCGTTTTAACTTTTGAGGCCGGTTTTTTAACACTTGGATTCGACCATAACTTCGGCCTTGGGTCACCAAACCGACAGAGAATTTACATTTTTACTAAGAATCATGGTCCGTGTACAAATTAAACAAAAAATCCGATATTAGAATATATTTTTTTAAATCATCGTTTTAACACTTGGTGTCGGTTCTTCAATCACTTGGGTTCGGTCGTTTTAAAATTTGACATATGAAATCGACTAAAATTTGCGATTCATTTAAGGAATCATGGTCTGCACACGACTCGATCAAAAAAATCGGCCAAAAGAAGATTTTCTTTTAAATCATCGTTTTAATTCATATGGTTGGTGTTTGAAACACATGGGTTCGATCAAAACTTCGGCTCTATAGCACTAAAAAGACTTAAATTTTATATTCAAACTTAGGTATTTTTAACACTTCTGTTCGGTCAGAACTCCGGCCCTATGGCACTTCAAAACATAAATTTTGGATTCATACTTAGAATCATGGTCTGTACACGAACCAATAAAAAAATTAACCAAAAGAAGAATTTAAAAAATATCATCGTTTTAACGCTTGAAGTCGGTGTTTTTAACACTTAGGTTCGATCATATGTCCCAAACCGACTGAAAATTTAGATTTTTACTAAGAATCATGGTTCGTGTACAAATCAAACAAAAAATTCGATATTAGAATATATTTTTTAAAGGGTGCCCTATGGCACTAAAAAGACTTAAATTTACGTATTACACTAAGAATCATGGTCTGTACACGAACCATTAAAAAAATTAATCAAAAGAATAATTTTTAAAAAATCATCATGTTAACACTTGGGGTCGGTGTTTTTAACACTTGTGTTTGGTCAGAACTTCGGCCCTATGCCACTACAAAGACTTAAATTTTGGATTCATACTTAGAATCACGGTCTGTACGCGAACCGATAAAAAAATTAATCAAAGGAATAATTTTTTAAAAATCTTCGTTTTAACACTTGGGGTCGTTGTTTTTAACACTTAGGTTCGATCATATGTCACCAAACCGACTGAAAATTTAGATTTTTACTAAGAATCATGGTCCGTGTACAAATCGAACAAAAATTCGCTATAAGAAGATTTTTTTAAACTTATAGGCTTGAGATGGTATTTACAACACTTGGGTTCGGTCAGAACTTCGACCCTAGAGCACTAAAAAGACTGAAATTTTGGATGCATACTTAAAATCATGGTCTGTACGCGAACCGATAAAAAAAATAATCAAAAGAATAATTTTTAAAAAATCACCGTTTTAACACTAGCGGTCGGTGTTTTTAACACTTGTGTTCGGTCAGAACTTCGGCCCTATGGCACTACAAAGACTAAAATTTTGGATTCATACCTGTACGCGATCCAATTAAATTAACCAAAAGAATAATTTAAAAAAATTATCGTTTTAACTTTTGAGGCCGGTTTTTTAACACTTGGATTCGACCATAACTTCGGCCTTGGGTCACCAAACCGACAGAGAATTTACATTTTTACTAAGAATCATGGTCCGTGTACAAATTAAACAAAAAATCCGATATTAGAATATATTTTTTTAAATCATCGTTTTAACACTTGGTGTCGGTTCTTCAATCACTTGGGTTCGGTCGTTTTAAAATTTGACATATGAAATCGACTAAAATTTGCGATTCTTTTAAGGAATCATGGTCTGCACACGACTCGATCAAAAAAATCAGCCAAAAGAAGATTTTCTTTTAAATCATCGTTTTAATTCATATGGTTGGTGTTTGAAACACATGGGTTCGATCATAACTTCGGCTCTATAGCACTAAAAAGACTTAAATTTTATATTCAAACTTAGGTATTTTTAACACTTCTGTTCGGTCAGAACTCCGGCCCTATGGCACTTCAAAACATAAATTTTGGATTCATACTTAGAATCATGGTCTGTACACGAACCATTAAAAAAATTAACCAAAAGAAGAATTTAAAAAATATCATCGTTTTAACGCTTGAAGTCGGTGTTTTTATCACTTAGGTTCGATCATATGTCACCAAACCGACTGAACATTTAGATTTTTACTAAGAATCATGGTCCGTGTACAAATCAAACAAAAAATTCGCTATAAGAAGATTTTTTTTAACTTATCGTTTTAAGGCTTGGGGTTGGTATTTTCAACACTTGGGATCGGTCAGAACTTCAAACCTAGCGCACTAAAAAGACTGAAATTTTGGATTCATATTTAGAATCACGGTCTGTACGCGAACCAATAAGAAGAAGATTTTTTTAATCATCGTTTTAACACTTATTTGTTTAAACACTTGGTTTCGGTCGTTTTAAAAATTGACTTTGAAAACCTACTAAAATTTGCGATTAATTTTAAGAATCATGATCTGCACACAACTCGATCAAAAAATCGTCGAAAAAAATGATTTTCTTTTAAATAATAACCCAAGGGTTTTTAACACTTGGGTTCGGTCAGAACTTCAAATCAAACAAAAAATTAGGCATAAAAAGATTTTTTTTAAATCATCGTTTAAACACTTGGTGTCGGTTGTTTAAATACTTGGGTTCGGAAGTTTTAAAATTTGACCTTTGAAAACCGACTGAAATTTGCGATTCATACTAAGTGGTTCGCTACGTTTGGTGATTTGGCAGGGGTGCCTGGGTTCATGGGGTGAGGTTTGTCTAGGTCTTGGTGGCGGATGACCAAGACACACAGAACCCCAGATTTCTACCCACCCCTTAAACCCTTTTCCTTCCCAGAACTCTCCTCTCCTTCCTTTCCTTAAAAAAACGTCCACACACCATCCCCAAAGATGACATAGGCCCTGAGGGAAATTGTTTTCCTCAGGGCCTCCTGTGTGGAGCTCACGTAAAAAAAAAGAATCATGGTGTGCACAGGACTCGATCAAAAAATCGGTCAAAAGTAGATATTTTTTTAAATCATCGTTTTAAGACTTGTGGTAGGTGTTTTTAAGACTTGGGTTCGGTCAAAACTTCGGCCCTTTGGCACTACAAAGACTTAAATTTCGGATTCATAGTTAGAATCATGGTCTGTACGCGAACCAATAAAAAAATTAACCAAAAGAATAATTTTAAATAAAATCATCGTTTGAACACTCGAGGCCGGTGTTTTTAATACTTGGGTTCGATCATAACTTTGGCCTTATGTCACCAAACCGACAGAAAAATTCGAAACAAAAAATTCGTCATAAGAAGATATATTTTTTAATCATCGTTTTAACAATTGGTGTCAGTTGTTTAAACACTTGGGTTCGGTGGTTTTAAAACGTCACCTTGGAAAACCGACTTTGAGCAAATTTGCAATTCATAATAAGAATCATGGTCTGCACACGACTCGATCAAAAAATTAGCCAAAAGAGGATTTTTTTAAATCATTGTTTTAAGACTTGGAGTCGGTGTTTTTAACACTAAGGTTCGGTCAGAACTACGGCCCCATGGCACAAAAAAGACTAAAATTTTGGTATTACACTAAGAATCATGGTCTGTACACGAATCATTAAAAAAAATCACAAAAGATTTTTTTTTTAAATCAGGGTTTTAACACTTGGGTTCGGTCAGAACTTCGGCCCTATGGCACTACAAAGACTTAAATTCTGGTTTCATACTTGGAATCATGGTCTGTACGCGAACCATTAAAAAAATTTACCAAAAGAATAATTTAAAAAATATCATCGTTTTAACGCTTGAAGTCGGTGTTTTTAACACTTAGGTTCGATCATATGTCACCAAACCGACTGAAAATTTAGATTTTTACTAAGAATCATGGTCCGTGTACAAATCAAACAAAAAATTCGCTAGAAGAAGACTTTTTTTAAAATTATCGTTTTAAGGCTTGAGGTTGGCGTTTTCAACACTTGGGTTTGGTCAGAACTTCGACCCTAGGGCAATAAAAAGACTGAAACTTTGGATTCATACTTAGAATCACGGTCTGTACGCGAACCGATAAAAAAATTAATCAGAAGAATAATTTTAAAAAAATCATCGCTTTAACACTTGGGGTCGGTGTTTTTAACACTTGGGTTCGGTCAGAACTTCGGCCCTATGGCACTACACATACTTAAATTCTGGATTCATACTTAGAATCATGGTCTGTACGCGAACCGATAAAAAAATTAACCAAAAGCATAATTTTAAAAATATCATCGTTTTAACGCTTGAATTCGGTGTTCTTAACACTTAGGTTCGATCATATGTCACCAAACCGACTGAAAATTTAGATTTTTAGTAAGAATCATGGTCCGTGTACAAATCAAACAAAAAATTCGCTATCATGAGATTTTTTTTTAAATTATCGTTTTAACACTTGGGGTCGGTGTTTTTAACACTTAGGTTCGGTCAGAACTTCCGCCCTAATACACTTCAAAGACTTAAATTCTGGATTCATACTTAGAATCACGGTCTGTACGCGAACCGATAAAAAAATAATCAAAAGAATAATTTAAAAAAAATTATTGTTTTAAAACTTGGGGTCGGTGCTTTTAACACTTGGGTTCGGTCAGAACTTTGGCCCTATGGCACTACACATACTTAAATTCGGATTCATACTAAGAATCACGGTCTGTACACGAACCGATAAAAAAATTAATCAAAAGAATAATTTTTAAAAAAATCATCGTTTTAACACTTGGGTTCGGTGTTTTTTAACACTTGGGTTCGGTCAGAACTTCGGCCCTATGGCACTTCAAAGACTTGAATTCTGGATTCATACTTAGAATCACGGTCTGTACGCGAACCGATAAAAAACTAATCAAAAGAAGAATTTAAAAAAAATTATCGTTTTAACACTTGGGGTCGCTGTTTGTAACACTTTGGTTCGGTCAGAACTTCGGCCCTATGGCACAACAAACACTTAAATTCTGGATTCATACTTAGAATCATGGTCTGTTCACGAACCAATAAAAAAATTTACTAAAAGAATAATTAAAAAAAATCATCGTTTTAACGCTTGAAGTCGGTGTTTTTAACACTTAGGTTCGATCATATGTCACCAAACCGACTGAAAATTTAGATTTTTACTAAGAATCATGGTCCGTGTACAAATCAAACAAAAAATTCGCTATCAGGAGATTTTTTTTTATTATCGTTTTAAGGCTTGGGGTTGGTGTTTTCAACACATGGGTTTGGTCAGAACTTCGACCCTAGGGCACTAAAAAACTAAAATTTTGGATTCATACTTAGAATCACGGTCTGTACGCGAACCGATAAAAAAATAATCAAAAGAATAATTTTAAAAAAATTATTATTTTAACACTTGGGGTCGGTGTTTTTAACACTTGGGTTCGGTCAGAACTTCGGCCCTATGGCACAACAAATACTTAAATTCTGGATTCATAATTAGAATCATGGTCTGTTCGCGAACCAATAAAAAAATTTACTAAAAGAATAATTTAAAAAATATCATCGTTTTAACGCTTGAAGTCGGTGTTTTTAACACTTAGGTTCGATCATATGTCACCAAACCGACTGAAAATTTAGATTTTTACTAAGAATAATGGTCCGTGTACAAATCAAACAAAAAATTCGCTATCAGGAGATTTTTTTTTATTATCGTTTTAAGGCTTGGGGTTGGTGTTTTCAACACATGGGTTTGGTCAGAACTTCGACCCTAGGGCACTAAAAAACGAAAATTTTGGATTCATACTTAGAATCACGGTCTGTACGCGAACCGATAAAAAAATAATCAAAAGAATATTTTTTAAAAAATTATCGTTTAACACTTGGGGTAGGTGTTTTTAACACTTGGGTTCGGTCAGAACTTCGGCCCTATGGCACTACACATACTTAAATTCTGGATTCATACTTAGAATCATGGTCTGTACGCGAACCGATAAAAAAATTAACCAAAAGCATAATTTTAAAAATATCATCGTTTTAACGCTTGAATTCGGTGTTTTTAACACTTAGGTTCGATAATATGTCACCAAACCGACTTAAAATTTAGATTTTTAGTAAGAATCATGGTCCGTGTACAAATCAAACAAAAAATTCGCTATCAGGAGATTTTTTTTAAAATTATCGTTTTAACACTTGGGGTCGGTGTTTTTAACACTTAGGTTCGGTCAGAACTTCCGCCCTAATGCACTTCAAAGACTTAAATTCTGGATTCATACTTAGAATCACGGTCTGTACGCGAACCGATAAAAAAATATTCAAAATAATAATTTTAAAAAAATTATTGTTTTAAAACTTGGGGTCGGTGCTTTTAACACTTGGGTTCGGTCAGAACTTTGGCCCTATGGCACTACACATACTTAAATTCTGGATTCATACTTAGAATCATGGTCTGTACGCGAACCGATAAAAAAATTAACCAAAAGAATAATTTTAAAAATATCATCGTTTTAACGCTTGAAGTCGGTGTTTTTAACACTTAGGTTCGATCATATGTCACCAAACCGACTGAAAATTTAGATTTTACTAAGAATCATGGTCCGTGTACAAATTAAACAAAAAATTCGCTAGAAGAAGACTTTTTTTAAAAATATCGTTTTAAGGCTTGGGGTTGGTGTTTTCAACACTTGGATTCGGTCAGAACTTCGTCCCTATGGCACTTCAAAGACTTAAATTCTGGATTCATACTTAGAATCACGGTCTGTACGCGAACCGATAAAAAAAAATAATCAAAAGAATACTTTTTAAAAATTATCGTTTTAACACTTGGGGTCGGTGTTTTTAACACTTGGGTTCGGTCAGAACTTTGGCTCTATGGCAATACAAAGACTTAAATTCTGGATTCATACTTAGAATCATAGTCTCTTCGCGAACCAATAAAAAAATTTACCAAAAGAATAATTTTAAAAATATCATCGTTTTAACGCTTGAAGTCGGTGTTTTTAATAATAATAATATTAATAATTTTTATTTTAGTAATTTGTACATTGAAGTTTACAAATTTCTAATTGATTAAAATATTTCATATTCACTATATTTTTTTAAGTTTTATGTAGCTCCTACAATACATCTTGAACTTTCCAATTGGTGTGGACTTTAAAGTTTCTGGTAGTGTGTTATACAACTTCATTCCCTTGTACAGTAGACTGTTCTGCGTATTCGCTTTGTCCTTTTTTTGTAGCCTAATTTCCTTGCACGTCCTTGTGTTATATCTGTGAATGTCTTTATTGTATACAATTTTATTTGAGAAGTATTTTGGTAACGTATTGTTCAATATTTTGTGGATAAATACAATCGTGTTCAAGGTCAGCATCTGTTTCACGGTCAACCAATTTAGTTCCTTAAACATTTTAATAATTTTTGAAAATCTGTTTCGTCGGAGAATTATTCTCATAGCCCTGTTTTGGAGAATTTGTAACTTATTTTGTTCTCTTTCGTTACATAGGAAAAGTATACTTGAGCAGTAGTTGAAGTGTGGAGCAATAATTGAATTGTATATGGTGATTGCAGTTTTTCTAGAAATTTATGGCCGAATTCTTCCAAAAAAAGATATCTTTTTGCCAATTTTCTTTTGGGTGTATTCAGCATGTCTATTGAAGTTTCGTTTGGAATCTAATATAACTCCTAAGTATTTCATTTCAGTAACATTTTCAATAATTTCACCATCAATTTTAATTTTGCTTTCACTGGATGTCTTCTTGTATTCGATCACCATACATTTTGTTTTTTTTGTATTTAATTTAAGCTTATTTATTTTTAGCCATCTTGATACATCATTTAGTTCATTATTTAAAATGTGTATTAGTTCTTCATAGTTATCTCCAATTAAGTATATTAGTGTATCATCGGCAAAAAGACGTACTTTGCATTTTGAAAATATTTTCACCATGTCATTAATATAGAGTATGAACACAGAGGTCCAAGGACCGATCCCTGTGGTACTCCTAACTTATTTTCCATTGGTTTTGAAAATTGATTATTTATTTTTGTTACCTGCTTTCTGTCTCTCAAATACTCTTGTATTAATTTAATGGCTACAGATGAGAAACCAATGTCTTTAAGCTTTCTTATTAGTATGTCTCGGTCTATAGTTTCGAATGCTCTTTGAAAATCCAAAAATATTGCTAAGATAAATTTATTATTATTCATTCCTTCCTTCCATTCTTCGACAATTACGTTTAATGCTGTTTCACATGAGTTATTAGATCTGACCCCTGATTGCTCTTGGTATAAAATATCGTGTTTATCTAGATATTGCAAAATTTGTTCTTTTATTATAACTTCAAGAATCTGCTCATATTTTGGTAAGGTGTTGATTGGTCGAAATTCTTCACATTTTCTGGTATTTTTTACCTTTGGAACCGGTATAATAGTAGATATTTTCCATGACTGTGGAAATTTTCCTTCTTCAATCGTCTCATTGATAATATTTAATAGAGTAGATCCAATTACTGCAAAAGCATCTCTTATTTTACTAATAGTTAATCCATCTGAACTATTCTTTGATTTATTTTGTTCAAAATGTTAAATAAATATTCTGCATTTATTTTTCTGAAGACCAATGATTCTTTGTTTGGGTCAATATTATCATTTGTGGGGTTAACAGCAATGGGTATTAATTTGTTAATTTGAATGATACTTTCAATAAAATATTTATTAAAGTTATAAGCCATGTTTTCTTCGTTTATCTCTTTTGGAAAGTTTACAATTTTTATGTCGTCTTTGTTTTCGCCATGTACTAATTCTTTTATGCTTTTCCAAATTTTTTTGGGATACCCTTCTTCTGAGTTTATTTTATTTTTTATGTACTCATTATGCGTTCTTTTTATGTCTTTTGAGTATTTGTTTCTCGCTTTTTTGTAGTTATCCCAATCCGTAATACTATTTTAACACTTAGGTTCGATCATATGTCAACAAACCGACTGAAAATTTAGATTTTTACTAAGAATCATGGTCCGAGTACAAATCAAACAAAAAATTCGCTATAAGAAGATTTTTTTTTTAAATTATCGTTTTAAGGCTTGGGGTTGGCGTTTTCAACACTTGGGTTTGGTCAGAACTTCGACCCTAGGGCAATAAAAAGACTGAAACTTTGGATTCATACTTAGAATCATAGTCTGTTCGCAAACCAACGCTTGAAGTCGGTGTTTTTAACACTTAGGTTCGATCATATGTCACCAAACCGACTTAAAATTGAGATTTTTACTAAGAATCATGGTCCGTGTACAAATCAAAAAAAAATTCGCTATCAGGAATTTTTTTTTAAATTATCGTTTAAGGCTTGGGGTTAGTGTTTTCAACACTTGGGTTCGGTCAGAACTTCGACCCTAGGGCACTAAAAAGACTGAAATTTTGGATTCATACTTAGAATCACGGTCTGTACGCGAACCGATAAAAAAATTAATCAAAAGAATAATTTTTAAAAAATCATCGTTTAACACTTGGGGTCGGTGTTTTTTAACACTTGGGTTCGGTCAGAACTTCGGCCCTAATGCACTTCAAAGACTTAAATTCTGGATTCATACTTAGAATCACGGTCTGTACGCGAACCGATAAAAAAATAATCAAAAGAATAATTTTTAAAAAATTATCGTTTTAACACTTGGGGTAGGTGTTTTTAACACTTGGGTTCGGTCAGAACTTCGGCCCTATGGCACTACACATACTTAAATTCTGGATTCATATTATTTCTTTAAAATTAAACAAATACTTACAGAAATTTTCCATTGTAGACAAAAATCAATATGGCTTTCAAAAGAAAAAGAGTACTGAAATATTATTACAGGATTTCTCGAATTATGTAAATAATGAATTAAATGAAAAAAAGCATGTTTTAGTATTGTTTATCGATAATTCCAAGGCGTTTGACACAATTAACCCGCAAAAATTATTAAATATTCTAGAAGCAATAGGAATCAGAGGAAATCTACTAAATTTGTTTAAAAATTATCTATCTAATATAAATCTGTGTAAAAATATTTGAAAAACTGAGTGGGAAAAAAAAATGTACGCCGGTGTCCCGCAGGGGACAATTTTGGGACCCACCCTTTATATAATATTTGTATCAATAATGAGTAAACTATTCTCACATGTTAAACACTTTGTATATGCTGACGACACGGCACTGGTCATATCGGATGAACAATTGTGTACTGCGATTAAATATATGCAAGAAGACTTTATATCTCTGATTAAATGGTGTCATGACGTAGGATTAATTATAAATACAAAAAAAACCAAACTGATGCACATAAGATCTCCACATGCAAAAGTTTCCATCATGCCTGAAATAATTTCTCATAACTTTACCTGCATCCATCAAAATATTGTGCAGCCCTGCTCATGTGAAACGATTGAGCTAGTAAACGAATACGTTTATTTGGGCGTGACTGTTGATTGCTACTTTAAATGGGACATACAAATACACAAAATTTGTAAACGGCTGCGGGCGATAGTGGGTAGAATATACAAATTGAAGTGTTTCGTTCCTGTGAATACCTTAAGAATTATTTACATGTCACTCGCGGAATCAACTTTAAGATATGGATTAACCACTTGGGGACATTCTTGCAAAACAAATTTAAATTACGCACAATCAATACAAAATTCTATCGTTAAATTACTAGTTAAATAAAATATTTTTTCGCAGAGACGAAACATTTCACTTTTGTATCAAAATTTAACAGTTTTGCCGGTGCAGGCCTTATTATGGTATAAAATATTGATTCAGCACATATCTGACTCTGAGTATAAGAGGAAAGTTGAACACGGGCACAATACTAGGTTCACAAAGAATGAAGGCATGCTTGTACCTAAACATAATAATAAATACGGACAGCGAACCCTTGAGTATAATGTGCCTAAAATATATAATATGCTACCTGGTAATATTAAGAAATGCGAATTTCCAAATCGAGTCAGATATTTGCTGAAAACATGGCTACTAGGTAGAAATAATTTGTATTAGGCGATTTAGTTTTTACTATTAATGTGTAAGTTCATTGTTATTGTATAAATTAAGGTCTAAGTTGTAATATGTAAAAAGTTGTAATAAAAATCCTGTTGAAAAACTACTTAACTGTAGTTTAACGGGATATATATGAAATAAAAAATAAAAAAATAAAAAAAATACTTAAAATCATGGTCTGTACGCAAACCGATAAAAAAATTAACCAAAAGAATAATTTTAAAAATATCATCGTTTTAACGCTTGAAGTCGGTGTTTTTAACACTTACGTTCGATCATATGTCACCAAACCGACTTAAAATTTAGATTTTTACTAAGAATCATGGTCCGTGTACAAATAAAAGAAAAAATTCGCTATCAGGAAATTTTTTTTTAAATTATCGTTTTAAGGCTTGGGGTTGGCGTTTTCAACACTTGGGTTTGGTCAAAACTTCGACCCTAGGGCAATAAAAAGACTGAAACTTTGGATTCATACTTAGAATCATAGTCTGTTCGCAAACCAACGCTTGAAGTCGGTGTTTTTAACACTTAGGTTCGATCATATGTCCCAAACCGACTGAAAATTTAGATTTTTACTAAGAATCATGGTCCGTGTACAAATCAAACAAAAAATTCGCTTTAAGAAGATATTTTTTAACCTATCGTTTTAAGGCTTGGGGTTGGTGTTTTTAACACTTGGGTTCGGTCAGAACTTCGACCCTATGGCACTTCAAAGACTTAAATTTTGGATTCATACTTAGAATCACGGTCTGTACGCGAACCGATAAAAAAATTAATCAAAAGAATAATTTTTAAAAAATCATCGTTTTAACACTTGGGGTCGGTGATTTTAACACTTGGGTTTGATCATAACTTTGGCCTTATGTCACCAAACCGACAGAAAATTTCAAAACAAAAAAACCGCCATAAG
The DNA here is from genome assembly GCA_917880885.1 of Limnephilus marmoratus. Classification (NCBI taxonomy): domain Eukaryota; kingdom Metazoa; phylum Arthropoda; class Insecta; order Trichoptera; family Limnephilidae; genus Limnephilus; species Limnephilus marmoratus. Next base: position 22,000,942 of record OU862914.1, on the reverse strand, counting down.
AAGATATATTTGTAGCAACCAGCCGTGGCTTTACTACGCATTGGGATCGCCCCGAAAATTATCGGTGCCTCCAGAAACAGCGCTGGTTTTAAATTGTATGCAAGCGAATTCACTCATTCATTAGTACGTAATACACCGAGTCGAACTACCTACCTAGCGCACATTCCAGAGGCGTCGCCGGTGTTCAATGGTATGCGAAATTACTAAAGAAATAGTTCTGCCACCTAAGCGAAAGAGCTAGAACGTACGGCTGAACAGTTCAAGTGCCCGCAGAAGGTTCGGGTGATATCTCGCCTTTACGTGAATTCACCCGGCGTTACCTACCGTCATTGAATCTACTTGCCGGGCCGGCAGAGTATAAAAGCAAGTGCCAGCCGCATACGGCTCAGTCTTAAGTCTAGTATTCATCCAACTTACCACGGAGCAGTTGCCTCGTCTATCCACGATCAACCTTGACCCAGTGCGTAAATTCGTTTGTAGTATTTATCACCGTTACGTGACCGAGTTACAATTGTGTATGTGATTGTAATTATTGTGTGGACTCATTAAAGGCTATTATTACACGCAAACTCGTTTCCTTCTTCAGCCACGACACCTGAGTACTCACATTGGTGACCCCGACGTTCACATTAGTGACCTTCGAAGTGCACGGACAATTCGACAGTGAGCACGACGCGTGCAAGTACGTCTACCGCGAGCACGTCGCGCAAGGAATAAACTCTTCGGTGATAAATTTCGCACACCAATCATCATCATGTCTCTTGCGAGCGGAACATCTGAGGACAGCCAGCAACCAATAACCAGCAACAAGCAACCAACGACAAGTAACCAGCAACCCAACATCAGGAATCCACCGCCTGAGGTCAACCAAGTGGCAGTACGCATTCCGCCTTTTTGCCCTGATGACCCAGAATTATGGTTCGCTATGGTGGAACGCAGCTTCGAGGCAGCAGGAGTGACCGTGGATGCCACAAAATTTGGTTTCATTCTCGGAGCCTTGGATCCCGTCCACGCCCAAGAAGTCCGGGACATCATTGTGAAGCCCCCTGCGGTCGGTGCATATGCACTATTAAAATACGAATTAACCAGACACCTCAGCTCCACGCAGGAGCAGAAGACAAGGAGACTTCTGGAACATGAAGAGATCGGAGACCGTAAGCCCTCCCAATTCTTGAGACACCTGCGCACCCTCGCTGGCAGCGCTGTGCCCGATGAGGTTTTGAGAACCCTATGGATGGGTCGTCTTCCTAGAAGTATGCAGGTGGTCCTGGCTACGCAGCAGGATACTCCGCTTGACAAGGTGGCCAGCCTGGCAGACGCCATAGCAGACTACGCTGGTAGACCGGCAGTTAACTCAGTGGCTGTTCCATCGTCCGAAGACTCATTGGTTACACAGATGGAGCGGTTAATGCAGCCTCTCCAACAAGAGCTCGCTACTTTGAGGCGCGAACTTTCCACACTACGCTCTCGCCAGCATAGGAGAAGCAACACCCCGCATCGTTGGAGCAATCGTTCCCGCAGTCAGCCCAGAGGGCGTCAGCCCGAGGGAACATGCTGGTATCACTGGAAGCATGGGACGAAGGCAAGCAAGTGCACCAAACCCTGCAACTTCCAACAGGAAAACGCACGGGGCCCAAACTGATGGCGACCAGCGCCAGCCCCAACCAAGTCAGTCGCCTTTTTGTTACCGACAGGGTAACCCGTACCCAATTTCTTATAGACACCGGCGCAGATCTCTGTGTGTTCCCACGACGCCTTGTCCAGGGACGCCCCACTAAAGCGACATACGAACTGGCAGCAGCAAATGGCAGCACAATCGCTACTTATGGCAGCCTAACGCTCAACCTGGATCTGGGATTGCGACGCGACTTTACTTGGAGCTTCGTCATTGCAGACGTCTCCAGGCCAATTATCGGGGCAGACTTTCTCGCCAAGTACGAGCTACTGGTGGATGTCCGAAATAAACGGCTGCTGGACCAGGTGACGAATTTGACCATCACGGGAAAACGAAGCGACAACAAGATCGCTTCCATTAAGACGGTCACAGGAACGTCCCCGTATCATAAGCTTCTTCAACAGTTTCCTGACATCACTCGCCCTGACGGTGCCAGGAGGGAAGTTCGTCACGCAACACTGCACCATATTAACACCACGCCAGGACCTCCAACAGTCGAACGCCCACGATGCCTTGCTCCTGACAAGTTAAAACGCGCCAAGAAGGAGTTCGAGGCCATGGTCCGTCTCGGAATCGCTCGACCTTCCGAGAGCTCTTGGGCATCTCCCTTGCACATGGTACCCAAGAAGGACGACCAGTGGAGACCATGTGGCGATTATAGAAGATTGAACGCCAGAACTATTCCGGACAGATACCCCGTTCGCCACATCCAAGATTTTGCACAGGCACTGAGCGGCACCAAGATCTTCTCAACGATTGATCTGGTGCGGGCATATAATCAAATCCCTGTGGCTCCCGAGGACATTCCGAAAACAGCAATCACTACGCCATTCGGACTCTTCGAATTTCCGGTGATGTCTTTCGGCCTCCGCAACGCAGCCCAGACCTTCCAACGCTTCATGGACGAGGTTACCAGAGGCTTAGATTTCTGTTACGCCTACATAGACGACATCCTTATTGCCTCAACGTCAGAGGAAGAGCACCTAGCCCACCTCAAGATATTATTCCAGCGCCTGCAGGAATATGGTGTTGTCATCAACGCCGCCAAATGCCATTTCGGCCTGACTAAGGTCAAATTCCTAGGATACCTGGTGTCTGACGCTGGCACTTCACCCCTCCCAGATAAAGTGGAGGCCATCAACAACTACAGCCAACCAGCTTCCATCAAGGATCTCCGCCGTTTCCTGGGAGCTATAAATTTTTATAGGAGATTCATCCTCAACGCCGCGAGGACACAAGCTCCACTCAATGACCTCCTAAAAGGGAACCAAAAAGGCAAACAACTCGTGTCTTGGACTGCCGAAACAGTAGAAGCTTTCAGCAAGTGCAAGGAAGCTCTGGCCCAGGCAACCCTGCTCGTTCACCCGAAGTGCGACGCCCCACTCTCTATCGTCAGCGACGCGTCTGATACTACAGCCGGTGCCGCACTCCACCAATTCGTCGCAGGTCACTGGGAGCCTCTAGCATTCTTTTCAAAGAAGTTTTCGTCAGCTGAAAAGAAATATGGCGCATACGACAGAGAACTACTAGCCATCTATCTCGCTGTGAAATACTTTCGCCATATGGTGGAAGGCAGGTCGTTCACCATATTTACAGACCATAAGCCTATCACGTTCGCCTTCCAACAAAAAGCAGACAAATGCTCACCAAGGCAATTCCGCCATCTGGACTATATCAGCCAGTTCACAACTGACATCCGACACGTCTCCGGAAAAGACAACATCGTCGCGGATGCTCTCTCCAGGGTCGAGACGATAGATACTCCTCTGGACTACGCAGCGCTGGCAGCTGACCAGATGTGCGACCCTGAACTGGAACAGCACTTGCAGGGAAGTTCTAGCCTACAACTTCAAAAGATTAATATTCCGGGTACTGACGCGCATCTCTACTGTGACGTCTCAACTACCATAACCAGACCCTTCGTCACGAAGAAGTTCAGACCTGCGGCATTCAATGCGGTCCATCAGCTGGCTCACCCTGGAATTAAGGCCACGGTTAAGCTCATAACTCAACGTTATGTCTGGCCGGCCATTAAAGCTGAGACTATTAAGCTCGCACGCAATTGCCTTCAATGCCAACGAAACAAGATTACACGGCACGTGTCAGCACCCCTGGGAGCCTTTCCCAGACCCTCGAGCTAGATTCGAGCACGTCCACATCGACATAATCGTCATGCCTTCTTCAGAAGGATGCCGATACTGTCTCACGTGCGTAGACAGATTCACGAGATGGCCAGAGGCATTCCCGATCCCAGACCAAGAGGCTGAAACAGTGGCGCGTGCTTTCTACAAGGGCTGGATAACAAGATTCGGCACTCCACTCCGCATTACTACGGACCAAGGGAGACAATTTGAGTCGAGGCTGTTCAGGCAGTTGAATCTCCTGGCAGGCACGACGCAAATCCATACAACTGCATACCACCCCGCAGCAAATGGCATGGTGGAACGATTTCATCGTCAACTGAAGGCAGCGATCAAGTGCCATCAGAATAACCGTTGGATGGAAACACTTCCCACCGTACTCATGGGAATCAGAGCAGCTTGGAGAGATGATCTCGCTACAACCTCAGCAGAGCTAGTATACGGCGAACCGCTCCGATTACCCGGCGAATTCCTATGTAAAGCACGACCTAATGTCAACGACGATACTGGAAGTTTCCTCAAGGAACTACGGAAACATTTCAACGAGCTGAGACCAGTTGAAGGTACCCGCCATGGTGATGGACATCATTTCGTCTTCCAAAATCTTCCCACAGCTTCTCACGTCTTTCTGAGGGACGACACCGTCAAGAGCCCGCTTCAACAACCCTACAGCGGCCCTCATAAAGTCGTTCGTCGGCACGAACGAACATATACCATACTGGTAAAAGGGAAGGAAATCACCGTGAGCATCGACCGCCTCAAACCAGCATACATTGCTCAAGATCTTGAGAGATTCGCATCGCAAACCGAATCAGAGTCACCAGCCACCACATCACAACCAACCCTTCCGTTGTTCGATGGCAGTAAGGATCGGACACACACAACCACTCGTTCTGGAAGGCGGGTTCGATTTCCCGATCACCTCGGTATCTGACCATTCCTCTTTCCACCGCAGCCATGTCTGCGTTGTCTGGGGAGGGAGTCCTGTAGCAACCAGCCGTGGCTTTACTACGCATTGGGATCGCCCCGAAAATTATCGGTGCCTCCAGAAACAGCGCTGGTTTTAAATTGTATGCAAGCGAATTCACTCATTCATTAGTACGTAATACACCGAGTCGAACTACCTACCTAGCGCACATTCCAGAGGCGTCGCCGGTGTTCAATGGTATGCGAAATTACTAAAGAAATAGTTCTGCCACCTAAGCGAAAGAGCTAGAACGTACGGCTGTACAGTTCAAGTGCCCGCAGAAGGTTCGGGTGATATCTCGCCTTTACGTGAATTCACCCGGCGTTACCTACCGTCATTGAATCTACTTGCCGGGCCGGCAGAGTATAAAAGCAAGTGCCAGCCGCATACGGCTCAGTCTTAAGTCTAGTATTCATCCAACTTACCACGGAGCAGTTGCCTCGTCTATCCACGATCAACCTTGACCCAGTGCGTAAATTCGTTTGTAGTATTTATCACCGTTACGTGACCGTGTTTCAATTGTGTATGTGATTGTAATTATTGTGTGGACTCATTATAGGCTATTATTACACGCAAACTCGTTTTCTTCATTAAACGATCAGCCACGACACCTGAGAACCCACATATTTTTTAATCATCGTTTTAAAACTTGGGTTCGGTCGTTTTAAAACGTGACCTTGAAAAACCGAGTTTGACCAAGTTTGCAATTCATATTAAGAATCATGGTGTGCACACGACTCGATCAAAAAATCAGCCAATAGAGGTTTTTTTTTTAATCATCGTTTTAAGACTTGGAGTTGGTGTATTTAACACTAAGGTTCGGTCAGAACTTCGGCCGTATGGCACTAAAAAGACTTAAATTTACGTATTACACTAAGAATCATGGTCTGTACACGAACCATTAAAAAAATTAACAAAAGGATTTTTGTTTAATTCACTTGGGTTCGGTGTTTTTAACACTTGCGTTCGGTCAGAACTTCGGCCCTATTGCACTAAAAAGAGGTAAATTTTGGATTCATACTTAGATTCATGGTCTGTACGCGAACCGATAAAAAAAATAATCTAAGGAATAATTTTTAAAAAATCTTCGGTTTAACACTTGGGGTCGTTGTTTTTAACACTTAGGTTCGATCATATGTCACCAAACCGACAGAAAATTTAGATTTTTAGTAAGAATCATGGTCCGTGTACAAATCAAACAAAAAATTCGCTATAAGAAGATTTTTTTTAACTTATCGTTTTAAGGTTTGGGGTCGGTATTTTCAACACTTGGGTTCGGTCAGAACTTCGACCCAAGGGCACTAAAAAGACTAAAATTTTGGATTCATACTTAGAATAATGGTCTGTACGCGAACCGATAAAAAAATTAATCAAAAGAATAATTTTTAAAAAATCATCGTCTTAACACTTGGGGTCGGTGTTTTTAACACTTGTGTTCGGTCAGAACTTCGGCCCTATGCCACTACAAAGACTTAAATTTTGGATTCATACTAAGAATCACGGTCTGTACGCGAACCGATAAAAAAATTAATCAAAGGAATAATTTTTAAAAAATCGTCGTTTTAATACTTGGGGTCGTTGTTTTAACACTTAGGTTCGATCATATGTCACCAAACCGACTGAAAATTTAGATTTTTACAAAGAATCATGGTCCGGGTACAAATCAAACAAAAAATTCGCTATAAGAAGATTTTTTTTTAACTTATTGTTTTAAGGCTTGAGATGGTATTTTCAACACTTGGGTTCGGTCAGAACTTTGACCCTAGAGCACTAAAAAGACTGAAATTTTGGATGCATACTTAAAATCATGGTCCGTACGCGAACCGATAAAAAAAATAATCAAAAGAATAATTTTTAAAAAATCAACACGGGTTTTAACACTAGGGGTCGGTGTTTTTAACACTTGTGTTCGGTCAGAACTTCGGCCCTATGGCACTACAAAGACTAAAATTTTGGATTCATACCTGTACGCGATCCAATTAAATTAACCAAAAGAATAATTTTAAAAAAAATTATCGTTTTAACGGCCTTGGGTCACCAAACCGACAGTGAATTTACATTTTTACTAAGAATCATGGTCCGTGTACAAATTAAACAAAAAATCCGATATTAGAATATATTTTTTTAAATCATCGTTTTAACACTTGGTGTCGGTTCTTCAATCACTTGGGTTCGGTCGTTTTAAAATTTGACATATGAAATCGACTAAAATTTGCGATTCATTTTAGGAATCATGGTCTGCACACGACTTGATCAAAAAAATCGGCCAAAAGAAGATTTTCTTTTAAATCATCGTTTTAATTCATATGGTTGGTGTTTGAAACACATGGGTTCGATCAAAACTTCGGCTCTATAGCACTAAAAAGACTTAAATTTTATATTCAAACTTAGGTATTTTTAACACTTCTGTTCGGTCAGAACTCCGGCCCTATGGCACTTCAAAACATAAATTTTGGATTCATACTTAGAATCATGGTCTGTACACGAACCATTAAAAAAATTAACGAAAAGAAGAATTTAAAAAGTATCATCGTTTTAACGCTTGAATTCGGTGTTTTTATCACTTAGGTTCGATCATATGTCACCAAACCGACTGAAAATTTAGATTTTTACTAAGAATTATGGTCCGTGTACAAATCAAACAAAAAATTCGCTATAAGAAGATTTTTTTAAACTTATCGTTTTAAGGCTTGGGGTTGGTATTTTCAACACTTGGGATCGGTCAGAACTTCGACCCTAGGGCACTTAAAAGACCGAAATTTTGGATTCATATTTAGAATCACGGTCTGTACGCGAACCAATAAGAAGACGATTTTTTTAATCATCGTTTTAACACTTATTTGTTTAAACACTTAGTTTCGGTCGTTTTAAAAATTGACTTTGAAAACCTACTAAACTTTGGGATTAATTTTAAGAATCATGATCTGCACACAACTCGATCAAAAAATCGGCGAAAAAAAGATTTTCTTTTAAATAATCGTTTTAATTCATGTGTTGGTGTTTTTAACACTTGGGTTCGGTCAGAACTTCAAATCAAACAAAAAATTCGCCATAAGAAGATTTTTTTAAATCATCGTTTAAACACTTGGTGTCGGTTGTTTAAATACTTGGGTTCGGAAGTTTTAAAATTTGACCTTTGAAAACCGACTGAAATTTGCGATTCATACTAAGTGGTTCGCTACGTTTGGTGATTTAGCAGGGGTGCCCGGGTTCATGGGTGAGGTTTGTCTAGGTCTTGGAGGCGGATGACCAAGACACACAGAACCCCAGATTCCTAACCACCCCTTAAACCCTTTTCCTTCCCAGAACTCTCCTCTCCTTCCTTTCCTTAAAAAAAAACCTCCACACAGCATCCCCAAAGATGACATAAGCCCTGAGGGAAATTGTTTTCCTCAGGGCCTCCTGTGTGGAGCTCACGTAAAAAAAAAGAATCATAGTGTGCACAGGACTCGATCAAAAAATCGGTCAAAAGTAGATATTTTTTTAAATCATCGTTTTAAGACTTGTGGTAGGTGTTTTTAAGACTTGGGTTCGGTCAAAACTTCGGCCCTTTGGCACTACAAAGACTTAAATTTCGGATTCATACTTAGAACCATGGTCTGTACGCGAACCAATAAAAAAATTAACCAAAAGAATAATTTAAAAAAAAATCATCGTTTGAACACTCGAGGCCGGTGTTTTTAACACTTGGGTTCGATCATAACTTCGGCCTTATGTCACCAAACCGACAGAAAAATTCGAAACAAAAAATTCGTCATAAGAAGATATATTTTTGAATCATCGTTTTAACAATTGGTGTCAGTTGTTTAAACACTTGGGTTCGGTGGTTTTAAAACGTCACCTTGGAAAACCGACTTTGACCAAATTTGCAATTCATAATAAGAATCATGGTCTGCACACGACTCGATCAAAAAATTAGCCAAAAGAGGATTTTTTTAAATCATTGTTTTAAGACTTGGAGTCGGTGTTTTTAACACTCAGGTTCGGTCAGAACTACGGCCCTATGGCACAAAAAAGACTAAAATTTTGGTATTACGCTAAGAATCATGGTCTGTACACGAATCATTAAAAAAAATCACAAAAGATTTTTTTTTTAAATCAGGGTTTTAACACTTGGGTTCGGTCAGAACTTCGGCCCTATGGCACAACAAAGACTTAAATTCTGGATTCATACTTAGAATCATGGTCTGTACGCGAACCAGTAAAAATTTTTACCAAAAGAATTATTTAAAAAATATCATCGTTTTAACGCTTGAAGTCGGTGTTTTAACACTTAGGTTCGATCATATGTCACCAAACCGACTGAAAATTTAGATTTTTACTAAGAATCATGGTCCGTGTACAAATCAAACAAAAAATTCGCTATCAGGAGATTTTTTTTTAAATTATCGTTTTAAGGCTTGGGGTTGGTGTTTTCAACACTTGGGTTCGGTGAGAACTTCGAACCTAGGGCACTAAAAAGACTGAAATTTTGGATTCATACTAAGAATCACGGTCTGTATGCGAACCGATAAAAAATTAATAAAAGAATATTTTTAAAAAAATCATCGTTTTAACACGTGGGGTCGGTGTTTTAAACACATGGGTTCGGCCAGAACTTCGGCCCTATGGCACTACAAAGACCTAAATTCTGGATTCGTACTTAGAATCACGGTCTGTACGCGAACCGATAAAAAAAAAATAAACAAAAGAATAATTTTAAAAAATATCATCGTTTTAACGCTTGAAGTCGGTGTTTTTAACACTTAGGTTCGATCATATGTCACCAAACCGACTGAAAATTTAGATTTTTACTAAGAATCACGGTCCGTGTACAAATCAAAAAAAAATTCGCTATCAGGAGAGTTTTTTTTTTATTATCGTTTTAAGGCTTGGAGTTGGTGTTTTTAACACATGGGTTTGGTCAGAACTTCGACCCTAGGGCACTAGAAAAATAAAATTTTGATTCATACTTAGAATCACGGTCTGTACGCGAACCGATAAAAAAATTAATCAGAAGAATAATTTTAAAAAAATCATCGTTTTAACGCTTGAAGTCGGTGTTTTTAACACTTAGGTTCGATCAAATGTCAACAAACCGACTGAAAATTTAGATTTTTACTAAGAATCATGTTCCGTGTACAAATCAAACAAAAAATTCGCTATCAGGAGATTTTTTTTTAAATTATCGTTTTAACACTTGGGGTCGGTGTTTTTAACACTTGGGTTCGGTCAGAACTTCGGCCCTAATGCACTTCAAAGACTTAAATTCTGGATTCATACTTAGAATCACGGTCTGTACGCGAACCGATAAAAAATTAATCAAAAGAATAATTTTAAAAACATCATCGTTTAAACACTTGTGGTCGGTGTTTTTAACACTTGGGTTCGGTCAGAACTTCGGCCCTAATGCACTTCAAAGACTTAAATTCTGGATTTATACTTAGAATCATGGTCTGTACGCGAACCGATAAAAAAATAATCAAAAGAGTAATTTAAAAAAATTATCGTTTTAACACTTTGGTTCGGTCAGAACTTCCGCCCTAATACACTTCAAAGACTTAAATTCTGGATTCATACTTAGAATCACGGTCTGTACGCGAACCGATAAAAAATTAATCAAAAGAATAATTTTAAAAAAATTATCGTTTTAACACTTGGGGTAGGTGTTTTTAACGCTTGGGTTCGGTCAGAACTTCGGCCCTATAGCACTACAAAGACTTAAATTCTGGATTCATACTTAGAATCACGGTCTGTACGCGAACCGATAAAAAAAATAATCAAAAGAATACTTTTTAAAAATAATCGTTTTAACACTTGGGGTCGGTGTTTTTATCACTTGGGTTCGGACATATGTCACCAAACCGACTGAAAATTTAGATTTTAACTAAGAATCATGGTCCGTGAACAAATCAAACAAAACATTCGCTATAAGAAGTTTTTTTTTAAATTATCGTTTTAAGGCTTGGGGTCGGTGTTTTTAACACTTGGTTTCAGTCAGAACTTCGTCCCTATGGCACTTCAAAGACTTAAATTCAGGATTCATACTAAGAATCCCGGTCTGTACGTGAACCGATAAAAAAAATAATCAAAAGAGTATTTTTTAAAAATAATCGTTTTAACACTTGGGGTCGGTGTTTTTACACTTGGGGTCGTTGTTTTTAATACTTGGATTCGGTCAGAACTTTGGCCCTATGGCAAAACAAAGACTTAAATTCTGGATTCATACTTAGAATCATAGTCTGTTCGCAAACCAATAAAAAAATTTACCAAAAGAATAATTTAAAAAATATCATCGTTTTAACGCTTGAAGTCGGTGTTTTTAACACTAAGGTTCGATCATATGTCAACAAACCGACTGAAAATTTAGATTTTTACTAAGAATCATGGTCCGTGTACAAATCAAACAAAAAATTCGCTATCTGGAGATTTTTTTTAAATTATCGTTTTAAGGCTTGGGGTTGGCGTTTTCAACACTTGGACTTGGTCAGAACTTCGACCCTAGGGCACTACAAAGACTGAAATTTTGGATTCATACTTAGAATCACGGTCTGTACGCGAACCGATAAAAAAATTAATCAGAAGAATAATTTTTAAAAAATCATCGTTTTAACGCTTGAAGTCGGTGTTTTTAACACTAAGGTTCGATCAAATGTCACAAAACCGACAGAAAATTTAGATTTTTACTAAGAATCATGTTCCGTGTACAAATCAAACAAAAAATTCGCTATCAGGAGATTTTTTTTTTAATTATCGTTTAACACTTGGGGTCGGTGTTTTTAACACTTGGGTTCGGTCAGAACTTCGGCCCTAATGCACTTCAAAGACGTAAATTCTGGATTCATACTTAGAATCACGGTCCGTACGCGAACCGATAAAAAATTAATCAAAAGAATAATTTAAAAAAAATCATCGTTTTGACACTTGTGGTCGGTGTTTTTAACACTTGGGTGCGGTCAGAACTTCGGCCCTAATGCACTTCAAAGACTTTAATTCTGGATTCATACTTAGAATCATGGTCTGTACGCGAACCGATAAAAAAATAATCAAAAGAATAATTTTAAAAAAATTATCGTTTTAACACTTGGGTTCAGTCAGAACTTCCGCCCTAATGCACTTCAAAGACTTAAATTCTGGATTCATACTTAGAATCACGATCTGTACGCGAATCGATTAAAAAATAATCAAAAGAAAAATTTAAAAAAAATTATCGTTTTAACACTTGGGGTAGGTGTTTTGAACGCTTGGGTTCGGTCAGAACTTCGGCCCTATGGCACTACAAAGACTTAAATTCTGGATTCATACTTAGAATCACGGTCTGTACGCGAACCGATAAAAAAAATAATCAAAAGAATACTTTTTAAAAATAATCGTTTTAACACTTGGGTTCGGTCAGAACTTTGGCCCTATGGCAAAACAAAGACTTAAATTCTGGATTCATACTTAGAATCATTTCGCAAACCAATAAAAAAATTTACGAAAAGAATAATTTAAAAAATATCATCGTTTTAACGCTTGAAGTCGGTGTTTTTAACACTTAGGTTCGATCATATGTCAACAAACCGACTGAAAATTTAGATTTTTACTAAGAATCATGGTCCGTGTACAAATCAAACAAAAAATTCGCTATCTGGAGATTTTTTTTAAATTATCGTTTTAAGGCTTGGGGTTGGCGTTTTCAACACTTGGACTTGGTCAGAACTTCGACCCTAGGGCACTTCAAAGACTGAAATTTTGGATTCATCCTTAGAATCACGGTCTGTACGCGAACCGATAAAAAAATGAATCAGAAGAATAATTTTTAAAAAATCATCGTTTCAACGCTTGAAGTCGGTGATTTTAACACTAAGGTTCGATCATATGTCACCAAACCGACAGAAAATTTAGATTTTTACAAAGAATCATGTTCCGTGTACAAATCAAACAAAAAATTCGCTATCAGGAGATTTTTTTTTAAATTATCGTTTAACACTTGGGGTCGGTGTTTTTAACACTTGGGTTCGGTCAGAACTTCGGCCCTAATGCACTTCAAAGACGTAAATTCTGGATTCATACTTAGAATCACGGTCCGTACGCGAACCGATAAAAAATTAATCAAAAGAATAATTTTAAAAAAATCATCGTTTTAACACTTGTGGTCGGTGTTTTTAACACTTGGGTGCGGTCAGAACTTCGGCCCTAATGCACTTCAAAGACTTAAATTCTGGATTCATACTTAGAATCATGGTCTGTACGCGAACCGATAAAAAAATAATCAAAAGAATAATTTTAAAAAAATTATCGTTTTAACACTTGGGTTCAGTCAGAACTTCCGCCCTAATGCACTTCAAAGACTTAAATTCTGGATTCATACTTAGAATCACGATCTGTACGCGAATCGATTAAAAAATAATCAAAAGAATAATTTAAAAAAAATTATCGTTTTAACACTTGGGGTAGGTGTTTTGAACGCTTGGGTTCGGTCAGAACTTCGGCCCTATGGCACTACAAAGACTTAAATTCTGGATTCATACTTAGAATCACGGTCTGTACGCGAACCGATAAAAAAAATAATCAAAAGAATACTTTTTAAAAATAATCGTTTTAACACTTGGGTTCGGTCAGAACTTTGGCCCTATGGCAAAACAAAGACTTAAATTCTGGATTCATACTTAGAATCATAGTCTGTTCGCAAACCAATAAAAAAATTTACCAAAAGAATAATTTAAAAAATATCATCGTTTTAACGCTTGAAGTCGGTGTTTTTAACACTAAGGTTCGATCATATGTCAACAAACCGACTGAAAATTTAGATTTTTACTAAGAATCATGGTCCGTGTACAAATCAAACAAAAAATTCGCTATCTGGAGATTTTTTTTAAATTATCGTTTTAAGGCTTGGGGTTGGCGTTTTCAACACTTGGACTTGGTCAGAACTTCGACCCTAGGGCACTAAAAAGACTGAAATTTTGGATTCATACTTAGAATCACGGTCTGTACGCGAACCGATAAAAAAATTAATCAGAAGAATAATTTTTAAAAAATCATCGTTTTAACGCTTGAAGTCGGTGTTTTTAACACTTAGGTTCGATCAAATGTCACCAAACCGACAGAAAATTTAGATTTTTACTAAGAATCATGTTCCGTGTACAAATCAAACAAAAAATTCGCTATCAGGAGATTTTTTTTTTAATTATCGTTTAACACTTGGGGTCGGTGTTTTTAACACTTGGGTTCGGTCAGAACTTCGGCCCTAATGCACTTCAAAGACGTAAATTCTGGATTCATACTTAGAATCACGGTCCGTACGCGAACCGATAAAAAATTAATCAAAAGAATAATTTTAAAAAAATCATCGTTTTAACACTTGTGGTCGGTGTTTTTAACACTTGGGTGCGGTCAGAACTTCGGCCCTAATGCACTTCAAAGACTTAAATTCTGGATTCATACTTAGAATCACGGTCTGTAAGCGAACCGATAAAAAAAAATAATCAAAAGAATAATTTTAAAAAAATTATCGTTTTAACACTTGGGTTCAGTCAGAACTTCCGCCCTAATGCACTTCAAAGACTTAAATTCTGGATTCATACTTAGAATCACGATCTGTACGCGAATCGATTAAAAAATAATCAAAAGAATAATTTAAAAAAAATTATCGTTTTAACACTTGGGGTAGGTGTTTTGAACGCTTGGGTTCGGTCAGAACTTCGGCCCTATGGCACTACAAAGACTTAAATTCTGGATTCATACTTAGAATCACGGTCTGTACGCGAACCGATAAAAAAAATAATCAAAAGAATACTTTTTAAAAATAATCGTTTTAACACTTGGGTTCGGTCAGAACTTTGGCCCTATGGCAAAACAAAGACTTAAATTCTGGATTCATACTTAGAATCATAGTCTGTTCGCAAACCAATAAAAAAATTTACCAAAAGAATAATTTAAAAAATATCATCGTTTTAACGCTTGAAGTCGGTGTTTTTAACACTAAGGTTCGATCATATGTCAACAAACCGACTGAAAATTTAGATTTTTACTAAGAATCATGGTCCGTGTACAAATCAAACAAAAAATTCGCTATCTGGAGATTTTTTTTAAATTATCGTTTTAAGGCTTGGGGTTGGCGTTTTCAACACTTGGACTTGGTCAGAACTTCGACCCTAGGGCACTAAAAAGACTGAAATTTTGGATTCATACTTAGAATCACGGTCTGTACGCGAACCGATAAAAAAATTAATCAGAAGAATAATTTTTAAAAAATCATCGTTTTAACGCTTGAAGTCGGTGTTTTTAACACTTAGGTTCGATCAAATGTCACCAAACCGACAGAAAATTTAGATTTTTACTAAGAATCATGTTCCGTGTACAAATCAAACAAAAAATTCGCTATCAGGAGATTTTTTTTTTAATTATCGTTTAACACTTGGGGTCGGTGTTTTTAACACTTGGGTTCGGTCAGAACTTCGGCCCTAATGCACTTCAAAGACGTAAATTCTGGATTCATACTTAGAATCACGGTCCGTACGCGAACCGATAAAAAATTAATCAAAAGAATAATTTAAAAAAAATCATCGTTTTGACACTTGTGGTCGGTGTTTTTAACACTTGGGTGCGGTCAGAACTTCGGCCCTAATGCACTTCAAAGACTTTAATTCTGGATTCATACTTAGAATCATGGTCTGTACGCGAACCGATAAAAAAATAATCAAAAGAATAATTTTAAAAAAATTATCGTTTTAACACTTGGGTTCAGTCAGAACTTCCGCCCTAATGCACTTCAAAGACTTAAATTCTGGATTCATACTTAGAATCACGATCTGTACGCGAATCGATTAAAAAATAATCAAAAGAAAAATTTAAAAAAAATTATCGTTTTAACACTTGGGGTAGGTGTTTTGAACGCTTGGGTTCGGTCAGAACTTCGGCCCTATGGCACTACAAAGACTTAAATTCTGGATTCATACTTAGAATCACGGTCTGTACGCGAACCGATAAAAAAAATAATCAAAAGAATACTTTTTAAAAATAATCGTTTTAACACTTGGGTTCGGTCAGAACTTTGGCCCTATGGCAAAACAAAGACTTAAATTCTGGATTCATACTTAGAATCATTTCGCAAACCAATAAAAAAATTTACGAAAAGAATAATTTAAAAAATATCATCGTTTTAACGCTTGAAGTCGGTGTTTTTAACACTTAGGTTCGATCATATGTCAACAAACCGACTGAAAATTTAGATTTTTACTAAGAATCATGGTCCGTGTACAAATCAAACAAAAAATTCGCTATCTGGAGATTTTTTTTAAATTATCGTTTTAAGGCTTGGGGTTGGCGTTTTCAACACTTGGACTTGGTCAGAACTTCGACCCTAGGGCACTTCAAAGACTGAAATTTTGGATTCATCCTTAGAATCACGGTCTGTACGCGAACCGATAAAAAAATGAATCAGAAGAATAATTTTTAAAAAATCATCGTTTCAACGCTTGAAGTCGGTGATTTTAACACTAAGGTTCGATCATATGTCACCAAACCGACAGAAAATTTAGATTTTTACAAAGAATCATGTTCCGTGTACAAATCAAACAAAAAATTCGCTATCAGGAGATTTTTTTTTAAATTATCGTTTAACACTTGGGGTCGGTGTTTTTAACACTTGGGTTCGGTCAGAACTTCGGCCCTAATGCACTTCAAAGACGTAAATTCTGGATTCATACTTAGAATCACGGTCCGTACGCGAACCGATAAAAAATTAATCAAAAGAATAATTTTAAAAAAATCATCGTTTTAACACTTGTGGTCGGTGTTTTTAACACTTGGGTGCGGTCAGAACTTCGGCCCTAATGCACTTCAAAGACTTAAATTCTGGATTCATACTTAGAATCATGGTCTGTACGCGAACCGATAAAAAAATAATCAAAAGAATAATTTTAAAAAAATTATCGTTTTAACACTTGGGTTCAGTCAGAACTTCCGCCCTAATGCACTTCAAAGACTTAAATTCTGGATTCATACTTAGAATCACGATCTGTACGCGAATCGATTAAAAAATAATCAAAAGAATAATTTAAAAAAAATTATCGTTTTAACACTTGGGGTAGGTGTTTTGAACGCTTGGGTTCGGTCAGAACTTCGGCCCTATGGCACTACAAAGACTTAAATTCTGGATTCATACTTAGAATCACGGTCTGTACGCGAACCGATAAAAAAAATAATCAAAAGAATACTTTTTAAAAATAATCGTTTTAACACTTGGGTTCGGTCAGAACTTTGGCCCTATGGCAAAACAAAGACTTAAATTCTGGATTCATACTTAGAATCATAGTCTGTTCGCAAACCAATAAAAAAAATTACCAAAAGAATAATTTAAAAAATATCATCGTTTTAACGCTTGAAGTCGGTGTTTTTAACACTTAGGTTCGATCATATGTCAACAAACCGACTGAAAATTTAGATTTTTACTAAGAATCATGGTCCGTGTACAAATCAAACAAAAAATTCGCTATCTGGAGATTTTTTTTAAATTATCGTTTTAAGGCTTGGGGTTGGCGTTTTCAACACTTGGACTTGGTCAGAACTTCGACCCTAGGGCACTTCAAAGACTGAAATTTTGGATTCATCCTTAGAATCACGGTCTGTACGCGAACCGATAAAAAAATGAATCAGAAGAATAATTTTTAAAAAATCATCGTTTTAACGCTTGAAGTCGGTGTTTTTAACACTTAGGTTCGATCATATGTCACCAAACCGACAGAAAATTTAGATTTTTACAAAGAATCATGTTCCGTGTACAAATCAAACAAAAAATTCGCTATCAGGAGATTTTTTTTTTAATTATCGTTTTAACACTTGGGGTCGGTGTTTTTAACACTTGGGTTCGGTCAGAACTTCCGCCCTAATGCATTTCAAACACTTAAATTCTGGATTCATACTTAGAATCATGGTCTGTACGCGAACCGATAAAAAAATAATCAAAAGAGTAATTTTAAAAAATTATCATTTTAACACTTGGGTTCGGTCAGAACTTCCGCCCTAATGCACTTCAAACACTTAAATTCTGGATTCATACTTAGAATCACGGTCTGTACGCGAATCGATAAAAAAATAATCAAAAGAATAATTTTAAAAAAATTATCGTTATAACACTTGGGGTAGGTGTTTGTAACGCTTGGGTTCGGTCAGAACTTCGGCCCTATGGCACTACAAAGACTTAAATTCTGGATTCATACATAGAATCACGGTCTGTACGCGAACCGATAAAAAAAAATTCAAAAGAATAATTTTAAAAACATCATCGTTTTAACACTTGTGGTCGGTGTTTTTAACTCTTGGGTTCGGTCAGAACTTCAGCCCTAATGCACTTCAAAGACTTAAATTCTGGATTCATACTTAGAATCATGGTCTGTACGCGATCCGATAAAAAAATAATCAAAAGAGTAATTTTAAAAAATTATCGTTTTAACACTTGGGTTCGGTCAGAACTTCCGCCCTAATGCACTTCAAACACTTAAATTCTGGATTCATACTTAGAATCACGGTCTGTACGCGAATCGATAAAAAAATAATCAAAAGAATAATTTTTAAAAAATTATCGTTATAACACTTGGGGTAGGTGTATTTAACGCTTGGGATCGGTCAGAACTTCGGCCCTATGGCACTACAAAGACTTAAATTCTGGATTCATAGAATCACGGTCTGTACGCGAACCGATAAAAAAAAGAATCAAAGAATACTTTTTAAAAATAATCGTTTTAACACTTGGGGTCGGTGTTTTTAACACTTGGGTTCGGTCAGAACTTCGGCCCTAATGCACTTCAAAGACTTAAATTCTGGATTCATACTTAGAATCACGGTCTGTACGCGAACCGATAAAAAAATAATCAAAAGAATTATTTTAAAAAAGTTATCGTTTTAATACTTGGGGTCGGTGTTATTAACACTTGGGTTCGGTCAGAACTTCGGCCCTATGGCACTACACATACTAAAATTCTGGATTCATACTTAGAAACATGGTCTTTACGCGAACCGATAAAAAAATTAACCAATAGAATAATTTTAAAACTATCATCGTTTTAACGCTTGAAGTGTTTTTAACACTTAGGTTCGATTATATGTCACCAAACCGACTGAAAATTTAGATTTTTACTAAGAATCGTGGTCCGTGTACAAATCAAACAAAAAATTCGCTATCAGGAGATTTTTTTTAAAATTATCGTTTTAAGGATTGGGGTTGGTGTTTTCAACACTTGGGTTTGGTCAGAACTTCGCCCCTTGGGCACTAAAAGTACTAAAATTTTAGATTTATACTAAGAATCACGGTCTGTACGCGAACCGATAAAAAATTAATCTGAAGAATAATTTAAAAAAAATCATCGTTTTAACACTTGGGGTCGGTATTTTAAACCCTTGGGTTCGGTCAGAACTTCGGCCCTAATGCACTTCAAAGACTTAAATTCTGGATTCATACTTAGAATCACGGTCTGTACGCGAACCAATAAAAAATAAATCAAAAGAATAATTTTAAAAAAATTATCGTTTTAACACTTGCGGTGGGTGTTTTTAACACTTGGGTTCGGTCAGAACTTTGCCCTATGGCACTAAACATACTTAAATTCTGGATTCATACTTAAAATCATGGTCTGTACGCAAACCGATAAAAAAATTAACCAAAAGAATAATTTTTAAAATATCATCGTTTTAACGCTTGAATTCCGTGTTTTAAACACTTAGGTTCGATCATATGTCGCCAAACCGACTTAAAATTTAGATTTTTACTAAGAATCATGGTCCGTGTACAAATCAAACAAAACATTCGCTAGAAGAAGACTTTTTTTTGAGTTATCGTTTTATGGCTTGGGGTTGGTGTTTTCAACACTTGGGTTCGGTCAGAACTTCGACCCTCGGGCACTAAAAAGACAAAAATTTTGGATTCATACTAAGAATCACGGTCTGTACGCGATCCCATAAAAAATTAATCAAAAGAATAATTTTTAAAAAATCATCGTTTTAACACTTGGGGTCGGTGTTTTTAATACTTGGGTTCTGTCAGAACTTCGGCCCTATGGTCCTACAAAGACTTAAATTCTGGATTCATACTAAGAATCACGGTCTGTACGCGAGCCGATAAAAAAAATAATCAAAAGAATACTGTTTAAAAATAATCGTTTTAACACTTGGGGTCGGTGTTTTTATCACTTGGGTTCGGACATATGTCACCAAACCGACTGAAAATTTAGATTTTAACTAAGAATCATGGTCCGTGAACAAATCAAACAAAACATTCGCTATAAGAAGATTTTTTTTTTTATTATCGTTTTAAGGCTTGGGGTCGGTGTTTTTAACACTTGGGTTCAGTCAAAACTTCGTCCCTATGGCACTTCAAAGACATAAATTCAGGATTCATACTTAGAATCTCGGTCTGTACGTGAACCGATAAAAAAAATAATCAAAAGAATATTTTTTTTAAATATTCGTTTTAACACTTGGGGTCGGTGTTTTTAACACTTGGGGTCGTTGTTTTTAACACTTGGGTTCGGACAGAACTTTGGCCCTATGGCAAAACAAAGACTTAAATTCTGGATTCATACTTAGAATCATAGTCTGTTCGCAAACCAATAAAAAAATTTACCAAAAGAATAATTTTAAAAATATCATCGTTTTAACGCTTGAATTCCGTGTTTTTAACACTTAGGTTCGATCATATGTCGCCAAACCGACTTTAAATTTAGATTTTTACTAAGAATAATGGTCCGTGTACAAATCAAACAAAACATTCGCTAGAAGAAGACTTTTTTTTGAGTTATCTTTTTAAGGCTTGGGGTTGGTGTTTTCAACACTTGGGTTCGGTCAGAACTTCGACCCTCGGGCACTAAAAAGACAAAAATTTTGGATTCATACTAAGAATCACGGTCTGTACGCGATCCCATAAAAAAATAATCAAAAGAATAATTTTTAAAAAATCATCGTTTTAACACTTGGGGTCGGTGTTTTTAATACTTGGGTTCTGTCAGAACTTCGGCCCTATGGTCCTACAAAGACTTAAATTCTGGATTCATACTTAGAATCACTTTCTGTACGCGAACCGATAAAAAAAAATAATCAAAAGAATAATTTTTAAAAAATTATCGTTTAAACACTTGGGGTCGGTGTTTTTAACACTTCGGTTAGGTCAGAACTTCGTCCCTATGGCACTACAAATACTTAAATTCTGGATTCATACTTAGAATCACGGTCAGTACGCGAACCGATTAAAAAAATAATCAAAAGAATAATTTTTAAAAAATTATCGTTTAAACACTTGGGGTCGGTGTTTTTAACAATTGGGTTCGGTCAGATCTTCGGCCCTAATGCACGTCAAAGACTTAAATTTTGGATTCATACTTAGAATCACGGTCTGTACGCGAAACGATTAAAAAAATAATCAAAAGAATAATTTTTAAAAATTATCGTTTTAACACTTGGGGTCGGTGTTTTTAACACTTGGGTTCGGTCAGAACTTCGGCCCTAATGCAGTTCAAAGACCTAAATTTTGAATTCATACTCAGAATCACGGTCTGTATGCGAACCGATATAAAAATAATCAAAAGAATAATTTTAAAAAAATTATCGTTTTAACACTTGAGGTCGGTGTTATTAAAACTTGGGTTCGGTCAGAACTTCGGCCCTATAGCACAACACATACTTAAATTCTTGATTAATACTTAGAAACATGGTCTTTACGCGAACCGATAAAAAAATTAACCAAAAGAATAATTTTAAAAATATCATCGTTTTAACGCTTGAAGTCGGTGTTTTTAACACTTAGGTTCGATCATATGTCACCAAACCGACTGAAAATTTAGATTTTAACTAAGAATCATGGTCCGTGTACAAATCAAACAAAAAATTCGCTATAAGAAGATTTTTTTTTAAATTATCGTTTTAAGACTTGGGGTCGGTGTTTTTAACACTTGGGTTCGGTCAGAACTTCCGCCCTAATGGTTTGGTCAGAACTTTGACCCTAGGGCACTAAAAAGACTAAAATTTTGGATTTATACTAAGAATCACGGTCTGTACGCGAACCGATAAAA
The DNA here is from genome assembly GCA_917880885.1 of Limnephilus marmoratus. NCBI lineage: Eukaryota > Metazoa > Arthropoda > Insecta > Trichoptera > Limnephilidae > Limnephilus > Limnephilus marmoratus. The sequence goes on along the minus strand of OU862914.1, from coordinate 21,979,135 downwards.
AAAATAATCTGAAGAATAATTTTTTAAAAAATCATCGTTTAAACACTTGGGGTCGGTGTTTTAAACACTTGGTTTCGTTCAGAACTTCGGCCCTAATGCACTTCAAAGAATTAAATTCTGGATTCATACTTAGAATCACGGTCTGTACGCGAACCGATAAAAAAATAATCAAAAGAATAATTTTAAAAAAATTATCGTTTTAACACTTGAGGTGGGTGTTTTTAACTTTTGGGTTCGGACAGAACTTTGGCCCTATGGCATTACACATACTTAAATTCTGTATTCATACTTAAAATCATGGTCTGTACGCGAACCGATAAAAAAATTAACCAAAAGAATTATTTTTTAAATATCATCGTTTTAACGCTTGAATTTGGTGTTTTTAACACTTAGGTTCGATCATATGTCGCCAAACCGACTTCAAATTTAGATTTTTACTAAGAATCATGGTCCGTGTACAAATCAATCAAAAAATTCGCTTGGAGAAGACTTTTTTTTAAATTATCGTTTTAAGGCTTGGGGTTGGTGTTTTCAACACGTGGGTTCGGTCAGAACTTCGACCCTCGGGCACTAAAAAGACAAAAATTTTGGATTCATACTAAGAATCACGGTCTGTACGCGATCCCATAAAAAAATTAATCGAAAGAATAATTTTTTAAAAATCATCGTTTTAACACTTGGGGTCGGTGTTTTTAACACTTGGGTTCTGTCAAAACTGCGGCCCTATGGCACTACAAAGACTTAAATTCTGGATTCATTCTAAGAATCACGGTCTGTACGCGAACCGATAAAAAAAAATAATCAAAAGAATGATTTTAAAAAAATTATCGTTTAAACACTTGGGTTCGGTCAGAACTTCGTCCCTATGGCACTACAAATAGGTAAATTTTGGATTCATACTTAGAATCACGGTCTGTACGCGAACCGATAAAAAAAATAATCAAAAGACTAAATTTTAAAAAATTATCGTTTTAACACTTGGGGTCGGTGTTTTTAACACTTGGGTTCGGTCAGAACTTCGGCCCTATGGCACTACACATACTTAAATTCTGGATTCATACTTAGAATCACGGTCTGTACGCGAACCGATAAAAAAATAATAAATAGAATAATTTAAAAAAAATTATCGTTTTAACACTTGGCGTAGGTGTTTTTAACACTTGGGTTCGGTCAGAACTTCGGCCCTATGGCAATACACATACTTAAATTCTGGATTCATACTTAAAATCATGGTCTGTACGCGAACCGATAAAAAAATTAACCAAAAGAATTATTTAAAAAAATATCATCGTTTTGACGCTTGAAGTCCGTGTTTTTAACACTTAAGTTCGATCATATGTCACCAAACCGACTGAAAATTTAGATTTTAACTAAGAATCATGGTCCGTGTACAAATCAAAGAAAAAATTCGCTAGAAGAAGACTTTTTTTTAAATTATCGTTTTAAGGCTTTGGGTTGGTGTTTTCAACACTTGGGTTTGGTCAGAACTTCGGTCCTATGGCACTACAAATACTTAAATTCTTGATTCATACTTAGAATCACGGTCTGTACGCGAAACGATAAAAAAAAATAATCAAAAGAATACTTTTTAAATATTATCGTTTTAACACTTGGGGTCGGTGTTTTTAACACTTGGGTTCGGTCAGATCTTCGGTCCTATGGCACTACAAATACTTAAATTCTGGATTCATACTAAGAATCACGGTCTGTAAGCGAACCGATAAAAAAAATAATCAAAATTCTTAATTTTAAAAAATTATCGTTTTAACACTTGGGGTCGGTGTTTTTAACACTTGGGTTCGGTCAGAACTTCGGCCCTATGGCACTTCACATACTTAAATTCTGGATTCATACTTAGAATCATGGTCTGTACGCGAAACGATAAAAAAATTAACCAAAAGAATAATTTTAAAAATATCATCGTTCTAACGCTTCAAGTCGGTGTTTTTAACACTTAGGTTCGATCATATGTCACCAAACCGACTGAAAATTTAGATTTTAACTAAGAATCATGGTCCGTATACAAATCAAACAAAAAAGTCGGTATAAGAAGATTTTTTTTTTAAATATCGTTTTAAGGATTGGAGTCCGTGTTTTTAACCTTGGGTTCGGTCAGAATTTCGTCCCTATGGCACTTCAAAGACTTATGTTCTGGATTCATACTTAGAATCACGGTCTGTACGCGAACCGATAAAAAAAATAATCAAAAGACTAAATTTTAAAAAATTATCGTTTTAACACTTGGGTTCGGTGTTTTTAACACTTGGGTTCGGTCAGAACTTTGGCCCTATGGCACTACACATACTTAAATTCTGGATTCATACTTAGAATCATGGTCTGTCCGCGAACCGATAAAAAAAATAATCAAAAGACTTAATTTTAAAAAAATTATCGTTTTAACACTTGGGGTCGGTGTTTTTAACACTTGGGTTCGGTCAGAACTTCGGCCCTATGGCACTTCACATATTTAAATTCTGGATTCATACTTAGAATCATGGTCTGTACGCGAACCGATAAAAAAATTAACCAAAAAAATAATTTAAAAATATCTTCGTTTTAACGCTTGAAGTCGGTGTTTTTAACACTTAGGTTCGATCATATGTCACCAAACCGACTGAAAATTTAGATTTAAACTAAGAATCATGGTCCGTATACAAATCAAACAAAAATTCGCTATAAGAAGATTTTTTTTTAAATTATCGTTTTAAGGATTGGGGTCGGTGTTTTTAACACTTGGGTTCGGTCAGAATTTCGTCCCTATGGTACTTCAAAGACTTAATTTCTGGATTCATACTTAGAATATAGGTCTGTACGCGAAACGATTAAAAAATAATCAAAAGAATACTTTTTAAAAATTATTGTTTAAACACTTTGGGTCAGTGTTTTTAACACTTGGGTTCGGTCAGAACTTCGGCCCTAATGCATTTCAAAGACCTAAATTCTGGATTCATACTTAGAATCACGCTCTGTACGCGAACCGTTAAAAAAATAATCAAAAGAATAATTTTAAAAAAATTATCGTTTTAACACTAGGGGTCGGTGTTATTAACACTTGGGTTCGGTCAGAACTTCGGCCCTATGGCACTACACATACTTAAATTCTGGATTCATACTTAGAAACATGGTCTTTACGCGAACCGATTAAAAAATTAACCAAAAGAATAATTTTAAAAATATCATCGTTTTAACGCTTGAAGTGTTTTTAACATTTAGGTTCGATCATATGTCACCAAACCGACTGAAAATTTAGATTTTTACTAAGAATCGTGGTCCGTGTACAAATCAAACAAAAAATTCGCTATCAGGAGATTTTTTTTTTAATTATCGTTTTAAGGCTTGGGGTTCGTGTTTTCAACACTTGGGTTTGGTCAGAACTTCGACCCTAGGGCACTAAAAAGACTAAAATTTTGGATTAATTTTAAGAATCACGGTCTGCACGCGAACCGATAAAAAAATGAATCTCAAGAATAATTTTAAAAAAATCATCGTTTTAACACTTGGGGTTGGTGTTTTAAACACTTGGGTTCGGTCAGAACTTCGGCCCTAATGCACTTCAAAGACTAAAATTCTGGATTCATACTAAAAATCACGGTCTGTACGCGAACCGATAAAAAATAATCAAAAGAATACTTTTTAAAAATTATCGTTTTAACACTTGGGGTCGGTGTTTTTAACACTTGGGTTCGGTCAGAACTTTGGCCCTATGGCAAAACAAAGTCTTTAATTCTGGATTCATACTTAGAATCATAGTCTGTTCGCGAACCAATTAAAAAAATTTACCAAAAGAATAATTTAAAAAATATCATCGTTTTAACGCTTGAAATCGGTGTTTTTAACACTTAGGTTCGATCATTTATCAATAAACCGACTGAAAATTTAGATTTTTACTAAGAATCATGGTCCGTGTACAAATCAAACAAAAAATTCGCTATCAGGAGATTTTTTTTTTAAATTATCGTTTTAAGGCTTGAGGTTGGTGTTGTCAACACTTGGGTTTGGTCAGAACTTCGACCCTAGGGCACTAAAAGGACTAAAATTTTCGATTTATACTAAGAATCACGGTCTGTACGCGAACCGATAAAAAATTAATCAGAAGAATTATTTTTTAAAAAATCATCGCTTTAACACTTGTGGTCGGTGTTTTAAACACTTAGGTTCGATTTTATGTCACCAAACCGACTGAAAATTTAGATTTTTACTAAGAATCATGTTCCTTGTACAAATCAAACAAAAAATTCGTTATCAGGAGATTTTTTTTTAAATTATCGTTTTTACACTTGGGGTCGGTGTTTTTAACACTTGGGTTCGGTCAGAACTTTGGCCCTATGGCACTACACATACTTAATTTCTGTATTCATACTTAAAATCACGGTCTGTACGCGAACCGATAAAAAAATTAACAAAAAGAATTATTTTAAAAATATCATCGTTTTAACGCTTGAATTCGGTGTTTTTAACACTTAGGTTCGATCATATGTCACCAAACCGACTGAAAATTTAGATTTTTACTAAGAATCGTGGTCCGTGTACAAATCAAACAAAAAATTCGCTATCAGGAGTTTTTTTTTATATTATCGTTTTAAGGCTTGGGGTTCGTGTTTTCAACACTTGGGTTTGGTCAGAACTTCGACCCTAAGGCACTAAAAAGACTAAAATTTTGGATTTATTTTAAGAATCACGGTCTGTACGCGAACCGATAAAAAAATGAATCTGAAGAATAATTTAAAAAAAATCATCGTTTTAACACTTGGGGTCGGTGTTTTAAACACTTGGGGTCGGTCAGAACTTCGGCCCTAATGCACTTCAAAGACTTAAATTCTGGATTCATACTTAGAATCATAGTCTGTTCGCGAACCAATAAAAAAATTTAACCAAAAGAATAATTTAAAAAATATCATCGTTTTAACGCTTGAAATCGGTGTTTTTAACACTTAGGTTCGATCATATATCAATAAACCGACTGAAAATTAAGATTTTTACTAAGAATCATGGTCCGGGTACAAATCAAACAAAAAATTCGCTATCAGGAGATTTTTTTTTTAAATTATCGTTTTAAGGCTTGGGGTTGGTGTTTTCAACACTTGGGTTTGGTCAGAACTTCGACCCTAGGGCACTAAAAGGACTAAAATTTTGGATTTATACTAAGAATCACGGTCTGTACGCGAACCGATAAAAAAATTAATCAGAAAAATAATTTTCAACAAATCATCGTTTTAACACTTGTGGTCGGTGTTTTAAACACTTGGGTTCGGTCAGAACTTCGGCCCTAATGCACTTCAAAGACTTAAATTCTGGATTCATACTTAGAATCACGGTCTGTACGCGAACCGATAAAAAAATAATCAAAAGAATAATTTTAAAAAAATTATCGTTTTAACACTTGGGGAGGGTGTTTTTAACACTTGGGTTCGGTCAGAACTTTGGCCCTATGGCACTACACATACTTAAATTCTGTATTCATACTTAATATCATGGTCTGTACGCGAACCGATAAAAAAATTAACCAAAAGAATTATTTAAAAAATATCATCGTTTTAACGCTTGAATTCAGTGTTTTTAACACTTAGGTTCGATCATATGTCGCCAAACCGACTTCAAATTTAGATTTTTACTAAGAATCATGGTCCGTGTATAAATCAATCAAAAAATTCGCTAGGATAAGACTTTTTTTAAATTATCGTTTTAAGGCTTGGGGTTGGTGTTTTCAACACGTGGGTTCGGTCAGAACTTCGACCCTCGGGCACTAAAAAGACAAAAATTTTGGATTCATACTAAGAATCACGGTCTGTACGCGATCCCATAAAAAAAATAATCAAAAGAATAATTTTTTAAAAATCATCGTTTTAACACTTGGGGTCGGTGTTTTTAACACTTGGGTTCTGTCAGAACTTCGGCCCTATGGCACTACAAATACTTAAATTCTGGATTCATACTTAGAATCACGGTCTGTACGCGAACCGATAAAAAAATAATCAAAACAATAATTTTAAAAAAATTATCGTTTTAACACTTGGGGTAGGTGTTTTTAACACTTGGGTTCGGTCAGAACTTCGGCCCTATGGCACTACACATACTTAAATTCTGGATTCATACTTAAAATCATGGTCTGTACGCGAACCGATAAAAAACTTAACCAAAAGAATAATTTAAAAAAATATCATCGTTTTAACGCTTGAAGTCGGTGTTTTTAACACTTAGGTTCGATCATATGTCACCAAACCGACTGAAAATTTAGATTTTAACTAAGAATCATGGTCCGTGTACAAATCAAAGAAAAAATTCGGTAGAAGAAGACTTTTTTTTAAATTATCGTTTTAAGGCTTTGGGTTGGTGTTTTTAACACTTGGGTTTGGTCAGAAATTCGGTCCTATGGCACTACAAATACTTCAATTCTTGATGTATACTTAGAATCATGGTCAGTACGCGAAACGATATAAAAATAATCAAAAGAATACTTTTTAAATATTATCGTTTTAACACTTGGGGTCGGTGTTTTTAACACTTGGGTTCGGTCAGATCTTCGGTCCTATGGCACTGCAAATACTTAAATTCTGGATTCATACTTAGAATCACGGTCTGTAAGCGAACCGATAAAAAAAATAATCAAAAGACTAAATTTTAAAAAATTATCGTTTTAACACTTGGGTTCGGTGTTTTTAACACTTGGGTTCGGTCAGAACTTTGGCCCTATGGCAAAACAAAGTCTTAAAATCTGGATTCATACTTAGAATCATAGTCTGTTCGCGAACCAATAAAAAAATTTACCAAAAGAATAATTTAAAAAATATCATCGTTTTAACGCTTGAAATCGGTGTTTTTAACACTTAGGTTCGATCATATATCAATAAACCGACTGAAAATTTAGATTTTTACTACGAATCATGGTCCGGGTACAAATCAAACAAAAAATTCGCTATCAGGAGATTTTTTTTTTAAATTATCGTTTTAAGGCTTGGAGTTGGTGTTTTCAACACTTGGGTTTGGTCAGAACTTCGACCCTAGGGCACTAAAAGGACTAAAATTTTGGATTTATATTAAGAATCACGGTCTGTACGCGAACTGATAAAAAAATTATTCAGAAGAATAATTTTTTAAAAAATCATCGTTTTAACACTTGTGGTCGGTGTTTTAAACACTTGGGTTCGGTCCGAACTTCGGCCCTAATGCACTTCAAAGACTTAAATTCTGGATTTATACTTAGAATCACGGTCAGAAACCGATAAAAAAAATAATCAAAAGACTAAATTTTAAGAAATTATCGTTTTAACACTTGGGGTCGGTGTTTCTAACACTTGGGTTCGGTCAGAACTTCGGCCCTATGGCACTACACATACTTAAATTCTGGATTCATACTTAGAATCATGGTCTGTCCGCGAACCGATAAAAAAAATAATCAAAAGACTAAATTTTCAAAAATAATCGTTTTAACACTTGGGGTCGGTGTTTTTAACACTTGGTTTCGGTCAGATCTTCGGTCCTAGGGCACAACAAATACTTAAATTCTGGATTCATACTTAGAATCATGGTCTGTACGCGAACCGATAAAAAAATTAACCAAAAGAATAATTTTAAAAATATCATCGGTTTAACGCTTGAAGTCGGTGTTTTTAACACTTAGGTTCGATCATATGTCACCAAACCGACTGAAAATATAGATTTTAACTAAGAATCATAGTCCGTATACAAATCAAACAAAAAATTCGCTATAAGAAGATTTTTCCTATGGCACAACAAATTCTTAAATTCTGGATTCATACTTAGAATCACGGTCTGTACGCGAACCGATAAAAAAATAATCAAAAGAATAATTTTAAAAAAATTATCGTTTTAACACTTGGGGTAGGTGTTTTTAACACTTGGGTTCGGTCAGAACTTCGGCCCTATGGCACTACACATACTTAAATTCTGGATTCATACTTTAAATCATGGTCTGTACGCGAACCGATAAAAAAATTAACCAAAAGAATAATTTAATAAAATATCATCGTTTTAACGCTTGAAGTCGGTGTTTTTAACACTTAGGTTCGATCATATGTCACCAAACCGACTGAAAATTTAGATTTTAACTAAGAATCATGGTCCGTGTACAAATCAAAGAAAAAATTCGCTAGAAGAAGACTTTTTTTAAATTATCGTTTTAAGGCTTTGGGTTGGTGTTTTCAACACTTGGGTTCGGTCAGAACTTCGACCCTAGGGCACTAAAAAGACTGAAATTCTGAATTCATACTTAGAATCACGGTCTGTACGCGAACCGATAAAAAAAATTATCAAAAGAATAATTTTTAAAAAATTATCGTTTTAACACTTGGGGTCGGTGTTTTAAACACTTGGGTTTGGTCAGAACTTCGGTCCTATGGCACTACAAATACTTAAATTCTTGATTTATACTTAGAATCACGGTCTGTACGCGAAACGATAAAAAAATAATCAAAAGAATACTTTTTAAAAATTATCGTTTTAACACTTGGGGTCGGTGTTTTTAACACTTGGGTTCGGTCAGATCTTCGGTCCTATGGCACAACAAATACTTAAATTCTGGATTCATACTAAGAATCGCGGTCTGTACGCGAACCGATTAAAAAAATAATCAAAAGAATAATTTTTAAAAAATTATCGTTTTTAAACTTGGGGTCGGTGTTTTTAACACTTGGGTTCGGTCAGAACTTCGACCCTAGGGCACTAAAAAGACTGAAATTTTGGATCATACTCAGAATCACGGTCTGTACGCGAACCGATAGAAAAAAATTATCAAAAGAATAATTTTTAAAAAATTATCGTTTTAACACTTGGGGTCGGTGTTTTAAACACTTGGGTTTGGTCAGAACTTCGGTCCTATGGCACTACAATTACTTAAATTCTTGATTCATACTTAGAATCACGGTCTGTACGCGAAACGATAAAAAAATAATCAAAAGAATACTTTTTAAAAATTATCGTTTTAACACTCTGGGTCGGTGTTTTTAACACTTGGGATCGGTCAGATCTTCGGTCCTATGGCACAACAAATACTTAAATTCTGGATTCATACTAAGAATTACGGTCTGTACGCGAACCGATTAAAAAAATAATCAAAAGAATAATTTTTAAAAAATTATCGTTTTAACACTTGGGGTCGGTGTTTTTAACACTTGGGTTCGGTCAGAACTTCGTCCTTATGGCACTACAAATATTTAAATTCTGGATTCATACTTAGAATCACGGTCTGTACGCGAACCGATAAAAAAATAATCAAAAGAATAATTTTTAAAAAATTATCGTTTTAACACTTGGGGTAGGTGTTTTTAACACTTGATTTCGGTCAGAACTTCGGCCCTATGGCACTACACATACTTAAATTCTGGATTCATACTTAATATCATGGTCTGTACCATACCGATAAAAAAATTTACCAAAAGAATAATTTAAAAAAATATCATCGTTTTAACGCTTGAAATCGGTGTTTTTAACACTTAGGTTCGATGATATGTCACCAAACCGACTGAAAATTTAGATTTTAACTAAGAATCATGGTCCGTGTACAAATCAAAGAAAAAATTCGCTAGAAGAAGACTTTTTTTAAAATTATCGTTTTAAGGCTTTGGGTTAGTGTTTTCAACACTTGGGTTCGGTCAGAACTTCGACCCTAGGGCACTAAAAAGACTGAAATTTTGGATCATACTCAGAATCACGGTCTGTACGCGAACCGATAAAAAAAATTATCAAAAGAATAATTTTTAAAAAATTATCGTTTTAACACTTGGGGTCGGTGTTTTAAACACTTGGGTTTGGTCAGAACTTCGGTCCTATGGCACTACAAATACTTAAATTCTTGATTCATACTTAGAATCACAGTCTGTACGCGAAACGATAAAAAAATAATCAAAAGAATACTTTTTAAAAATTATCGTTTTAACACTTGGGTCGGTGTTTTTAACACTTGGGTTCGGTCAGATCTTCGGTCCTATGGCACAACAAATACTTAAATTCTGGATTCATACTAAGAATCACGGTCTGTACGCGAACCGATTAAAAAAATAATCAAAAGAATAATTTTTAAAAAATTATCGTTTTAACACTTGGGGTCGGTGTTTTTAACACTTGGGTTCGGTCAGAACTTCGTCCTTATGGCAACCGATTAAAAAAATAATCAAAAGAATAATTTTAAAAAAATTATCGTTTTAACACTTGGGGTAGGTGTTTTTATCACTTGATTTCGGTCAAAACTTCGGCCCTATGGCACTACACATACTTAAATTCTGGATTCATACTTAAAATCATGGTCTGTACCGAACCGATAAAAAAATTAACCAAAGAATAATTTAAAAAATATCATCGTTTTAACGCTTGAAGTCGGTGTTTTTAACACTTAGGTTCGATCATATGTCACCAACCCGACTGAAAATTTAGATTTTAACTAAGAATCATGGTCCGTGTACAAATCAAAGAAAAAATTCGCTAGAAGAAGACTTTTTTTTAAATTATCGTTTTAAGGCTTTGGGTTGGTGTTTTTAACACTTGGGTTCGGTCAGAACTTCGACCCTAGGGCACTAAAAAGACTGAAATTTTGGATCATACTCAGAATCACGGTCTGTACGCGAACCGATAAAAAAAATTATCAAAAGAATAATTTTTAAAAAATTATCGTTTTAACACTTGGGGTCGGTGTTTTAAACACTTGGGTTTGGTCAGAACTTCGGTCCTATGGCACTACAAATACTTAAATTCTTGATTCATACTTAGAATCACGGTCTGTACGCGAAACGATAAAAAAATAATCAAAAGAATACTTTTTTAAAATTATCGTTTTAACACTTGGGTCGGTGTTTTTAACACTTGGGTTCGGTCAGATCTTCGGTCCTATGGCACAACAAATACTTAAATTCTAAATTCATACTAAGAATCACGGTCTGTACGCGAACCGATTAAAAAATAATCAAAAGAATAATTTTTAAAAAATTATCGTTTTAACACTTGGGGTAGGTGTTTTTATCACTTGATTTCGGTCAGAACTTCGGCCCTATGGCACAACACATTTTTTAATTCTGGATTCATACTTAAAATCATGGTCTGTACCGAACCGATAAAAAAATTAACCAAAAGAATAATTTAAAAAAATATCATCGTTTTAACGCTTGAAGTCGGTGTTTTTAACACTTAGGTTCGATCATATGTCACCAAACCGACTGAAAATTTAGATTTTAACTAAGAATCATGGTCCGTAGACAAATCAAAGAAAAAATTCGCTAGAAGAAGACTTTTTTTAAAATTATTGTTTTAAGGCTTTGGGTTGGTGTTTTCAACACTTGGGTTTGGTCAGAACTTCGACCCTAGGGCACTAAAAAGACTGAAATTTTGGATCATACTCAGAATCACGGTCTGTACGCGAACCGATAAAAAAATTATCAAAAGAATAATTTTTAAAAAATTATCGTTTTAACACTTGGGGTCGGTGTTTTAAACACTTGGGTTTGGTCAGAACTTCGGTCCTATGGCACTACAAATACTTAAATTCTTGATTCATACTTAGAATCACGGTCTGTACGCGAAACGATAAAAAAATAATCAAAAGAATACTTTTTAAAAATTATCGTTTTAACACTTGGGTCGGTGTTTTTAACACTTGGGTTCGGTCAGATCTTCGGTCCTATGGCACAACAAATACTTAAATTCTGGATTCATACTAAGAATCACGGTCTGTACGCGAACCGATTAAAAAAATTATCAAAAGAATAATTTTTAAAAAATTATCGTTTTAACACTTGGGGTCGGTGTTTTTAACACTTGGGTTCGGTCAGAACTTCGTCCTTATAGCACTACAAATATTTTAATTCCGGATTCATACTTAGAATCACGGTCTGTACGCGAACCGATAAAAAAATAATCAAAAGAATAATTTTTAAAAAATTATCGTTTTAACACTTGGGGTAGGTGTTTTTATCACTTGATTTCGGTCAGAACTTCGGCCCTATGGCACTACACATACTTAAATTCTGGATTCATACTTAAAATCATGGTCTGTACCGAACCGATAAAAAAATTAACCAAAAGAATAATTTAAAAAAATATCATCGTTTTAACGCTTGAAGTCGGTGTTTTTAACACTTATGTTCGATCATATGTCACCAAACCGACTGAAAATTTAGATTTTAACTAAGAATCATGGTCCGTGTACAAATCAAAGAAAAAATTCGCTAGAAGAAGACTTTTTTTTAAATTATCGTTTTAAGGCTTTGGGTTGGTGTTTCCAACACTTGGGTTCGGTCAGAACTTCGACCCTAGGGCACTAAAAAGACTGAAATTTTGGATCATACTCAGAATCACGGTCTGTATGCGAACCGATAAAAAAAAATAATCAAAAGAATAACTTTTAAAAAATTATCGTTTTAACACTTGTGGTCGGTGTTTTAAACACTTGGGTTTGGTCAGAACTTCGGTCCTATGGCACTACAAATACTTAAATTCTTGATTCATACTTAGAATCACGGTCTGTACGCGAAACGATAAAAAAATAATCAAAAGAATACTTTTTAAAAATTATCGTTTTAACACGTGGGGTCGGTGTTTTTAACACTTGGATTCGGTCAGAACTTCGGCCCTATGGCACTTCACATACTTAAATTCTGGATTCATTCTTAGAATCATGGTCTGTACGCGAACCGATAAACAAATTAACCAAAAGAATAATTTTAAAAATATCATCGTTTTAACGCTTCAAGTCGGTGTTTTTAACACTTAGGTTCGATCATAAATCAACAAACCGACTGAAAATTTAGATTTTAACTAAGAATCATGGTCCGTATACAAATCAAACAAAAAATTCGGTATAAGAAGATTTTTTTTTAAATTATCGTTCTAAGGATTGGGGTCGGTGTTTTTAACACTTGGGTTCGGTCAGAATTTCGTACCTATGGCACTTCAAAGACTTAAATTCTGGATTCATAATTAGAATCCACGGTCTGTACGCGAACCGATAAAAAAAATAATCAAAAGACTAAATTTTAAAAAATTATCGTTTTAACACTTGGGGTCGGTGTTTTTAACACTTGGGTTCGGTCAGAACTTCGGCCCTATGGCACTACACATACTAAAATTCTGGATTCATACTTAGAATCATGGTCTGTCCGCGAACCGATAAAAAATATAATTAAAAGACTAAATTTTCAAAAATTATCGTTTTAACACTTGGGGTCGGTTTTTTTAACACTTGGTTTCGGTCAGATCTTCGGTCCTAGGGCACTACAAATACTTAAATTCTGGATTCATACTTAGAATCATGGTCTGTACGCGAAACGATAAAAAAAAATTAACCAAAAGAATAATTTAAAAAATATCATCGTTTTAACGCTTGAAGTCGGTGTTTTTAACACTTAGGTTCGATCATATGTCACCAAACCGACTGAAAATATAGATTTTAACTAAGAATCATAGTCCGTATACAAATCAAACAAAAAATTCGCTATAAGAAGATTTTTTTTTTTAATCATCGTTTTACGGATTGGGGTCGGTGTTTTTAACACTTGGGTTCAGTCAGAATTTTGTCCCTATGGTACTTCAAAGACTAAAATTCTGGATTCATACTAAGAATCACGGTCTGTACGCGAACCGATAAAAAAATAATCAAAAGAATAATTTTTAAAAAATTATCGTTTAAACACTTGGGGTCGGTGTTTTTAACACTTGGGTTCGGTCAGAACTTCGTCCCTATGGCACTAAAAATACTTAAATTCTGGATTCATACTTAGAATCACGGTCTGTACGCGAACCGATAAAAAAAAAAATCAAAAGAATAATTTTTAAAAAATTATCGTTTTAACACTTGGGGTCGGTGTTTTTAACACTTGGGTTCGGTCAGAACTTCGTCCCTATGGCACTAAAAATACTTAAATTCTGGATTCATACTTAGAATCACGGTCTGTACGCGAACCGATAAAAAAAATAATCAAAAGACTAAATTTTAAAAATTATCGTTTTAACGCTTGGGGTCGGTGTTTTTAACACTTGGGTTCGGTCAGAACTTCGGCCCTATGGCACTACACATACTTAAATTCTGGATTCATACTTAGAATCATGGTCTGTCCGCGAACCGATAAAAAAAATAATCAAAAGACTAAATTTTAAAAAATTATCGTTTTAACACTTGGGGTCTGTGTTTTTAACACTTGGTTTCGGTCAGATCTTCGGTCCTATTGCACTACAAATACTTAAATTCTGGATTCATACTTAGAATCATGGTCTGTACGCGAACCGATAAAAAAAATTAACCAAAAGAATAATTTAAAAAATATCATCATTTTAACGCTTGAAGTCGGTGTTTTTAACACTTAGGTTCGAACATATGTCGCCAAACCGACTTAAAATTTAGATTTTTATTAAGAATCATGGTCCGTGTACAAATCAAACAAAAAATTCGCTAGGAGAAGACTTTTTTTTAAATAATCGTTTTAGGGCTTGTGGTTGGTTATTTCAACACTTGGGTTCGGTCAGAACTTCGACCCTCGGGCACTAAAAAGACAAAAATTTTGGATTTGAAAAATTTCACGGTCTGTACGCGATCCCATAAAAAAATTAATCAAAAGAATAATTTTTAAAAAATCATTGTTTTAACACTTGGGGTCGGTGTTTTTAACACTTGGGTTCTGTCAGAACTTCGGCCCTATGGCCCTACAAAGACTTAAATTCTGGATTCATACTTAGAATCACGGTCTGTACGCGAACCGATAAAAAAATTAACCAAAGAATTATTTAAAAAATATCATCGTTTTAACGCTTGAAGTCGGTGTTTTTAACACTTAGGTTCGATCATGTCACCAAACCTACTGAAAATATAGATTTTAAATAAGAATCATGGTCCGTATACAAATCAAACAAAAAATTCGCTATAAGAAAATTTTGATTTTTAATTATCGTTTTAAGGATTGGGGTCGGTGTTTTTAACACTTGGGTTCGGTCGGAATTTCGTCCCTATGGTACTTCAAAGACTTAAATTCTGGATTCATACTTAGAATCAAGGTCTGTACGCGAAACAATTAAAAAAATAATCAAAAGAATACTTTTTAACAATTATCGTTTTAACACTTGGGGTCGGTGTTATTAACACTTGGGTTCGGTCAGAACTTCGGCCCTATGGCACTACACATACTTAAATTCTGGATTCATACTTAGAAACATGGTCTTTACGCGAACCGATAAAAAAATTAACCAAAAGAATGATTTTAAAAATATCATCGTTTTAACGCTTGAAGTGTTTTTAACACTTAGGTTCGATCATATGTCACCAAACCGACTGAAAATTTAGATTTTTACTAAGAATCGTGGTCCGTGTACAAATCAAACGAAAAATTCGCGATCAGGAGATTTTTTTATAAATTATCGTTTTAAGACTTGGGGTTCGTGTTTTCAACTTGGGTTTGGTCAGAACTTCGACCCTAGGGCACAAAAAAGACTAAAATTTTGGATTTATACTAAGAATCACGGTCTGTACGCGAACCGATAAAAAAAATTAATCTGAAGAATAATTTTAAAAAAATCATCGTTTTAACACTTGGGGTCGGTGTTTTTAACACTTGGGTCCGGTCAGAACTTCGGCCCTTATGCACTTCAAAGACTTAAATTCTGGATTCATACTAAGAATCATGGTCTGTACGCGAACCGATAAAAAAATAATCAAAAGAATACTTTTTAAAAATTATCGTTTTAACACTTGGGGTCGGTGTTTTTAACACTTGGGTTCGGTCAGAACTTTGGCCCTATGGCAAAACAAAGACTTAATTTCTGGATTCATACTTAGAATCATAGTCTGTTCGCGAACCAATAAAAAAATTTACCAAAAGGATAATTTAAAAAACATCATCGTTTTAACGCTTGAAGTCGGTATTTTTAACACTTAGGTTCGATCATATGTCACCAAACCGACTGAAAATATAGATTTTAAATAAGAATCATGGTCCGTATACAAATCAAACAAAAAATTCGCTATAAGAAGATTTTTTTTTTAATTATCGTTTTAAGGATTGGGGTCGGTGTTTTGAATACTTGGGTTCGGTCAGAATTTCGTCCCTATGGTACTTCAAAGACTTAAATTCTGGATTCATACTTAGAATCAAGGTCTGTACGCGAAACAATTAAAAAAATAATCTAAAGAATACTTTTTAAAAATTATCGTTTTAACACTTGGGGTCGGTCAGAACTTCGGCCCTTATGCACTTCAAAGACCTACATTCTGGATTCATACTTAGAATCACGGTCTGTCCGCGAACCGATAAAAAAAATAATCAAAAGACTAAATTTTAAAAAATTATTGTTTTAACACTTGGGGTCGGTGTTTTTAACACTTGGTTTCGGTCAGATCTTTGGTCCTATGGCACTACAAATACTTAAATTCTGGATTCATACTTAGAATCATGGTCTGTACGCGAACCGATAAAAAAATTAACCAAAAGAAGAATTTAAAAAATATCATCGTTTTAACGCTTGAAGTCGGTGTTTTTAACACTTAGGTTCGATCATATGTCACCAAACCGACTGAAAATATAGATTTTAACTAAGAATCATGGTCCGTATACAAATCAAACAAAAAATTCGCTATAAGAAGATTTTGTTTTTTAATTATCGTTTTAAGGATTGGGGTCGGTGTTTTTAACACTTGGGTTCGGTCGGAATTTCGTCCCTATGGTACTTCAAAGACTTAAATTCTGGATTCATACTAAGAATCAAGGTCTGTACGCGAAACAATTAAAAAAATAATCAAAAGAATACTTTTTAAAAATTATCGTTTTAACACTTGGGGTCGGTGTTATTAACACTTGGGTTCGGTAGAACTTCGGCCCTATGGCACTACACATACTTAAATTCTGGATTCATACTTAGAATCACGGTCTGTACGCGATCCGATAAAAAAAAAATAAACAAAAGAATAATTTTAAAAAATATCATCGTTTTAACGCTTGAAGTCGGTGTTTTTAACACTTACGTTCGATCATATGTCACCAAACCGACTGAAAATTTAGATTTTAACTAAGAATCATGGTCCGTGTACAAATCAAACAAAAAATTCGCTATAAGAAGATTTTTTTTTAAATTATCGTTTTAAGGATTAGGGTTGGTGTTTTTAACACTAACGGCTCGGTCAGAATTTCGTCCCTATGGCACTTCAAAGACTTAAATTCTGGATTCATACTTAGAATCACGGTCTGTACGCGAAACGATTACAAAAATAATCAAAAGAATACTTTTTAAAAATTATCGTTTTAACACTTGGGGTCGGTGTTTTTAATACTTGGGTTCGGTCAGATCTTCGGCCCTAATGCACGTCAAAGACTTTAATTCTGGATTCATACTTAGAATCACGGTCTGTACGCGAACCGTTAAAAAAATAATCAAAAGAATAATTTTTTAAAAATTATCATTTTAACACTTGGGGTAGGTGTTTTTAACACTTGGTTTCGGTCAGAACTTCGGCCCGAAGGCACTTCACATACTTAAATTCTGGATTCATACTTAGAATCATGGTCTGTACGCGAACCGATAAAAAAATTAACCAAAAGAATAATTTAAAAAATATCATCGTTTTAACGCTTGAAGTCCGTGTTTTTCACACTTAGGTTCGATCATATGTCACCAAACCGACTGATAATATAGATTTTAACTAAGAATCATGGTCCGTATACAAATCAAACAAAAAATTCGCTATAAGAAGATTTTTTTTTTTAATTATCGTTTTAAGGATTGGGGTCGGTGTTTTTAACACTTGGGTTCGGTCAGAATTTCGTCCCTATGGTACTTCAAAGACTTAAATTCTGGATTCATACTTAGAATCACGGTTTGTACGCGAACCGATAAAAAAATAATCAAAAGAATAATTTAAAAAAAATTATCGTTTTAACACTTGGGGTTGGTGTTATTAACACTTGGGTTCGGTCAGAACTTCGGCCCTATGGCACTACACATACTTAAATTCTGGATTCATACTTAGAAACATGGTCTTTACGCGAACCGATAAAAAAATTAACCGAAAGAATAATTTTAAAAATATCATCGTTTTAACGCTTGAAGTGTTTTTAACACTTAGGTTCGATCATATGTCACCAAACCGACTGAAAATTTAGATTTTTACTAAGAATCGTGGTCCGTGTACAAATCAAACAAAAAATTCGCTATCAGGATATTTTTTTTTAAATTATCGTTTTAAGGCTTGGGGTCGGTGTTTTTAACACTTGGGTTTCGTCAGAACTTCGTCCCTATGGCACAACAAATACTTAAATTCTGGATTCATACTTAGAATCACGGTCTGTACGCGAACCGATAAAAAAAATAATCAAAAGACTAAATTTTAAAAAATTATCGTTTTACACTTGGTGTCGGTGTTTTTAACACTTGGGTTCGGTCAGAACTTCGGCCCTATGGCACTACACATACTTAAATTCTGGATTCATACT
This sequence comes from Limnephilus marmoratus, assembly GCA_917880885.1. Classification (NCBI taxonomy): domain Eukaryota; kingdom Metazoa; phylum Arthropoda; class Insecta; order Trichoptera; family Limnephilidae; genus Limnephilus; species Limnephilus marmoratus. The sequence continues at coordinate 21,960,722 of OU862914.1, read as the reverse complement.
TAGAATCATGGTCTGTAGGCGAACCGATAAAAAAATTAACCAAAAGAATAATTTTAAAAATATTATCGTTTTAACGCTTGAAGTCGGTATTTTTAACACTTAGGTTCGATCATATGTCACTAAACCGACTGAAAATTTAGATTTTAACTAAGTATCATGGTCCGTATACAAATCAAACAAAAAATTCGCTATATGAAGATTTTTTTTAAAATAATCGTTTTAAGGATTGGGGTCGGTGATTTTAACACTTGGGTTCGGTCAGAATTTCATCCCTTTGGTACTTCAAAGACTTTAATTCTGGATTCATACTTAGAATCACGGTCTGTACGCGAAATGACTAAAAAAATAATCAAAAGAATACTTTTTAAAAATTATCGTTTTAACACTTGGGGTCGGTGTTTTTAACACTTGGGTTCGTTCAGAACTTCGGCCCTAATGCACTTTAAAGACCTAATTTCTGGATTCATACTAAGAATCACGGTCTGTACGCGAACCGATAAAAAAATAATCAAAAGAATAATTTTTAAAAATTATCGTTTTATCGCTTGGGGTCGGTGTTATTTACACTTTGGTTCGGTCAGAACTTCGGCCCTATGGCACTACACATACTTAAATACTGGATTCATACTTAGAAACATGGTCTTTATGCGAACCGATAAAAAAATTAACCAAAAGAATAATTTTAAAAATATCATGGTTTTAACACTTAGGTTCGATCATATATCACCAAACCGACTGAAAATTTAGATTTTTACTAAAAATCGTGGTCCGTGTACAAATCAAACAAAAAATTCGCTATCAGGAGATTTTTTTTTAAATTATCGTTTTTAAGGCTTGGGGTTCGTGTTTTCAACACTTGGGTTTGGTCAGAACTTCGACCCTAGGGCACTAAAAAGACTAAAATTTTGTATTTATACTAAGAATCACAGTCTGTACGCGAACCGATAAAAAAATTAATCTGAAGAATAATTTTTAAAAAAATCATCGTTTTAACACTTGGGGTCGGTGTTTTAAACACTTAAATTCGGTCAAAACTTCCGCCCTAATGCACTTCAAAGACTTAAATTCTGGATTCATACTTAGAATCACGGTCTGTACAGGAACCGATAAAAAAATAATCAAAAGAATAATTTTAAAAAAATTATCGTTTTAACACTTGGGGTGGGTGTTTTTAACACTTGGGTTCGGTCAGAACTTTGGCCCTATGGCACTACACATACTTAAATTCTGGATTCATACTTAAAATCATGTTAAAGTACGCGAACCGATAAAAAAATTAACCAAAAGAATTATTTTAAAAATATCATCGTTTTAACGCTTGAATTCGGTGTTTTAAACACTTAGGTTCGATCATATGTCGCCAAACCGACTGAAAATTTAGATTTTTACTAAGAATCATGGTCCGTGTACAAATCAAACAAAAAATTCGCTAGAAGAAGACTTTTTTTTAAATTATCGTTTTAAGGCTTGGGGTTGGTGTTTTTCAACACTTGGAAT